>JZKD02S1674242.1:490626-513148 GCA_000966675.3 Picea glauca | reverse complement strand
ACATCATTGTACTCCCCCCTTCTAGGCTCAAGAGAGCACCATACTTTTTCCATTTGTGTAGAACACAAAGTGGGCATACAGAAAAAACCACATGTTATCTCATCCCGTGGGGACCATGCTCGAAAGCTACACCATAAGGGGACCACTTATGTGAGGTAAAAAAATGTTATGTGCTGCAAAGATTGATCTTTACTCAAGATTGAATTCTATGGTAAGACGTATATAATCACTTGGTTGTTGATGACCACTGCCAAGTGATGCAGGAGCATCCCTCATGACAAGCGAGCCAACGTGGAAGCGGAAGACAGCTGGAAGACATCCAGCGCAAGTTTTGAATTTTTCCTTGAAGTTGATGTGCCAAATATAAATGAGATCATTTAATGAAGGTGCCTTGGTAAAATGTAACCATACCTTGAGCGCCCCGCTCTCGTCTGAGATAGACAGAGGCATTTATAGTAGTAAATGTAGGTAGGTAGAATTGAATATTAGATTAGACAGTTCTAGAAGAAAGAGGGAGAACGGATATAGACACCCTCATTGCACATTGTAACATAGTTCAGGAAGAGTTAGAAGCATTGGAACATAGAGAAGAGAAGCAAAGAACTGTGTAGAAGAACACCCATGTACAGTCATTTGGATAAATAGAAGAGTTTAATTCAAATTCATGGAGCTGTGTATATTCTCTGTGTATGTGTGTTGAATGATATGTTCATGATTATTTACTTCCTGATATGCATTTGCTATTATGTTGTGTACATGATTTCATGTGTTGAGATTGAAATCTGAAAGGAAGTAGAAAGAATGAGTTTCAATTGCTTCTCTATCTGAGCAAGGATTCCTGCAAGGAGTGCAGTTGAAGTTGTCCGCAAGGAGTGCGTTGACAAAAGGCTCAGATAGTTTAACTCTTGTTCTCAAAGGTGAGAATTGAGAAATACGAGCTGTGCAAGGAGTGTGCAAGCTAAGGAGAGTCTCAGTCGTGAAACTGAGCAAGGTATCGAAGGACTGTTGTTGTAGGTGTGCGCAGAGTTGAAAGAACTCAACACTTAGAAGTGTTCGAGGATTGTCGCAAGGAGTGCATGCAAGAGTCTTTGTGGAGACCCAGAAGTGTGAGAAATCTCAGGAGGGATAAGGCTTCCAAAGAGAAGCACTAGAAGTTCGTTCTGTGGAGTGCGTAAACCAGGCGCTCCACAGGTGCGCTGCAGAAAGACAAGATCCGGAGAGGAGCACTTAATTATTTTAGAAGAAATCTTCAAGGAGGAGAGAAATCGACGGTCAGGATCTTACGGTGAAGGATCATCCAAGTCCCATCAGTCGTTGGATCTACCAGAGAAGCAAAGAGGTTACGGTCACGTTGGGAGTTTAAAATCCAGGAGACGTGAGTTGTTGGATCTTGGATTAGTTACTCGTCAGTCGTTGGATCTGACAGAAGTTGCACGAGGATTACCATCGGGATTCAAAGGATCGGAAATCCCGGGGTCGAATGTTTTTCGACATTTGAAACCCCGAAGTCCCGGGAAGATCTGAGTCGTCCGAAAGTTGGACACGTGGTAGAGATCGAGGCGTCCGGAGTTCGGGAATCAGAAGTTCCGCGAACAAAAGTTCGGGGAGCTCATAGTGAAAATCACGCCATAACCTGAGCCGTCCGTTCGGGAGGACAGGTGTCAGGAATCCGAGGAGAGTCGGGATATCCGGCGTTGGGAAATCAGAGTTCCTGAAGACAAGGGAGTTGAGACATTACAAGTCCCGAAACCCCGGAGAAATCGGGACCGTTCATTTGAGAGGACGCGTGGAAGAAATCGGCGTCATCGGGGAAAGTCTAGACAAGGGGCCATCCATCGGTGTTTGGGGGCCATCGAGATATCGGGGATCCCGGTGACAAAGTGTTTATGCACTTTGGTTTCGCAAACCGCAAAACCCCGACGAGGAGGAAGGTGTAGTCGTGCGGCTAGCTGTCAGCACGTCAAAAAAAGAGGAAGGCGTCGTAGTGAAAGCTTGTTGTTAGCCTGACAGAGAATCGGTGTTCGAGGGATCGGGAAACCCACAGGTAAGTATTTTGTAGCATTTTAAACCCCGTATCCCCGACGGAGATACGACCGTGGTCACGGGTTAACGGTCGTATAGGCCAAGACCTATAGCCAGGAGGGCTATCGCGAAGGAGGCGCGTCGGGATTCGAGAAATCGTGAATCCTGAGGGCGTGTGTATTTTGACATTGGAATGCTTGAAACCCTGATGGGAGTTATAGTTGCGGTCGTATAAGGAGAGTTCACGTGGATCAAGCGTATAGCCTGGAGGTCTAACGGAGGTTGGAAGCGCATCAGGAATTTGAAGTCTAAAACCCCGATAGAAGGAATATAAGGCTGAGGTCTTATAGAGAGTGGTTGCATGGACCGGAGGCTTATCCAGGTGGGGCTGAGGTAATAAAGGAGCGTATCGGGGATCGGGGATTGGTAAAGCAAGTCGTTTGGACATTACAAGCATTGAAATCCCGACGGGAAACCCCGATAACAAAATAAAAGGCAGTGTTAATTTAGAAGAAGGCGAGAGCTAGTGCAGAGTGTTGTTGGTGGAAAATTCCCGATAGGGAATTAGAAGAGTTTTTCAGTTCTTCGGGCCGAGTAAGAAGAAAAGGTCCTGTGAGCGGACATGCATGGGTGGCGTGCCTGCGTCACCAAGGATCAATCCACTCATAGTGAATATTCAATCTTGCAGGTTTCTTCAGTGTTGAACATATGTTTGAATAATGGTTATGCTTTCCACAATGTTGGCAGGGATGGAGATCAAAACATTGATTCTCCATGTGACCAACTCGATTACAATGTTGTCACTTCGCATTATGATGATGAACTTGAATAGGTAAAAGTGAATCTTCTTGAAGGATTCCAACAATTTGGAACTAGATTGGTCTGGAATAATCGGGAATATGAATGGTAACTTCCTTGTCATATCCAAGTCATGTTATATTCTTATTGTAAATGATTTCTTCCCAAGGTCTGATAATGGGCTTGGAAAGAGTATTGTTGGCCCTCGACCAAGTTTTGAGAGATCCTTGGTCAAGTTTGACCATTTTGGACTTCGACAGCCTATCGAAGGCAGAGCACAAAATGAAGCAGAGATCGCAGGATCTCGACCCCTTTTCAGGTCCTTTTTGGGATTTTGGAATATGTAACAGGTATGGGAATGTCGGCCCATGGGTTTACCCATGCCTAGGCCTATTTTGTAATATATAAATAGATGTCTAAGCGATGTAAGGAAAAAGGGAAGAGGCATCTATGTGATGTTGTGCTAAGTGCAAGTGTGGCTTGTAAATGCTTTGTGCATACTGTGAGAGACTTGCAAAGCTAAGTGCAAGTGGTTGTAATAGACTGTGAAGGGTTTTGTGTTGTAACGCAAGGAAGGAGGATCCAACGAGGTGCGCAGATCTCCTTTCATATGCGGAGTAAGGCTTTCGTGGCTCTGTACATGTATCTGATTGAAGAAGCTAATAAAGAAGAAGAATTGGTGGAAGTATCCCCAGGGTGGGGGTGAACCACGTATATGTTGTGTTGCTCTACTTTGTGCGATGTGTTGGTGTACTTATGTGTCATCTGCTAAGTGCTTGACATAGATAGATACATACATTTGTTTATACTTTGTTCTTATGATGAATCTGGATGCTAGATCCGACCTCTGTGAACTTGCTTAGTGCTTGAATCTACTAGATCTGATCTAATTCCTTATGCTAAGTGCTTAGATACATTAGATCTAGGTGAATGCTACGATGATTTGTTTTATCTGCATAGTAGATATTGGTTAAATATTAATGAAGGTTTACTGCTGAGTGCTCTGTTAAATACTAGAATCATATATTTGTGTCCCAGCTAAGGTTGCAGACATCTGAGTCCTACAACCACCCCTTCCTCTACCTCGAGTGAGACTTCATCTGCTTCACAGGTGTTTCTGAAAGGGCTAGTAGTTAGGGTTTTGTTGGTGCGTTGTTGTAGCGTTGAACCCTAAGTCTGTCCCTGTGCCAACAAGTATTATGAACATATTGCTTTGACATATGTGAAATTTGATTTATTGCATGTTGTTGCATCATTGAAAGGTTTTCTTCACTGAACTCAAAAGAAAACTCTTGAAATGTAGGTTCAAGAATAGCTTTATCTTCGTCTGCATCTTCAGTTGTCTTGTTGAGTTTCTCCTTCACTGACTGTTGATCAAAAACATCATCATCGTCGTCATAGAGAGGATTGTGTTGAACAAAAACTAGTTTAGAACACTTCATTGGCTGTTGATTTAGTCTAACTTTTGCTTATGTCACTTGCAAACAAGTCAACACTGATTGAAGACTTGTTTTGTTCAATATCACTATGTTTCCTTCCATGGTGTTTATTAGAGTGTTCAATAACTCTAATAATTCTAGGTTTCATTCCATTTGAATGTGCTCACTTGAACTTCCCGTTCACTTTCTCTTCACGCTCGCTTGTACTCATTCACTTGAATCACTCACTTGAACTTCACGCTCGCTTGTACTTGTTTCTAGCAAGATGAGGGCGTCAGATACCACCGAAAATGCACCCAAACTTGTGATTTTACAATGATTCATTGACAAGCACAACAATTGAAAATTGGACCCAAAAAGTAAAGGGTGTCTAGTTCAACCGAAAATGCACCCAAAAATTACAATTCAACTCAATTTAAATTTGATTTCATTCTTACAAATAAACTATTGCAGGTACAATTCAACTCGATCAAGTAATCTTACAACAAACAATTTTGCAAGTTACAATTTAATTTCAAATGCTCCATGATGTGTTGAGTTCTTTGATTTGTCCATTGTTGATGTTGTTGACGACTTGAATGCTTGAGAATTCTCTTCATAGATGCTTGATCATATGTGCTTGATTGACATTAATTATGTGCTTGAATTTTCTTAACTTGTTGTGTACTCCACGTGTATTGCATTTTAAATGACCAATTAATGATGTCAAAATTAGACATCAAATATCATCACTACTCAAAACACTAGAAAAAAAGAATATCTTTTAGGGGCTTGGCATTAACCCTCTAAAAGTCTCGTCGAAAAAAAGTGTGAGAGAATATTGTACTGAACTCTTCTCAACTCTTTCAACTTCAAAGTTACAATTCAATTTTGGAATTGAACTTCTCTCGTCTTTAAAAATGTTTGAACTTCTCTCGTCTTTAAAAATGTGCCCCCCTTGAACTAGAAAAAATATTCAATTAAAAGAACATTCCAACTTAAAACTTCTCAAAAGTCCAGACCCCATATCCTTTAATACAAATTACCTCCATTTTAAAATAAACATCATTTTAATGTTTAAGTCCTCTCACTCACTGCTATCTCTTAAAGTGGAAAATGACAGAGCACCAGATTACAGCCAAAACCCAGTGCATTGGATGGAAGAATCGTTGAATAATTGATTAAAATTGCAGATTGCTGTTGACTTACACAGATCGCTTGGAGGGCAACGCACAGATCCATCAAAGCAGCCATTGGTTCTTTGGATTAATGGCAGGCTAGATCAAAGAAAAACGTGTAAATTCAGATTGATCCCAACTGACATTAGATTGTTGAGAATTTGAGGTCGCATTCATGAAATTTGTCAATGCAATTCGTGCACCTTCCTCTTCACTCTTTGAACATATTCGGTTTGGTATTCTTCTTCTAAGAGAAATTGATCTCTGCCTTGTGAAATGACATCCGATCTACTGGCATCGTAAACCTTGGCTTCAATCGTTAATCTGTCGTGATCTCTCTGCTGCTTGTATGGTCTAAGACCAAGCCAACCCAGACGCTGAACAGAAACGATCTTCAGATGGGTGCTGCAGAAATCATTTTTTCTCAAAAGCTACTCGAATGAGGCGCATATGTGGATCGTTGGGCAAGATAATTGCTGCAAATCATGGAGAGGGATCGTTGGTGAAGCATTGAATAGATTAGTGGACTGATTGCTTGATCAAACTTTGCAACTATAAGAGGTCGCCTCCATTTCTTTTTCTCACCGCCAATGATCTGGATCTGGTCTACAGTGATTGGGTGGGCACAACTTTGCTTGAAAATATGTAATGGAACCCGTATTTTTAAGAAAAAAACTCACATTTAATATTCATTACCTGTAGCGGCTCATATCAATATGGGAATCATTTTGTTTCCAGCAGATGGTGTAGATCACTGAGAAGGCAATGAATATGGGTGCATGCAAATCAACACTAGATCAGCCTGTAGGGAAAATTCCACAATGCTAGGGTTCGGTTTGCGATAGATCCGTAAATATTGTGAGTTCGTTTCTCGCCAGAATCACTCTTGTTTGAAAAGGATTTCTTGTTGAGGCCAAATAAATTTACACTGAGATGCTTGTAGTTGGAATGAAACCGAAATTCTGTCTTTGACCATCGAAAAGTTGAAGACGCTGCAATCACAGATTGCACAGATGTTGTGCAATGATGGTTGCAACAAACATATCGTTGTTCTAGATATGTCCTTCACATTGTGCATTGATGGGGAAGATCCTCTTTTATCATAGATAAGGTGCATCAAATGAGAGCATATAAGCAATCAGGGCATTTATCAATAATGGATAAGTGATACTCAAGAGTATCTTATATGACATGCTTCACCACGTGCGAAATGAGATTTGATTCGTTGCAGATCTAGATGAAGTTTAGGGAGGTTGTGGTTTTAGATCAACAATACTATTTTAACCAGGCTTTGGCTCTACAGATCTAAAATCGATGCCAAGAACAATAAGAGATAAATATAAGAACGCGAGCTGATGTAGATTTTTTAAAACTTGAAACAAATCAAAAAATGATATGATAGTTGTGGATGAGTTCACAGAGATACGATAGATCTAAACCAGATCTATACCATTCATAAACCAATGCTATACTCTATTCACAATAGATATTATTACAAACCAATGCTATAATCTATTCACATACCTTTATCCTTGTCATAGGAGTGAGAGGGGCATACCTTTATCCTTGTCTTAGTTCACCAAACCTTTAGGTCATTAGGGACGCCTCCCTTGTGGTAGTTTCTCTGCTACTCCTAAAAGAAAGGGATTTCCTATTGAGGTGACAGTGATAGGTTATCTCATTGTTACGTCAATCTTGTTTCACTTGTCTTCGGCTTTGAGAAAGTACATATTGTACGATAACGTTTTTGGCGTCATTAGCAGGGAACATCGAGTCAATGGTCCTTGAACGAAAAATATTCGGTAATATTTTTCCTCAAAGCCTTCTTACTTTACAAGCTTACCTAGAGACTCCACTGAGGGAGATTCCCTATCTTCCCTTTGATAAGCCCTAGAAGGATTATCTGGAGACTCCACTAATGACAAATCCAACCATGGCTTCTCAATGGGACTTGGGTAATTTCAAACCTTTGGATATGAGTAATATTTTGGATTACCCCGACAAATGCATACAAGATATGAGAATTGGCTCCCAAGATTCACTGGTAGTAATGTGGATAGTTCCGAAGAACACATGACTGGTTTTTGGGCCTTCTTTCAGCTCCACTCTATCAATGATGATGTTGAAGATTTGACAATGAAACTCTTATCTTCCACTCTTCATGATGATGCTATAGTATGGTATGATAGTCTCCTTGATGCCAGAATCACATCCATGGATCAACTAGAAGAAGTCTTTCTTAAAAGATGGAGTGTCAGATAGCGTATGTACTCATTGCTAAATGAAATCAGTGGCATAAAAAATACTGAGAATGAGACCATTGGGTAGTTCCATACCAGATTTGAGAGGTTGTTACAACAAATCCCTGAAAGATCTCTCTCTAGAAAGGAATATCTGTGCACATTTTACAATAGACAATATCACTATTTTCACCCAACCATAGGCACACAAGCACCCTCGAGCACCATAACCTTTGCTAGATAGAATGATTCTGGAAGCGGCACTAGAACCAACAAATAACCAAGAGAGAGAGAGAGAGAGAGAGTGAGGTGAGTAAGTACAAATGATCTCTAGAGCCCCCTATTTATAGTGGTTCTTGTCACTTGTCTAGGACGACTTGTCCTTCTAGAATATAATACTTTAATATTAGTTATTTTACTGAGACGACTTGTCTGCTAGGGTTTCTACACATCTGTTTAGGGTTTCTCTTGCTTCCAAAATATTTTATTCTAGCCAATGGTTACACATGGAGGTTAATACCTCCCGAAGCTACAACCATACCATCAACACTCCCTCTTAACTAGGGAGGTATTAACAATAATGGTCCCAAACACATCCATCCATTTCACATGGTATGGGCAAGGCTCACATAGTCTTGCAGACCATTCTAGAGGTAGCATCATCATAGCCACACATGATATCTCATGATCACGCAGATCAAGTCACGAGAATCATCATCATTGTCCATCTAGTTGGCAATCACCTCCAACACTATTGGTTGGCACACCAGCCTAGGAAACTTCTTCAACACTACTAGTAGTATCCATGGAAATCCAGTAGTAGTACACAGTTACTACTATTCCATCCAATAGATCACAATAGTGTTGATCCATAGCAGAAAACAACTCATATCCAGTGGTACACAACCACACCTAGTAGCGCACAACTATTATCTAGTGACATACAATCACTACTAGTGTAACACATTCACCCCAAAACACACAATCTCCATAGCAATCAACTAATAGCTACACAAGATATCACCATGTATTACAACAGTCTCCTAGCATCAAATCCTATCATCATCTACATCATCTCTCTAGGCCATACTCCATCTGAGTAATCGGGCATGATGTTTAATAAGTCATGTGCTTGACTTAGCACACTCAACATAGTGTCTCACATAAGTCACTCACTCAATAGAGTGATACATGGACCATTTTTCTAATCCAGATATACGTCCTAGAAAAATGATTTTGCCAACAAATGTTGAATGTTTCACAATGGGCTACAAGAACCATTATTCTAATCCGGACATACGTCCTAGAAGAATGTAAGTCCTCCCAGAAGATGAAAGCTACACCATGGGCTACAGAGACCACTCCTATAGGAATGTCAATGTTAGACTATTTTCTAATTGAGTCATCATATGTACCATAGAGATCAATCTCTACCCATATGTTCCTTAAAAAATATCGGTCCTGTATTAACCACCCTAATCGAGACGTCGTGTCCTTAGGGGGAGGACTATTCAACCTGATCGGGCCATTAATTGTTCCTTGAGAGAATATCAATCCTAGACCATTTTCCTAATCATGCCACAATCTGTGCCTTAGGAAAATACTAGTCCATGATATGTCAACAATCTATCAACTTGGACCATTCTCTAGAGGGAGAATGTATGTCCACTAGCAATATGTTCTTCCTAGACCATTCTCCGCCTAGAGAATGTCTATCCACCGGCACACTGACTATCCATGATGCCATATATCAGTACTCCCTCCCAACCGAGGAAGTCATCTCCTCCCTTTCAACCAAGGGAGGTATCTCCATTGTATCATATCTAAGTCGTACTAACATGATGCAAATGCATCATATCTAATTTGTAGTTGCATGATGTGGAGTATCATCTACATCATCTCTAATTTGTACTAGCATGATGCTACTACATCATATCTAATTTGTACTAGCATGATGCAACTCAGGCATATGCATAATCTATGCTAATGCATCATATCTAAGTTGTACTAGCATGATGTGTCTCAAGACATTTGTATCATATCTAATCTGTAATAGCATGATGTTGAAGCATCATATCTAAGATGTACTAGCATGATACAGATCAACACTCCCTCTCAACAAAAGGAGCAATCTCCACAAGTCCCATCCTATCCTTCAAGTATATAAACTTTATCTTGGACAGAGGCTTTGTCAAAATATCAACTGTCTTCTCATTGGTGGAGATGTACTGGAGAATCACTTCTCCCTTCTGGACTTTATCATGGATAAAATAGTACTTGGTATCAATGTGCTTTGACTTGTCATGGAACACAGGGTTATCTGAAGGCTTCCAACAAATATGATTATCACAATATATCATAGTCGAATCCAGTACCTGATCAAATAGTCTAGAAACTAGCTTATAGAGTCATATTGATTATGTACAAGCACCACAAGTTGCAATATACTTTGTTTCTACAATGCTAAGTGAAACAGACTTATGTTTCCTGCTAGCCCATGATATCATAGCAGAGCCCAAAGTGAAACATATACCAGAAGTACTCTTTCTGTCATTTGTAGTCCTTGCCCAATCGAAATTAGTAAATCCATGCAGTTGTACATCACTATTTGAGGCATATCTCAAACCATAATTGAGCGTCCCATGAAGATATCTCAAAATGTGCCTTGCAGCTATCCAATGCTCATGTCTAGGTTCCACCTGGAACTAGATCAATGTGTTCACAACAAAGAAAATGTATGGTCAGGTATTAACCAAATAAATCAATGAGATAATCAACTGTCGGTACAAGGAAAAGTCTACTGGATCAGAATCAGAGTATCTCAACTTCCTCAGATCTGTCACCATGGGAGTTGTCATTGATTTGCAATCCATCATCCCAAACTTTTGAAGAATCTTTACAACATACTTCCCTTTCCCCAAGAAGATTTCACCATGCTTCTACTATACTTCTAGTCCCAAATAATAATGCATGAGACCAAGATCCTTCATATCGAATTCAGAGGCTAACTCCCTCTTACACTGAATAATGAAAGGTTGTGCACCTGTCGAAAACAAATCATAAACATATAGTAACTGGATCACAGGTGTGTCATTCACAACCTTGTAATAAGGATATGGATCAGCATAGCTCTTGGAAAATCCAAGTCTCGTCAAGTAAYTGTCAATTCATGCATACCAAGCTCTTGGAGCTTGCTTGAGTCCATACAAGGCCTTCTTCATACATGGTTTCTCTCARGTGTACCTCAAGACCTCRAGGTTGCTCTATGTATACTTCTTCCTCAATTACTCCATTGAGAAAAGTGATMTTTACATCCATCTGATGTAAATTCCAACCCATGGATGATGCAAGAGATGTGATGGCTCTAATAGAGGTGTATCTAGCAACTGGAGAAAATGTCTCATCATAGTTTTCTCCCTCCTACTAGGAGAACCCTCTAGTCACAAATCTTGCCTTGTATTTATCGATACTCCCATCTACTGCATGCTTTATCTTGTAAACCCATTTTGAAGTGACTACATACTTTCCTTTGGGTCTAGGTACGATTTCCCATACATCATTTTTCATGATGGATTTATATTCTTCCATCATATCTCCCTTCCATTCTTTCTTCTCGACTGGAAGCGAAAGATCCTCAAGTGTTCAACACTTGGCTTCTTTCCAGAGAAGGATCCTTCTGGAATCATGTTATTCAATATCAAACTTGACGTTTTTGCTGGCTGAGGACACCAAAGGGTAAGCTAAGCTAGGGCACACTATAATATCCATAAATTAGGTCAAATTCTTCACTTAAGGTGCCAAAAGAATTAGATTAGGGTTTGTTGCAGCTGCAACTGGTGCTACAATGAGCTTAACAAAGAACTATTGCTCTACCTTTCAGTGGTTATAATGTTATGAAGGTAGTGTGGGTCCATAACCTGTTAAAATATTCAATGTGCTCATTTTACAATAGACAATATAACTATTGTCACCCAACCATAGGCATGAAGCCACCCGCGAGCACCATACCCTGTGATAGATAGAATGATTTTGGAAGCAACACTAGAACCAACAGATAGCCAAGAGAGTGCATATTTATCCAAATATAGATCACCAGACATAAAGTCCCAAAGCCACAGAACAAGAACAATACTCAGCTGTAGCAGTTGCAGTTGCAACAGTTGCAATTGCAGCATTTGCAGTCATAGTTTCACTTACCAAGAATACCACCAAGAATGTCACCAAGAATACCACCAAGAGATACTAGAAGGTAAGTTGCATATCTTAGGATAGATAACACTTGAGAGAGAGACCAAGAACCATCCCAGAGGATCCACCTTCCATTGTTGCAATTGCAACTCCAAATTTGCACTATACTTGAGAGAGTGAGTGAGGTGAGTAAGTACAAATGAGCTCCAGTGCCCCCTATTTATAGTGGTTCTTGTCACTTGTCTGGGCCAATATCTCTTCATCCAAGGAAGAACGTTTCTCTACTCCAGAAGTCAAGGTTGATGACCCTAAGGATACCATAGATAGTATTAGTCCAAAGAATATAGATTCCCTTGAGATATTCATTAGAGAATTCCAAGAAAGGTGATACCCAGTCATTAACCAACAATATATTGGAGAGAGAGTTCCCGATGAAGGTCACCAATCCCATGAAGAAGAGCAAGAATTTACTCATGATTCTACCAAATATGACAAATACCTGGAGCTTGAAAATGTAAAACATGAGGATGAAGTGTTGATGTGTGCTCCTACCTCTGATGAAGTCATCCAAGATAATATTCCTCCTGCACAAGAAGAAGAGAGTAAGGTTAATCATTTTCCCTTTCAAGTTTTTGATGATGCCCTATCCCATGATTCAAAAGGTGAAGAAGTAAAGGAATCCTTGGACAATATAGAACCTTTATGTTGTAATGAAGGCAATGATATGATTGAGGAGACAATTCATGAGGATAAAGTACTGATATATGCTCCTCGATTTGATGAATTCGTCCAAGCCTTTGTCATTCTTGCACGAGAAGAAGAGAATATGGTAACTTGTTTCCCTTTCCAGGATTTTGATGATGATTTATTTTATGATTTGGAAAGTGAAGAGGTGTTAGAGGAACCCTTGGATGTACTAATCCCTTCATGTTATGATAAAAGTAATGATATGGTTGATAGTATTGATGATTTCATACATGTTGGAAGACGTAAATGGGATGTGGTTGGTCATGATGAACATCCCATCTATGATGTGGAAGGACATTTTCAATTGTTTCCTTTACAACTATCATATGAGATTTCTACTAATTCTGACATTTGGAAACAAGGAGATGATATAATTATAGACATATTCCAAACACCCAAGGATGACTTAATGAAATGTTCTCATGATGATTTTCGGTCATACCTTGAGGAGTAATTTGATGAGTATTCCTTTGAGCACTTGGATTTATTCTATGAAGAATATTTTCAAATGTCGTTGTGCTCATATTTTGATAAGGGTGAGGACATGGTTCGCCTGGAGAAGGATACATGTGATAAGGTTCTCTAGCTCCCTTCATTCCCTTTATCTCTCTATGTCACTAAGGATGCATCTGGGAGACATGCTTCTTTTATTAAGTTTTCTCTAGGGTGAATCCTCTTCTTAGAATTTAAGGGTAGGTTGAATTCCTTGAGAAGAAGTTTTATATCTCAGTCTTTCAATTTTCCCAGAAGGATTTGTCATTCATCCTCTAGATTCGTTTTAGTCCCTTCTCATACCTCGGGGAGTGATGAGGTCCAAGGTAGTCAACTTTCAGACTCTTTAAGTCATCCTCTCGAGCCATTGACCTTTCACAATCCTTTTCAAAGATGAATTGAGCATTTTTCTGGAGATGTGACTTGGCATAATTTTTTCCTTCCCTCCTACCTCCATGAGTTAGATATTATGATTTCCTATGATATAATGCATGCTCTAACTCGTGTTATTTTTTTCCTAGACTTATCATTGTTTTGGTTTATGATGAAGCACAGAGGCATATGTTATGAGGTATTGCTATGATGGTTTCATTGGTTATATGATTATACCTAGCATTCAACTAACAGGTAAGTGTAGGTAGGTAGGCATTTGCATCCATTGTACATACCATTGCATATCATGCTAGTGTAGTTGTAGTTTCATTTTAATATCACTTTGTTTCATTTGTATATATGATCATCATTATACACTACATTAGATATGCTTTCATTTCAGTGTTATATCATATATGGACGAAGGGTGATATCACCACCCTAGATGCACTGATATTTTTGTCTGAGTTTTAGTAGGCACAATTCATACTAGAGATGCTGAGGTTTTCATGGTTCTCATGTGCTCTACAGTGAGCACATGTCCCCGAGTAGGAGCCATATGTTACCCCCAAACTAGGGGTAAATAAGGATATCATGTCTCGAGGCCCACAGGTTGTAGACATGGAGTGCCAAGATCTAGATGGACAAAGCATAGCCCCAGAGGGCCCTTTCTTTTAATTGATGCCTTCTACATATAACTAGTAGTAGCATCCACCACATCGGCCTGGTCCTAGAAGGAAATGGGTCTTGATCCATGAGCTAATAAATCCAGGTATCATGGTAAGTATCACTCTGATATTTGAATCATTTGAACATGTTGCAAAGAATCTTTCTTGATTTCATAATGTTTGCTTCAAATTTATGTGTTTTTCCTGATTTAAACCTAGGGGGGTGTCATTGTGTCCTAGTAAGTTGGTTATCCTTAGGAATAGGTTGATACTTGGTGTTTCCTTGAAGAGTCATCATCCATTCCCTACCATACTTGTCACTTTTCATACTTATTTCCCTCCATCTCCCCGACCTTTTAGGATCTTTGGGTGTATTGACCCAAGAAGGGATTGTACCTTACCTCATGGGAAGAAGGGGCTAGAGGCCCAGAGGGTAAAATTATCTGGGAAAAGATAAAATCCAATCATAAAACCTTTGAGATGCTTCGCCCAGGGATCCCCAAGAAAGTAATGAAATGCTTCTCTATAAGAAATGGGGGACCTACAAAATGAATGATATAATGAATACTCAAGGTGTTAGTTGAGGGATAGGCGGTCTCATCACGAGTCGACCTATCATGATCATAGGTATTTATCAGTATTGAATTACCATCATCTAGAAACCAATCCAGGGTAGTGGCTCTCAGTTGCATGATTGAGGGAAAGGGGGTCTCATCACGAGCCATCCTTCTCATTTCTGCGAGGTATTTGTGAATGACATTGTCGTATCTAGACACCAAGCCAGGAAAATGGCCTTCAACTAATTCCTTGAAACATGAAAGAAACATGAATGAAAAATCTAAGAAGAAGAATAAAAAACAAATGGGCTTGGAAAAATTGCATTGCAGACAAAGGGAAGCTCACCCTCTATGTCATGAACCCCGTGACCAGAAGTTCCTCCCACACCATCTCACGTACACACATGACTAGGATAGGTTCCACATAGGAAACACCCTGGACCTTGGAGTGATTGAGCCAATAGATCACCTTGATACCCTTCCCAAACCCAAATTTGACAAATTGTATAATTTCCTTGAGCATTTGTTTGGTTTGAAAAAAAGGGGGTTTGAGGCAAATGTTCAAGGGTTTTGATTATTTTATTTGGATTACTTGTTATGATACTTTTGACTCATTAACCCTTGGAGGGAATACATTTTTGAATTTGCGGGACCTTACCTGATGGACAAGTATCCATGAGGAGATGACCAGTTCATACCTTCATGAGGGCTTGAAGCCCAAGGATAGATGTTGAGACCCCAAGCTTGAGGCAAGACAATTATGACCAACTTGCATAATTAAGGAAGAGGTAGTTGCACTTGGAGGCACTTTTGCATGCCTAGGGGGATGGGTTCCATCCTCCATGCACTAGGATGCTAGCCTTTGGAGGCTAAGATGTCACCCTTCTAGTCCAAGACGGCAGGGTTCCTTAAGAATGATGGTGGCATGTGTGGATAGATATCAAGGCCTTTGGAGGCCTAGTGTCATGTTCCTATAGCCCAACATCTCCTTGAGGAGACCTAATGTCACCCTTAGATGGCTCGCGTCACCTTCTTTATAGACAGTTTATGTAAATTTAAGGGAAAATTTTGAAGGTTAGCCCTGTATTTTCGAATTAAAGTTATTTTTGGTCAAATTTTGGTATAAATACACCAAAGTGACATTCATTTTTCATCATACTCTCACAATGAAGAGAGAGGACTAAATTTGGCACCCTTTTTGGGGTTTATTGGCTGAAATTGTGAGATGCACTTGTCTTCGAGGATAAATACTTTCATCTTGGATCATTTTTGGTGAATTTTTCTTGACAATCTAGGGTTTTATTGCTTGATTATTCTTGGTGAAGTTAGTAAATTTGTAATTCTCATTTTATTTTAAATGATTATGGTATATTTTCTTATTCATGTTAAATATTATGAAAATGCTTGCTTGAAAAACCCTAGGAGTAAAGAACATAAGGTGCTTCTTCTTTGCTCTTTATTTGCTAAACTTTGTTAAGGTGATTCAACCTAGAGAAGATTCTAGAGCCCTAAAGTGCTAGAAATTTAGAAGCCTTGTCTAATTGTTATTACATTCAATATATTTCAATAGTCTAAGGAGGAGGAAGGCGATAGGGCCTAGAAGTTCCTAGTATCTAGCTACCGCACCTCCCAGAATTTTGGTTCTTAGAGGACTTAAGGTGCTACTCCTCAGAGATCCATCCTTGTTTTACTTAGAGAAGTATAATAATTATTGTTTCTTCATGTAATTTGTGCTAAAACTTTTGAATCCATAACCCTTAAAGGCACTAGTCTCATATATCTTTGATTGGTTGATCAAACAAACATTTAAACCTTAATCTCTCAAGCTTTTACCAATCAACACTAACACTAACCTAGCTTAGAAAACTAATTTCATTGTTGTTGTTATAAGTGTTTGCTACAACCACATTAGAGCATCAATTTTTTTGCATACTCAACATTTGTTGCTAGCTAATCACTTCAGAATTTGTTCATGACAAGCTACTATCATTCTATACACTAAATGTTATATTTTCATTATCCTTTAAATCATTTCTGAAGAGTACTTCTTGCAATTGTTATACATTACCAATTGATGTTGTAAACTTGTTATTTGCTGCAATTTTATATCAGCTAGCATATATTTCTTTGGTTTACCCGTCCCTTGAAGCTTTAATATCATTTTGTACTTAAAACTACCACATATATATGATGTTTTTTTTTGTTCTGGGAAGGTACACTTCATCTTTAACATTTGCTTCATCCCTTTGAGACATAAACCTTGTAACACATTCTACGTTGAGTGACTAGTGAGAGGGGAGTACATTTATCCTTGTCTTAGTTCACCATCCCTTTAGGTCACTAGGGATGCCTCCCTTGGGGTAGTTTCTCTCTTACTCCTAAAATAAAGGGATTTCCTATTAAGGTGACAGTGAGAGGTTATCCCATTGTTACGTCAATCTTGTCTCACTTTCCTTCGGCTTTGGAAAAGTACATATTGTGCAATAACATGGACCTAATCAACCCCCTGTGCATGTGTATTGCTCTAATCTATGGAACATAAATTATAAGAGGTATTTCTATGATATCTATGATTTTTTTCTCTCTCCTCTCTACACTAGTATTTTTGGGTTCCGAAGGCATCAAATTTTAAGTGAAGCTAGAGCTGGGATGAAATGGATAGTTGACTGGTATCTAAGAAAATATTACACCTATATCAAAGTATATGGAACTATAGGGGCCCCTCATATTTTTCCTTACTTTGTACCAGATCACCTTTGATGACAGAAATAGCCTATTAGACCATAAGAACAGAGGTTACTTCCTTTCTCATGAGAAATAGTGAAAACCTTTGGCCTCCATTTCCTATATACATAGGAAATTATATTCTATTGAATGGAAAACATGCTAGAAAAGAAGCAGAGGCCTTATGAGATTTATGTTTATGCCAGAGGAGTACGAAGGGACATGATCCACATGAACTCACAGTGAATCATGTTAGATATATGTGTCTTACTCATCCTAATATACATGTGCTAGATTTTGAAGAAGACAGATTTAAAGGATTTCTTTTTCATGAAGAGGTATTACAAAAATTGTCTGGTGATGCTGCCAGGCAAGAACTACATGTTGAGCAAGAAGAAATGAAGAAGTTTCAACAAGACCAATTTCAAAGGTTTTTGCAAGAGGATCAGCATAAATTAATATCTAAAGAGAAACATAAGGTAAATAAAGTTGAGTAATTGAAGAAAAGAGACTTAAAGTTGATGTGAAGTATCAGAGAAAACAAGTCGAGGCAGAAGCTAAGAAAATAGTCGAAGAAGCTAAGGCCCAAAGAAGAGAAAGTGAAAAAGGAGCAGTTGAAGTAGAATCCAAAAGAATAGCAAATGAACAATTAGAACGATAGAAGAAAAATGAATTGAGTGAGACCCAAGGCATCCCATCAACTTCGAATTTGGGTATGGTAAATATTTCATCTCATGAATACACCCCTCTTACTGCCATCCCAGACAATTCGACTTTGCCTTCGCAAATACTTAGTTTTGAAGGTGTTGTCGTGGTTTTTGGATACTATTACTATGATGACAAAACTAACATCATTGAGAAAAGGTCAAACAAAAGGAAAAAGGGAGACTATGCTAAACCTAGGTCATCTGCAGGAAGAGTTGTAGAATGAAAAGAAAGGCATGTAATAGAAGATAATTCCATACAAGCAGCCTCTATGCTCCATGCATTTGTGGGGTTGACTTCTTCATATGTACTTGAGGTTACCACCGCTTTAAATGCAACAAAAACCAATATCACTGAGTTGGAGGATGAGTTAAAAACTCAGAAGGATAACATATCTATAGAGTTCCTGAAGACTATTGAGCATAAGGACAAACTTCATAAGGAAGAAATCCAGAGAACTTTGCAAGCTACAAGATATGAGCTCACTTCAGAATTTGAAAGGGCCACCAGGGTTGTTGATAATCTCAAGAAAGAAGAAATTAACAGAGCGTTGCAAACCCAAAAATATGAAATGAATGTTGAATTTGATCAAAAAGCACAGTTGGAACATGACACCTATTTGAAAGACTTGGAATATACAAAGGTAAATCTTTGTGAAGAAATAGAACAAATCAAGAGGGAACATGCCAAGGAAATATCTCATTTGTAAACTAAGGTAGATGAAACCAAACATTTTGTTGAACAAAAAATCCTTCAGATCAAGGGATTGGAACARGCCAAGGAAAATCTTAAAGAGGTTCTTGGAGAAAATAGAGAAAAGACTCTGGCTTTAGAAGTTATCAAGGCAGAGACAATGGAACTCAATGAAAAGMTTAGATTTGAGCATAAATAATATTTAGGTGTTCTTAAAGATAKGAAGGTTGATCGAGATGATCAACTAAAATTGGAAGACCAAATAGCTAAAATTAGGGATCAATACCAAAAGAAAAATGACACCTTTGACAGAATTGTTGATTGGTAAGGAGTATACRGGAATCGCCCAACTATATTTCCATTCGATTCTACAAAATAAAATATAAAAKACCAKGTCTTCTTTGATACTCGGAAGCCCCTATTAGAATATATCCAATCCATCCAAAAGACAACATCTAAAGAATGAAAATGGCTCTAGAATAGTTCAAATGATCTATTCTAAGAGTTYGAGATGCATATGATTCCCCCCATTGATGAATCAACACCTTCCAATATCATAATAGTTGAGGTGGAAGGGCACAGGGAAATTAGAAAAATAAACATTGAAAAAGTAACTAAAGTAAATAAAGAATCCCTGGAAGAACACATGTTGAAACACATCAGGATAATCACTATGACCCAAAACTTTGTTAAACATACAACTCAATAATTAAAGAAAGAAATTTCCACCAAAGTTTGTGACGAAGAGATGGACATTGAAAGAAAAGCAGTCAGATAAATTAAAGAAGATCATGGAAAATTATTCACTATGGAAGGAATATCGGGACCTAATGCAAATGAAAAATAAACCATAATGATCCTAATTTCCATAACTGGTCCATATTTCTCATCTTTTATGTTTTTTAACTGTAATTAGTGTAGGAATGCTAAGAGTCACTTTTGGAAAAATGCCTTTACTTATAATTAAATCCAGAGAATGTAAATAGTCACGGTATGATTATAAAAAGGATGATTGTAAATGAGAACTGACTTTTGGAATCGAATTGTATCATGACAATACTATTACTGTATGTGAATTTGAGCAAGAGACATTTCAAAGATTTTGGTACATATGTGTATGAATGAGACAATTATGTTTATGTATATTTATTTCTGTGAATGTGTGGATTTTAGTTTAACAAACTATTTCTAGACTAATTTCTATATGTTCATTGTTTCCATTATTTTCATACTAAGTGCAGCGACAATATAATAAGTTGGAGAATCAATTATTCGTTTCCATTGTATTTTTTATTTTTTTATATTCCTTTCTTCTATGAATTAATTCTTTGCAAGTAATATTATGTTTAACAGCACTTATTTTTTATAGTTCGATCTTGATCTAGATATGATAGAATAAATTAGGAATGCATCTTAGGACAATAGGTAATCATTTTAGTCTAGTTTAGTTATTTATAATTTTAATTCATCTGAGAACATTATGGTCTCAGATTCATATTTAGATAAGTTTTATAGTGGCAACCAGGCCAATATTTTGGTCGGAAACACTATTCCAAATGAGAGTAGATATAATTGGGACCTGTCATCAGGCACTCTCCCTTAACTTCTTGAATGGGTCTTTTAGGACCGTCAAAAAGATAAACATGGTATTAGTGCATAGTGTTATCGCACAATTTGTAGTTGGAGTAAAGGATAAATGGAAGAAAGGAAAACTGGTGAAACTGAGACTATCCTACCACTTTCACCTCAATAGGATAGATCTTTCTGTTTAGGGTGGTAGGCCCAGGGGAGACGTCCCCGGTGACCTGGGGTTTTGAAAAGGCAAAGGATTATGGCTAAGTAAAAAGTTTTCCCCCCTCACACGTCACCACCGATCATAAAGTCTAGCTAATCTTCCAATAAAAGTAAAGATAACTGGAAGTAAAAATGGTAACCAAAAGTGTACATGTTTGAGACAAAGAAACAAGAAAAACTATACATGTGCAAGATCACTTGCTTGGTTAGTACTTCATATAATCAAGGAATTTCTGATATAAAGCAATTGATCGATAATATTGATGAAGCAAGTCAATGATGTACAATAGCAATGATTACAATATATCACTTCACAATAAATTATAAAGAAGCTTCACAAGCAGTAATGGAAATTGATCATCAATGTAACAATACCAATATTAGAAGCAACGCTTTAGCCAATCTTTCAATTGCTTCAAAGATACAATAAATTTTGCATGGATATGGTTATAACACAAGTAGATGACAGCAACAATAGGGTTAATAAGTGTTAGTCTAAGCTAGGGTTAGAAGGAGTTAATGATTGTTCAAGAGTATTTGGAAGTTGTGATCAAAAGAACTCAATTACAAGGTCTTAAATCAGTGCACTATTAGGGAAAATGGAGTCAAATTAGTTGCAAATGTTGAAGGGCCGAAATGATAGTGATGGGGCCAAAGACAAGAGGGATGTGATGGTTGATGTGTTGCTAGGGCAAGGCTTCAACCNCGAGAATCATTGAAGTTCGCAGTCTGCACATATGTTTCAGTGCGAATAGTTCGCATTCTACATCAAAGTGGCCTGCGAAAAGCTTAGTTTCTCACACTGTGTTACACACTAGCCTGCGAACATCTTTTTGCAATTTTTTGAATTCAAGTTCTGATTTTTGCAATTGCTCAGTAAGGTTGAATTACATCTTTTTGACTCTTTGGATCACTGGCTTACATATCTTTTGCTTAGTTTTGCTTGCTGGATCTGATCTAGGTTTTCTAGGTTTTTCTTGCTTTGGTAACTTGACTTTCATCTCTTAGCTTCTTCTCTTTGGTTACTGGAGTTGAATGTGTCGTGCTGGTTAAGAATCGGTGATTGTTTGGAAGTTAAGTGTTTGGTTTTTCTTATTTGATTGTTGGTTCCAAAGGACGATTTTCATTTGCATTAAGAAACTCCTTGGTTAGCTTTTTTGTTCTTACTTTCATTGAAAGTTTTGGTTGGGTTGTCATTGATTAGTTGATATTGATGATTTGATTTTCTTTTCTCTGTCATCAGAGTTCTTCTTGGAAAGTGAACCACATGTTTTCTTTCAAGTTTTGTTTTTTTTGCTTTGTCAAAGACATTGAAAATCAAAATTTTAGAGTACTGAAGTTTTGAAAAAGACTTTTAGGAATTGTTCATTAATTCATGATTGTTTGCATTGGTGTTTGAAAGGAAATTGAGCATTGCATTTGCATTGTAGTATTGAGTTTGATTCAGAAATTGTTCTCTTTCCCATAACTAGGATTCATCGAATGAAAAGACTTATATTTCATCATATCCTTGCATTATTTGGGTCAGAGTCACACATCATGAGTTTCACTTCCGTTACCTGTGAGTAAACAACAGCCATTAAAAAATATTGCGTAATATTAAAATCGATCTAGTAACTCTTTTCTAGGGCTCTTTTACACCAACATATAGCTAGGCTAGTGCTTTGGAGTAGGAAGAGAGACACACTCTCCAAAAGCTCAAAAACACACAATAGTATCTTGAGTTAGGGAGTGTAAAATTCCATTGGCCGCATATTGTCCTGGGAAGCCCTTCTAACACAAGGGTCAAGCATTAGGTTGCATTGGCGTTGGCAGAGATACTAACCTGCTTTGTTGACATCAGTGTAGAGATTGCATGTATTACGGGGGTCACTCCGAGGTATACCCACAATTATGAGTGGAAGCCTTTGAGTTGATTTTGGGCTC
>JZKD02S1674242.1:478369-490616 GCA_000966675.3 Picea glauca | reverse complement strand
AAGCTATGGTTGACTTGGAAGGAGAATTGATCAGTGCCCGAGAAGAAATTCCTAGACTCAGATTTGGAGAAGTTTAAAGCATTGTATCTCCAAAATCTTCCAAGCATTAAAGCCTCAGCATAACTAAATGACATTTTGAGCAAATAGAGATCTCCTTTGTTGAAGACTGGTTTAGGCTATGTAATTGGTTCAAGCAGCAAAAAACCAGAAATCAAAGAGCTAGTAAAGATGATCAATTTCCAGGTCAACAGACAATCAGACCATGTGAGTACTCCACCACCAAATAAATACAAGATGATCCCTGATAAAAAACAAAGATATCAGAAGATGGAGCAACAAATGCCAAGAATAAGGACATCCTTTAGGTACCAAAATTTCTTCCATGGTTACTTTTTTTACTGCTCTAATTTTGGTCATAAGATTGAAAATTGTCAAATTAAGTTTAGAGACATGCAACTGAGGAGATCAAGAAATAAGAAATCTTTGCAACATAGAACTAAACAACCAATGAGTAGACAAATTTGCACCAATCAATTTGACCAATTGAACAATGAGCTTGAATTCTATAACTGTCATAACTTTGGGAACAAAGGTGCAAACTGTCATCCAAAGAATTACAAAGTAAATCCAAGGATAAAACCCTTAGCCATAAATGCCAGCACTTGGAAAAAGAAAGATAGTGAAAAATGCAGTCTCATACTTTCAACACAAAAAAAAAAGACCCATGGTATATAGACAATGGATGTTCCAAGCACATGACTGGAGACAAGGATAAGTTGTTGTCTATTAGTAAAAGAAAAATAGGAAATGTGACCTTTGGAAATGATGAACTAGGTAAAATCAAGGGTAAAGGGATGGTGAATTTTAGTAATGGTAAAGGAAAATCCCAGGATGTTTTGCTTGTAGATGGGCTGAAACATAATTTGCTCAGTGTAAGTCAAATGTGTGACAGAGGATGTGAAGTGGTGTTCACATACAAATATTGTAAGATAAATTCTGTAAACTCGGAACAAGTGGTGGCTAAAGGCATAAGGACAGATAATAATGTATATGTGTTGAAAGAATATAGAGAATAGTGTCATCTAAGAAAACATGATGAAAGTTGGTTATGGCATAGGAGACTTGGACATATAAACTTTGACCACTTAATCGAGCTCAAAAATCTTGAGGCAGTAAAATATCTTCCAAGAATATCAAAGCCACAAGATTTGATGTGTAAACCCTGCCAAATAGGAAAGCTAACTAGGACACAGTTTAAATCAAAGAGCTCTACTTCAACAGAGAAACCACTCCAATTAGTTCATATGGATTTATGTGGACCATCAAGATAGGAAGGCACAGGGAAGGAAAACTACTTCATGATGATCATTGATGATTACTCCAGACTCACTTGGGTTGTTTTTCTCAAAGAAAAAGCTGAAGCATTTGAGAAATTTAAAATATTTAAGGCTTTAACTAAGAATCAAACATGCAACAGATTAAAGGTTGTAAGATCAGACAAAGGAGGAGAATATATGTCAAGTGATTTCAAGGAATTATGTGATAAACATGGGATCAAAAGAGAATACACAATCCCAAGAACTCCACAGCAAAATGGAGTAGTTGAGAGGCAAAACAGAATAGTTCATCAAATGGCTAGGTCAATGATGAATGAGAAGAACATTGGTCAAACCTACTGGGTAGAAGCAATACACACAAAAATCCATATTCTTAAAAAATCTCACCTCAGACCACACAGTGACAAGACACCTTATGAACTGTGGTATGGAAGACNTTAGGGTATGCTACAAACAACAAAGGATACAGATGCTATAATAAGAGGCTACATAAATTGGTTGATTGTATTGACATAAAATTTGATGAAGGAATCCCATTAAGAGAGGTGAGCAATATTAAATCAACCACAAAGGATATAGTTGAAGACAAACATGAATAGGTCCAAGGATCGGAAAAAGAAGACTCTGAGTTAGATGAAGATACAAACACTCAGGCAGACTCAAATCAATAGACAAATTCAAATCCTTCCTCCAGAATTACTCGAAAGAATCATCTTGCAAGTCAGATAATTGGTCATAAAGACAAAGGTGTAAAAAATAGGAGAAGGATAATCAAAGACACCGAGAAATCACATATAGCCTTCATATCCATGGTGGAACCCAAGAATTTCAATGAATCCAGTGAAGATGTAAATTGGTTAAAATCAATGAATAAGGAACTGGATCAGATTGAGAAGAACAATACTTGGGAGCTTGTTCCTAGACTGGAAATGGCTCCAAATGGGTGTTTAAAAATAAAATGAATGAACAAGGACAAATAGTTAGGAATAAATCCAGATTGGTCTGTAAAGGATATGCTCAAATAGAAGGATTGGATTTTGATGAAACATTTGCGCCCGTAGAAATATTAGAAGCTATTAGAATGTTTATTTCCTATGCTTGTCATAGGAATTTTAAAGTCTATAAAATGGATGTCAAGTCAGATTTTCTAAATGGAGATCTAATAGAAGAAGTCTATATGGAACAACCAGAAGGTTTCCAACTGTCAAATAACCTTGAATTTGTTTGCAAGCTGAAGAAAGCCTTATATGGGTTGAAACAAGATCTGCGTGCATGGTACTATAGACTGGATAAGTATCTTCAAGACAAAGGGTTCAAGATAGGAAAAATTGACAAAAATCTATATATCAAAACATAGGGTAATGGTGTGCTCATTGTGTTGGTCTATGTAGATGACATCATCTTCAGAAGTAATAATGCTTCACTAGTAAAATGGTTTGCTTATGTCGTACAGTCTGAATTTGAAATGTCTATGATAGGGAAACTGTCATTTTTTCTTGGTCTGCAAATTACTCAGAGGTCATTGGTCTGCAAATTACTCAGAGTTCATTGACTATGATAGGGGAACTGTCATTGACTATTTCTTTCCCAGAAGAAATATCTAAGAGAAATATTGAAAAGGTTTCAAATGGAAGATTATACACCTGTGAGCACACCTATGGTCATTGGATGCAAGCTAAGAAAGGATGATGACTCACCTAATTTTGATCAGAGTTCATATAGGTCTATGATAGGCAGCATGTTGTACATCACAACATCTCATCTAGACATAATTCATGTTGTTGGAATGGTAGGAAGGTATCAATCTTCACCTAAACAGATTCATTTGATAGTTGTCAAAAGAATATTCAAATATTTGAAAGGAACAATGAACTATGGCCTATGGTATCCTAGGAATAAGAATTTTCAATTATCAGTCTATTAAGATGTTGATTGGGCTAACTGCATGGATGAAAGGAAAATCATGAGTGGAGGTGCATTCTTCTTAGGAGATTCTCGTGTAGCATGGTTGAGAAAGAAGCAAGGTTCCATTTCCTTATCGACTACATAAGCTGAGTACATTGCAACTGCCACTTGTTGTACCCAAGTATTATGGATCATTCAAACACTTACAGACTTGGAGGTAAATTATACTGCACCGATCCCAATTCATTGTGATAATACCAACGCAATCAGTGTGTCAAAGAATCATGTATTTCACTCCAAGACCAAGCATATACCCATCAAGTATCACTTCTTGAGGGAACAGGTGACCAACATTGTTGTTTCTTTGCATTATATTCCATCCAAAGATCAGATTGTTGATATCTTCACTAAACTGCTTGCAAAAGCTCAGTTTGAGTATCTACGCCATAAGTTGGGCGTGAACCCATTATAAACCTAAGAGAGTCCATCGTGTTAGGGGGAGTATGTGTTGGTTGAATATCTAATACCTCTGCAAAGTACTACAACAGCTCAGGGGGAGCATTTTTTCTTTGGCATTGATGTCAAAGGGGGAGAAAAGGAGTGTTCTAGATGCTACAGTTGGAGGTCGAAGCAGCAGCCTTTCAGGGTTTCCATTAATGCCAAAGGGGGAGATTGTTGGAATTTTTTACAAGAAATCACGTGATTTTCATTGATGGCAAGAAAAATAACATCGATGTTTTACAGGAAAATCATAACCTCAGGAGGAGAAGCAAACAGTATGCAGAATTGCAGATGAAGTCCAAGAGACAGAATCAAAGGAGGAGCAAAGGTCGAGACCCGTGAACACTTAGAAAATCTTCTAAGTCAGAAAGATTAGAAGCTCATGAGGAAGAGAGAAAATGGTCGTTGGATCACTGATCCAAAATACCAGCAACCATTAGATCCAGTGGATTTGTGAGGGGGTTATTGTTTGGGGAATATCACTTTAGAAGAATTGGCAACTTGAAAGTTGAATTACCAGAAAACCGAAATCCAAAATGAATGTGGACCATCGGATATGGATAAAATGCAATGACCGTCAGATTGAATTAGTGGATGGACGGGATAAGAAAACGATGAGATCTGAGATCATGATCACCCGAATACCCATCGACCCTCAGATAAAATTAATTGAAGGGTAAGTTAAACAGGGCTAAAGAGTTGAGAATTTGATTATCCGAATATCAGTCAGTCGTCGGATCAAACGTGAATTTTCGGCAGCCATCAAATCATTCAAAGTGGAAGGAAAGGATAAGCTAGAAGAGTTGCATCGTAGACATAGTGGGGCGTTGATCTAAGATCCTAATCCAATGAACGTCATTCATTTTGGGTATAAATATGCGAGGAGGTTAAACTTCAGAAAAATATCACTTCAAGAATTATGTTTGAGATTTGAAATATCTGAAGTCTGGAGACCCGAAGAGATGAAATACATTCTTGACCATCGTATCATCCGAATCAGATCGCAGTCATCAGATCATTCTAGAGTGGAAGGACAGGATAAGTTGGTAAAGGTCACGCTAATCTTAGTGGCTAAGAATCAAGGACTCAGATCTACGATCGACAGGGCATATCAAACCCCCCTGAGATTTTTTCCTTTAACCATGGGGGGGGGTTCTGAGTTGGCGGTATTTTCCTTGTGGGACCCTCATAAGTGTCACCTTTTTGTTAACTCAGACACCCATCTCTCATTACCACTTACCGCATGTTTCCCCCTCCAAGTAAACCACCAAACCACTCATACATACCACCTCTACGCTCTGACGTCACACTCCACTACCGCACTCTACCTCCACATTCCACTACACTACCTACACATCTCACCCACGTCAGCAGACCACCTCAACAAGAACATGTGGTTGACCACATCATCAAGAACANTTAGGGTATGCTACAAACAACAAAGGATACAGATGCTATAATAAGAGGCTACATAAATTGGTTGATTGTATTGACATAAAATTTGATGAAGGAATCCCATTAAGAGAGGTGAGCAATATTAAATCAACCACAAAGGATATAGTTGAAGACAAACATGAATAGGTCCAAGGATCGGAAAAAGAAGACTCTGAGTTAGATGAAGATACAAACACTCAGGCAGACTCAAATCAATAGACAAATTCAAATCCTTCCTCCAGAATTACTCGAAAGAATCATCTTGCAAGTCAGATAATTGGTCATAAAGACAAAGGTGTAAAAAATAGGAGAAGGATAATCAAAGACACCGAGAAATCACATATAGCCTTCATATCCATGGTGGAACCCAAGAATTTCAATGAATCCAGTGAAGATGTAAATTGGTTAAAATCAATGAATAAGGAACTGGATCAGATTGAGAAGAACAATACTTGGGAGCTTGTTCCTAGACTGGAAATGGCTCCAAATGGGTGTTTAAAAATAAAATGAATGAACAAGGACAAATAGTTAGGAATAAATCCAGATTGGTCTGTAAAGGATATGCTCAAATAGAAGGATTGGATTTTGATGAAACATTTGCGCCCGTAGAAATATTAGAAGCTATTAGAATGTTTATTTCCTATGCTTGTCATAGGAATTTTAAAGTCTATAAAATGGATGTCAAGTCAGATTTTCTAAATGGAGATCTAATAGAAGAAGTCTATATGGAACAACCAGAAGGTTTCCAACTGTCAAATAACCTTGAATTTGTTTGCAAGCTGAAGAAAGCCTTATATGGGTTGAAACAAGATCTGCGTGCATGGTACTATAGACTGGATAAGTATCTTCAAGACAAAGGGTTCAAGATAGGAAAAATTGACAAAAATCTATATATCAAAACATAGGGTAATGGTGTGCTCATTGTGTTGGTCTATGTAGATGACATCATCTTCAGAAGTAATAATGCTTCACTAGTAAAATGGTTTGCTTATGTCGTACAGTCTGAATTTGAAATGTCTATGATAGGGAAACTGTCATTTTTTCTTGGTCTGCAAATTACTCAGAGGTCATTGGTCTGCAAATTACTCAGAGTTCATTGACTATGATAGGGGAACTGTCATTGACTATTTCTTTCCCAGAAGAAATATCTAAGAGAAATATTGAAAAGGTTTCAAATGGAAGATTATACACCTGTGAGCACACCTATGGTCATTGGATGCAAGCTAAGAAAGGATGATGACTCACCTAATTTTGATCAGAGTTCATATAGGTCTATGATAGGCAGCCTGTTGTACATCACAACATCTCATCTAGACATAATTCATGTTGTTGGAATGGTAGGAAGGTATCAATCTTCACCTAAACAGAGTCATTTGATAGTCGTCAAAAGAATATTCAAATATTTGAAAGGAACAATGAAATATGGCCTATGGTATCCTAGGAATAAGAATTTTCAATTATCAGTCTATTAAGATGTTGATTGGGCTAACTGCATGGATGAAAGGAAAAGCATGAGTGGAGGTGCATTCTTCTTAGGAGATTCTCGTGTAGCATGGTTGAGAAAGAAGCAAGGTTCCATTTCCTTATCGACTACATAAGTTGAGTACATTACAACTACCACTTGTTGTACCCAAGTATTATGGATCATTCAAACACTTACAGACTTGGAGGTAAATTATACTGCACCGATCCCAATTCATTGTGATAATACCAATGCAATCAGTGTGTCAAAGAATCATGTATTTCACTCCAAGACCAAGCATATACCCATCAAGTATCACTTCTTGAGGGAACAGGTGACCAACATTGTTGTTTCTTTGCATTATATTCCATCCAAAGATCAGATTGTTGATATCTTCACTAAACTGCTTGCAAAAGCTCAGTTTGAGTATCTACGCCATAAGTTGGGCGTGAACCCATTATAAACCTAAGAGCGTCCATCGTGTCAGGGGGAGTATGTGTTGGTTGAATATCTAATACCTCTGCAAAGTACTACAACAGCTCAGGGGGAGCATTTTTTCTTTGGCATTGATGTCAAAGGGGGAGAAAAGGAGTTTTCTGGATGCTACAGTTGGAGGTCGAAGCAGCAGCCTTTCAGGGTTTCCATCAATGCCAAAGGGGGAGATTGTTGGAATTTTTTACAAGAAAGCACGTGCTTTTTATTGATGGCAAGAAAAATAACATCGATGTTTTACAGGAAAATCATAACCTCAAGAGGAGAAGCAAACAGTATGCAGAATTGCAGATGAAGTCCAAGAGACAGAATCAAAGGAGGAGCAAAGGTCGAGACCCGTGAACACTTAGAAAATCTTCTAATTCAGAGAGATTAGAAGCTCATGAGGAAGAGCGAAAATGGTCGTTGGATCACTGATCCAAAATACCAGCAACCATTAGATCCAGTGGATTTGTGAGGGGGTTATTGTTTGGGGAATATCACTTTAGAAGAATTGGCAACTTGAAAGTTGAATTACCAGAAAACCGAAATCCAAAATGAATGTGGACCATCGGATATGGATAAAATGCAATGACCGTCAGATTGAATTAGTGGATGGACGGGATAAGAAAACGATGAGATCTGAGATCATGATCACCCGAATACCCATCGACCCTCAGATAAAATTAATTGAAGGGTAAGTTAAACAGGGCTAAAGAGTTGAGAATTTGATTATCCGAATATCAGTCAGTCGTCGGATCAAACGTGAATTTTCGGCAGCCATCAAATCATTCAAAGTGGAAGGAAAGGATAAGCTAGAAGAGTTGCATCGTAGACATAGTGGGGCGTTGATCTAAGATCCTAATCCAATGAACGTCATTCATTTTGGGTATAAATATGCGAGGAGGTTAAACTTCAGAAAAATATCACTTCAAGAATTATGTTTGAGATTTGAAATATCTGAAGTCTGGAGACCCGAAGAGATGAAATACATTCTTGACCATCGTATCATCCGAATCAGATCGCAGTCATCAGATCATTCTAGAGTGGAAGGACAGGATAAGTTGGTAAAGGTCACGCTAATCTTAGTGGCTAAGAATCAAGGACTCAGATCTACGATCGACAGGGCATATCAAACCCCCCTGAGATTTTTTCCTTTAACCATGGGGGGGGGTTCTGAGTTGGCGGTATTTTCCTTGTGGGACCCTCATAAGTGTCACCTTTTTGTTAACTCAGACACCCATCTCTCATTACCACTTACCGCATGTTTCCCCCTCCAAGTAAACCACCAAACCACTCATACATACCACCTCTACGCTCTGACGTCACACTCCACTACCGCACTCTACCTCCACATTCCACTACACTACCTACACATCTCACCCACGTCAGCAGACCACCTCAACAAGAACATGTGGTTGACCACATCATCAAGAACATGAGTCGTTCGATATGAAAGATCACTTCGGGTGTATTCTCAACCCTTGATTATAGTACAGTGGAAGGATAGTGTAAGTTTGAGAAGTTGAAATTATGAAGTTCTAAAGGGTGAAGTTCTAACAGCTGACCATCTCAATGTTTGATTAATTCCTATCTGTCAGATTGAATAATGAAAGGATGAGTGTAAGGATCAAATCTGACCATTGATTTGTTTCCTTGAATTAAACCATTTGATCTTATTCATTCGTTTCAAGATCACCATCAATATCGTAATATCGACGGTCACATCGCATTGCGGGGCCAGAACATGCTCGGGTCTTAATTTTTCATGAGAGGGTCGCAATCAAAACCATAGTTTTGGAGAAAGGATGGGTGGAGGCTCGTAGTGAATTGCGGGGAGAAAAGCGGGTTTCCCTTAAACCGCCTATGGACCCGCCCGCAATTGCATGGTCACATGAATATCATAGCCCAAGGTCATATTGTGAAAAAGAGTTAGCGCTCACTAGACTGAGATCGGGAAGCACCTTTTGAATAGGAGATTGGGTCATCGCCAATGGTCACGTGAAGGAAGGGGCTTAGAAGCCAAAGAAGCTAAAGACGACTGGTTGTAACTGACAGAGAAGACGAAGAGTTTTGACTAACAGAGAAGACAAGGAATCGCAGGATAACGCCCATTGATGATGAACACACTGAGCATAACCACCAGAGAATTTGAAGATTTCCAGGGTGATCACCAGAGGAACTGAAGAGTCTCTAGGTAACTACTAGTAGGATGAAGACTCATCATAAAGACAATTGACAGATGGAAAAGCGTTGAAGACTATAATTGCCAGAGAAGCCAAAGAATCTTAGGATAATGGCCACTGATGAAGAATAAACTCAGCATGATCGTCAGAGAGAATGAAGAGTTAGGTGTATGATCTGGAAGAGGACTTGGCATGTTAAATATACACAGAACAGAGAAGAGATGTTTNGAAAATGGTCGTTGGATCACTGATCCAAAATACCAGCAACCATTAGATCCAGTGGATTTGTGAGGGGGTTATTGTTTGGGGAATATCACTTTAGAAGAATTGGCAACTTGAAAGTTGAATTACCAGAAAACCGAAATCCAAAATGAATGTGGACCATCGGATATGGATAAAATGCAATGACCGTCAGATTGAATTAGTGGATGGACGGGATAAGAAAACGATGAGATCTGAGATCATGATCACCCGAATACCCATCGACCCTCAGATAAAATTAATTGAAGGGTAAGTTAAACAGGGCTAAAGAGTTGAGAATTTGATTATCCGAATATCAGTCAGTCGTCGGATCAAACGTGAATTTTCGGCAGCCATCAAATCATTCAAAGTGGAAGGAAAGGATAAGCTAGAAGAGTTGCATCGTAGACATAGTGGGGCGTTGATCTAAGATCCTAATCCAATGAACGTCATTCATTTTGGGTATAAATATGCGAGGAGGTTAAACTTCAGAAAAATATCACTTCAAGAATTATGTTTGAGATTTGAAATATCTGAAGTCTGGAGACCCGAAGAGATGAAATACATTCTTGACCATCGTATCATCCGAATCAGATCGCAGTCATCAGATCATTCTAGAGTGGAAGGACAGGATAAGTTGGTAAAGGTCACGCTAATCTTAGTGGCTAAGAATCAAGGACTCAGATCTACGATCGACAGGGCATATCAAACCCCCCTGAGATTTTTTCCTTTAACCATGGGGGGGGGTTCTGAGTTGGCGGTATTTTCCTTGTGGGACCCTCATAAGTGTCACCTTTTTGTTAACTCAGACACCCATCTCTCATTACCACTTACCGCATGTTTCCCCCTCCAAGTAAACCACCAAACCACTCATACATACCACCTCTACGCTCTGACGTCACACTCCACTACCGCACTCTACCTCCACATTCCACTACACTACCTACACATCTCACCCACGTCAGCAGACCACCTCAACAAGAACATGTGGTTGACCACATCATCAAGAACACGAGTCGTTCGATATGAAAGATCACTTCGGGTGTATTCTCAACCCTTGATCATAGTACAGTGGAAGGATAGTGTAAGTTTGAGAAGTTGAAATTATGAAGTTCTGAAGGGTGAAGTTCTGACAGCTGTCCATCTCAATGTTTGATTAATTCCTAGCTGTCAGATTGAATAATGAAAGGATGAGTGTAAGGATCAAATCTTACCATTGATTTGTTTCCTTGAATTAAACCATTTGATCTTATTCGTTCGTTTCAGGATCACCTTCAATATCGTAATATCGACGGTCACGTCGCATTGCGGGGCCAGAACATGCTCGGGTCTTAATTTTTCATGAGAGGGTCGCAATCAAAACCACATTTTTGGAGAAAGGATGGGTGGAGGCTCGTAGTGAATTGTGGGGCGAAAAGCGGGTTTCCCTTAAACCGCCTATGGACTCGCCTGCAATTGCATGGTCACATGAAGATCATAGCCCAAGGTCATATTGTGAAAAAGAGTTAGCGCTCACTAGACTGAGATCGGGAAGCACCTTTTGAATAGGAGATTGGGTCATCGCCAATGGTCACGTGAAGGAAGGGGCTTAGAAGCCAAAGAAGCTAAAGACGACTGGTTGTAACTGACAGAGAAGATGAAGAGTTTTGACTAATAGAGAAGACAAGGAATCGCAGGATAACGCCCATTGATGATGAACACACTAAGCATAACCACCAGAGAATTTGAAGATTTCCAGGGTGATCACCAGAGGAACTGAAGAGTCTCTAGGTAACTACCAGTAGGATGAAGACTCATCATAAAGACAATTGACAGATGGAAAAGCGTTGAAGACTATAATTGCCAGAGAAGCCAAAGAATCTTAGGATAACGGCCACTGATGAAGAATAAACTCAGCATGATCGTCAGAGAGAATGAAGAGTTAGGTGTATGATCTGGAAGAGGACTTGGCATGTTAAATATACACAGAACAGAGAAGAGATGTTTTGCTTATGTTGAGATTTATTCATGTGGGTAGAAGCATGTTGTGTGCAACAACTGAAACACACAGAAGAGGCATAGTGCATAGAATGGAAATAATACACAGAGCATAAATCTCAGAAGAAATACATAGAACAGAAATGCATATCTGAGAGAGGAAGAGAAAGTCGAGGTGCACATGTAGAGACAGAGCAGAGCAGTATAGAAAAACAATGATGAGACTGGTAAGCCCTTTGAAAAACACTGTATCACTATAATAAGTTTCAGTAACAAAGTTTGTATAATCAGGGTGGTAGGGTGGTTCTAGGAAGGACTATTGTCCTCAGAGTTTCAAGTGGGTTCTTGAACACAGGGAGTTGTAGCTTCCATCTGGTTGCATCCAGAAAAACCAGGGTGGTAGGGTGGTGTAAGGGAGAAGTATTGTTCTTTGTTATAAAAGATGGTGCCCATGTAACTGGAAGTTGGTGCTTGCATCCATTTGGTGCTAGAATACTCAGGAAGTTGGTGCTTCCATCCAGTTGGTGTTGGAACACTCAGGGAGTTGGTGCTTCCTTCTAGTGGGTGCTAGAGAAATTGGTGCTCTCAGCAAGTTGTTGCTTGTAAAACAGAGGTGGTAGCCTCAAAAGGAGTTGGTTCTCATAAGAATGATAATGTACAGAAAATAAAGATTACTTATCATATTAAGAAGAAGAGGTTTTTCCCTTTATGAGTTTCCTCAAGAAATATTTGTC
>JZKD02S1674242.1:414058-430097 GCA_000966675.3 Picea glauca | reverse complement strand
ACATAATAATATTCAGAGTACCATTGATAAAATATGTAATCTATAATAATATTCCTTCTTAATCTATAATAGTGGTGGTCGTGCCAAATTATTACCTTTATCTTTATAATGCTAAAAGATTATGCAAAACTCGAATACATGGAAATGAGAAATAAACATACTAAAAAAAAAAAAAATAAATATAAAAAATGTTTTTAATAAAATCTTCAATCTTTTTTTTTTTTTTTTTTTTTTTAAAAAAAAATCCTTTTTCCAATTCCTTTTCATTGTCCCCTCTCACAAAAATTTGTTCCTCTTATAGCCCTCTAACTTGCTATTTTTTTACAAATTGAATCTTCTCAGATCCTATCCACTGCAATCGAATTTTCAATCTAATATTGGAAAATTGGTTTGGATTGAAGTCGAATTTTCTGCTCTATGACACAACATCTCGTAATTAACATCACATTCCTTCCTATCAAAAATCCTTTTTGATGGATCGACTTCAAGAAATTTGAATTTAGCTCCGCATAAACAAAAAATTCAGCAGTTGTTGGATGAATCCCGGAGGAACATTGACTGTCGATTTGCGAGTTAAAGATTAATCCTACATTCATTGTGAAATTGAATTTCAAATAGTTTATATTGAAAACGGGTTTCTATGGTGTTTGTGTGCGATTGGAGAAATTGTGGAACTCTGTGCAGTCGACATAAAAAGTAAACTTTTAGTCGTGGGGCCCAATATATCGGATATCGAGACATCGAAAAATGTATGAGAGTATTGTTTAAAGATAAATCCAATATAGTATTCAAATATCCCAGTACTCTGGTGGTCCCGATAACCCGATGCCCTGGAGCTCCTTTAACCCCGGTGTCCAGTTATCACAAATATTTGATGTTTTGGTGGCCTAGTTAGACTAGTGCCTGGTGGCTGGAACTTCTCGCTAGTCTAGCGCATGATCAGGTCGATGTCCTGGCGGCCGATTGGCCCAATTAGCCCAATGTCGGGTGGTCCGGATGACTCGGTAAAACTGGACAGAAATGAATAAGTGACCAAAATGCGTCCAAGTCGGCTCCCGGTGGCCTGGTGTCCGGTGTTCTTTAGGGGCTGAAATTAGGTCCAATCTATTGATCTTGCACCCGATCAAATCTTGACCGTTGATACGCATTATTAAAACAAAAAAATTATTAGAATTTTGTGTTTTTTCCCTGTGAAACACAGTAGACCACGTGTCTTTTTATTATTGGGTATGTACTCATTATTTTATAAAATTCAAATTTATTGTACCGATAAAAAAAAAAATAGCTTAATAAACAGTAACACTACTAACTTTATTAAAATTTCTCAAATTTAAATAAAGTTACAATATTAGGCTTCATATGGGGATTATGTTCCTCCTGAAACACAAAAGAATAATAAACCACGTGTCTTTTATCATTGGGTATGGAGTCATTATTTTATAAAATCATCTTTTAAACAAAACCTTTTCTCTCTATCGTGAAGATGAATCTATATGGAGATTATGTTGTTTCCCTCTGAAACACAAAAGAATAGTAAACCACGTGTCTTTTATCATTGGGTATGGAGTCATTATTTTATAAAATCATATTTTAAAGAAAATAAAATCTTTTAAACAAAACCTTTTCTCTCTATCGCGAAGATGAATCTATATTAGAAGTGACAACACTACTAACAATTATGAAGATTAACATGTTTTAGAAAATAGAAACAAGATACGATAAAAAGATTTTTCTCCATTAATATCCTTTTAGGAGTGGTCAAGGGTAATCCAACAATAAATTTGGCTCAAATTTCTAATTGATATTTATTTGAACCCAAGTCTCAAAAACTTTAGATGTAAAATTTCGATATCATGGCTCAAATATGGTTAGTATAAAGTTATTTATGAGAAAAATGTAATGATTGAGTAATTACATAAAGGTACATATTAGCAATCATTCTTCATCTTCTTGGTGTTGTTGTGTTGCTACACTACCAAAAAACGTCCATAGCCTATGGTGTAGTCACCTCGACATCACATGTATTGCTTTGTTGCCAGCGACTGTCTATAATCTCGACAAAGATACCTACATTACCCAATTGAATTTCCTTTCACCATCTCTTTTTATTTGAACTTTGTTTGGTACGAGATGAGGGCAATCAATGTGTATTGCACGCTAAGAAATGATGTATGTTTTTTGAAAACAAGTTGAAAATGCCTACGTTATAAAGTATATTCATAAAAGATATTCATTTCCCCGATCCTAATTCTCTCTTTCCATATAAACTGATTTCATTTTGTTATAAAAATATAATACTTTGAGTAAAACAAATAATTATAAAAGTTGACACAAAAGCCTCTTCTTATAAAATGATTATTCAAAACATACATTTTCAACTTATCTATGAAGTAATGATAAAAATATTCTCCCCTCTTATAACAACATGTCAAAAATCTTAATTATTAGTTAGAACAATCATTTCTATTAAGATCAATGAAATATTGGAGATACACAAGATATTATTTTGTTTATTTAAAACATCATAACAAAATCAAATTAATCTAGAAGTAGTCTAAATCATAAGAAAAATTTAAAAGAAACACTTCACTTTAACTAAATTAACTCTAAACTACAATTAAATTTGAATTTTTTTTCAAACTAAAACAACTAAAGTTTTGAAGAAATTTATTACTTTCAGAGGGAAAAAGTCCTAATATGCTTTCATTGAATCATCATTCTTGATAAAATGAAGATTATGAAACTTATGTAAATCAAGTTTCAAATCCAATAATCTTATTAATATAACTTATTCAAATCTTTTTAAAGTCTTTTTGAAATTTAAAATTTATAGAAAAGTAAATATCAATGTCAATCCAAACCAATTATATACAGTGAGAATAAAATAAAACTGAATAAAATGCTTCAAGAACCACCCATTCACAAACAATTTCAATAAGTCACCATCCAAATTTTGAAGAGAAAAAATAATTATTTTCTTCAATTGTTGTGATCTTAAAAGGTTTAAACCACAAGTTATTAAAGTTCTCATATTTACCATGATCTTCTCTTATGCTATCCCATCTTAGTACCATATCTCCATGAAAAAGATTCCTTTGCCTATCTTTATCTTTTCTATCATAAATTATTTTCATTTTTTCATGATACTCTTGAAACTTTTCATTGACTTGTTCCCTAGTTTGTTGCACTTCAATTATTTGATTTATTCTTTTGGTATGATCATTTGGTTCTTCTTCAATATCATGTAACAATTTCATAACAGACAAAGCAAGATTGATTGGAAGTACAACATCAATACCATATATTAACTGAAAAGGAGAAGTATCTATTACTCTTTTAGTACTAATTTTGTTTTCCCAAAATGGATATTTTAGATCAGAATTCCAAGCTCTTTTGTTGTCATTCAAAATTTTCTTGATAATCTTCATCAAACTTTTATTTGATGATTCTGCTAGTTTGTTTCCTCGAAGATAATATGTAATAGACTGTCCAAGGATTATATTATATTTCCAACTAAATTCTATCATGACAATAGTTTTGAAAGCTTGAGCATTATCTGTTTTAATTTTTCTAAGATATCCAAATCTAACAATAATGTTTTCTTCAAGAAATTTGATAGCAACTGCACTAGTAGAAAATTTTGTAGGAATAGCTTCTACCCATTTTGAAAAATAATATGTTGCAGTCAAAATTCATTTACGTTGTGCACTAGATGAAGGATGAATTTCACCTATGAAATCTAAACCCCATTGTTGGAAAGGAGCTTCAACTTTAATTGGAACTAATGGTAAAAAAGGTAATTTTGTTGTGCATATGTTGTCATTGACGTCAAAGTGTTCATGGAAATGGTCATTGGTAGCGCAATAAAAGACAATATGGCACAAAGCGTGATGCATAAACAGAGGAAGTCGTGAAACGATGAAAATAGAAGTGTATGTAGTAACAGATAGTATGGCCCAAAGTATGATGCACACACATAGGAATTTGTGAAAGGATGAAAACAAAAGTGCGTAGAAGGATCGAAGGATGAAAGGATCAATGGCATAGAAGAAGATCAATGGATAGAACTTGATCACATATATGATTGGTCGATGGAGAAATTCTTGGCGATAACAGATAATTGCAGCTGGATTGACAGGGGGATGACCCACTACGTAATTTAGAAGTGAAGTACGATGGAGAAAAATGCAACGAAGTAGACTGCGACATATTTCCCTGTCCACAATTGCAAAGTGGAGTGACAGATGTTGGTGTTGCAGCACGACGACAAATGTGCAATGACTACATGGTTCTTTGAGTTAGTGTGACGAACAACGTAGTGGAGTGTGAAAATACAAAGCCGATGAAACAAGTGACGAAACGAGTGGAAGTTCAGCAGTCAAATGAGTGAGTCAACATGGTGCGCTCACAGTCCGGTGGGGCGACTTGGTAAGCGCACTATAGGGAAAGTGTGAAAAGCGACAGTGTGGACTGCGACATAATGAGTGGAAGTGCAACAGTAAGTGAGTGAGTCACCAGGGCACGTTCACAGTTTGGTGGGGAGAATTGGTGAGCACAATACAGGGAAAGTGAGACAGGATAAAGAATTGTGAATTGAGTCTTGCGCTCCTATTTTATCTGCGCATTGGGTGCTCTGTAAACCAGAATGTGAATTGTTGCATTAATTTGAGGAGATGCTCTAATAAGACTAGATTCTCATTTTTTGGATTAACTACGTAGAGGCACAATACTTGCTAAGGTTTTGCAAATGGGGTAGAAAGCTAAGTGGGATTGATTGTGGAGAAAACTCCACAGTTAAGCGCGCTTGAGCTAGAGGCATCTTGGGATGGGTGACCACCTGGGAAGTCTTGGTTACCAGATGCAAGCCCCAGAAGTGATGATTGATGTTATGCGATTCATTTCGTTGGTTTCAATTCCACTTCTTCACCCCTGTGAGCATCATTCGATGCAATGAGTGTTAAATGGGCTATTCAAATCATGAGAATTATTGGTCAATTGCGACTAATACTCATGGATATGGGTCATAGATTAATGACTTACTCTACGCAGTTAATCCCGAAAATTATATCTAATATGTTGCATTGCGGAAGCCCCTCTATGATTAAACAATAAGAGTGAAGGGAGCTCTAACTGAATAGTTCATAAGGCACAATACTTGCTAAGGTTTTGCAAATTGGGTAGAAATCTAAGTGGGATTAACTGTGGGGAAAACTCCATAGTTAAGCGCACTTGAGCTAGAGGTGTCTTGGGATGGGTGACCACTTGGGAAGTCTTGGTTACCGAGTGCAAGCCCTGGAAGTGATGATTGATGTTATGTGATTCATTTTGTTGGTTTCAATTCCACTTCTTCACCCCTGTGAGCATCACCCGATGCAATGAGTGTTAAATTGACTATTCAAATCATGAGAATTATTGGTCAGTTGCGACTAATACTCATGGATATTGGTCATAGATTAATGACTTACTCTACGCAGTTAATCCCGAAAATAATATCTAATATGTTGCACTACGGAAGCCCCTTTATGCTTAAACAATAAGAGTGAAAGGGAGCTCTAATTGGATAGTTCATAAGGCACAATACTTGCTAAGGTTTTGCAAATGGGGTAGCAAGCTAAGTGGGATTGACTGTGGGGAAAACTCCACAGTTAAGCGTGCTTGAGCTAGAGGCGTCTTGGATGGGTGACCACCTGGGAAGTCTTGGTTACCAGGTGCAAGCCCCGAAATTGATGATTGATGCTATGTGATTCATTTCGTTGGTTTCAATTCCACTTCTTCACCCCTGTGAGCATCACCCAATGCAATGAGTGCTAAATGGGCTATTCAAATCATGAGAATTATTGGTCAGTTGTGAATAATACTCATAGATATGGGTCATAGATTAATGACTTACTCTACACAGTTAATCTCAAAAATGATATCTAATATCTTGCACCGCGGAATCCCCTATATGCTTAAAGACTAGATTTTATTGTTGGAGATGAGTTGGAGCTCAGTTGTTGGAAGATTTGATCTATTTGATTTAGTCGAAGAATGACTAGTCATAATTGGACTTTGATCTGGTCAAGATATGTCCACAATACAACTATTATGTGTCAACATACTTAATTTAGATAGAAGTGTGTCCACATATAACTAATTGGACCTTGATCTGGTCAAGATATGTCCACAATATAAATGTTATGCGTCCACATACAATGTTGAACTTAGGAAAAGATAATATAAATAGGAATGTGCACTTATAGGAAGAAAGGAAAAAGGTCATGTAATTGTTCAAGGAATTGAATTGTAGATATATCATATCATCTTTGAATTGAAGAAAAAAATCTTGAGAAAGGTTTTATTGTGTAAGGATTTTTTTTTATTAGAGAAAAATGAATACATGGAGGTAGGGTGGTGCAGGGGAGAGGATTGGTTCCTCAATCTACAGGTTGGTGCCTAAGAGGATTGGTGTCCTCATCATTTGTAACAGGTTGGTGCCTAAGAGGATTGATGTCTTCATTATTTTCCAATGCTTGTTCATGTTGATTTGACATAACATAAGGTTGAAATTGTTAAATGATTTGACATATAACTTGAAGATAAGAAACATATTATTGGCAGCAAAATTTGTTATAATAAAGTTATTTACAAATCTAGTTTACGTTTGGAAAAGTGTGCCTCAAGGGTTGAAACTTGTTGACATTTTTTGGTATCTTCTCTTTTGAGTTTCATCGTGTGTTGGGTTGAAGTGAAGTGAAATACCATCTGGTGTTTTCTACTACAAACTAATATTTCAGATCAACCCTAAGGCTAAAAATTCACAGAGATTATATCTAAGAACCTTAGGTGTGAGATGAAATTTTTGAATTTGCATTAAAGGCATTTCCAAGAAATTTCAACACACTTCACAAACAATATAATGTCCTATGAGATCCTCATTAATTTCTAAATAGAATAACAATGGTTTATAATGTCCTATGAGATCCTCATTACTCTCTAAATAGAATAACAATGGTTTCTTCATGATTGATTTCGAAGTGTTGCTTTGTTAGGGACCTAACCCCTCACGTAGGTAGAATAATATATTCCGATATAATAAAGGTCAATATTAATAAGGCCTAGCAATAAGGAAGAATAAGTCGAATGTAAGAAGACCTAATAGAAGCTTCTGCTTCTAGAAGGATCTTCCTCTAGATGGTTATTTTGATATACATATTTAGTATAAATAGGAGTCGAGGGTATGAGAACTTTTGTATTGGATATTATTGTAATAGAGCTCTGCTCTGATGGAGGTTGCCCCCTCAAAGAGACAAGTGAACATTGCTCTCAGTAATCAAAGTGCTCTTTCTGGTGTTATTCTGGTATCATTTTGGTATTATTGTGGTGTTGCTCTAGTTAAATTGTTGCTCATCTGCCATTTCTAGCATTTTATTTATGTTTTGCATACTTTTTTATATCTGGAATATTACAAGTGGTATCAGAGCACTTTCCTCGACAGAAAATGGTGGGTTAATTTTTTTTTCAGGGTAGAGACGTATTCTGACATCTTTAAGCTACAGAGATTTGTCGTTACGCGCATAAGCCCGCAGTCGGGGATTCATACACGCAGGAAATACAAGTCGTACTTAAGCGCACATCTGTTGGCCACCCTTGTAACCCATGTTGGTACCCCTTCGAGTGGTAGCGCACCATACAACACCTGTATACAGATCGACCTAGATTTCCTGAAGCCCTCTTTAGATAAACCAATCGGTCGCCTGATTGCTATAGTGCCACTGAGAACAACACTCGAGAAAATACTCTCTAGTACCTGGGTAGTTGGGTAGTACTAGTACCTGGGTAGTTGGGTAGTACGTCTAAGGGCACGGTCTAGCCTCCTTAGTTGGTGCTCTGAGATATTGGGTCAAGTACTATTGTTGGACCCTGCACGTATATGAGAGAGCTATAGCATAGGGAAAACCCTTGTCTGTAGAACCCTTGAATACCTAACCGCTGGGGACGGAAACAAACAACAACAAAAAAAAAAAAGGTATATTTCCGCGCAACTGTGTTCGAGTTGTCAAATCACTACACATTTATTCATGATTAAGCATTTGGGAATTTCATCACTGCAGTATTCTTCAAACCAAAGTAAAAAGAGTATGGATTTTGTTGCACCATTATTTGATACCTATTCCATTGAATTTGTCTCTTCGCCCTTATCACATTCATACCTATCATTTTTCAACAGTTTTTTTGACCCCACCCACCCCTTTTCGGTTCCCTCATCATCATGGCTCATACCTATAGCCAAGACTTGGAAGCTCGCTTCAATACCTTGCAATCTAATTTCACAGAGACCCAACAAGAAGTGAGACATCTCAATGCCAATATTGCCACCATCAATAAAAACATGTATTCCTCCATCGCCACCTCAATCGAGAAACTTAAAGAAGACCTCAAACAAGACATTACTACCCAACTTGAATCTGTCGCTTCGATGATCTGTACCAAGCTGCATATCCCTGCAAATCCCCCTTTATCTGACCCACCTTTGCATATCGAAGATGAAACTTCCTCTCATTCCCATAATTTTCATCCCCGTCACTTTCAGCGTGACCTACACCTTCCGCGTGTGGATGTGACCAAATTTGATGGCTCGAATCCCACTAGTTGGGTAACTCAAATGGAACATTATTTCTCTTTGTACGACATTACAGATGAGTTGGCCAAACTCCGGTATGGTGTTCTCCATCTAGATCAAGAATGTTGGAAATGGTGGCAATGGAGAAAAACTGTCCATCAAGGGTATGTTGCTTGGACACACTTTGTGGCAGATCTTTATGAACGCTTTGACATTGACACCAACCATTTAGGTCGTTTGACAAATTTGAAGCAATCTGGCATAGTGGAAGACTTTATAGTTTCTTTTGAGCGACTGACTTTTCGTACAGAGGGCATGTCTGATGTTTTTTTCCGAGAATGTTTTATCAGTGGTCTCAAGGATGAGATTCATGCCCATATCCTCATGGATCAGCCTCAGAGTTGGGTGGAGGCTACTAAAAGAGCTAAGGAAGCACAACACGTTGTCTCTTCTCAAAACCGGAAACCCTCTTTTATTCCTCGCACTAAACCAGTAAATCCCACTCCTCCTTCTACTCCACCAAAGATCCAAAAATTGACCAGGGCCGAAATGGTTGAACGCCAACTCAAACGCCTTTGTTATAATTGTGATGACAAATATTTTCCGGGACACAAGTGTAAGGAACAAAATCTTTTATGGCCATCTCGAAGGATGTTTCGGAAGAGGATGTTGAAGCTCCCCTTGTGTCTGTGTCACCTGAATCCACTGACGTAACCCCTCCTTCAGACCCTCCCGAAGTCGAACCAGTCATTTCCCTAAATGATCTCACTAGCTTCTATGCTCCCCAAATCCTCAAGCTAATTGGCTACATCAAGCATAGGAAGGTCATCATTCTTGTTGATAGTGGAAGCACCCATAATTTTATCCATCGCCGCATTGCCCAAGAAACAATTGCTATCTCCGTGCAGTCAATAATTTCCAAATCATGATTGCCAATGGCAGGTCCATGAAATGTGAAGGGCATTGTGAAAATGTGTCTCCAAATTGGTGACTACCACCTGAAATCTCATATGTTTGCTATCGACATGGGCGGTTGTGACATTGTGTTGGGTGCAGACTGGCTAAGGACTTTGGATCCCATTCTCATGGATTTTAAGGAATTAACCATGCAATTCAAATAGGAGGGCCAACAATATAAGTTCCAAGGCATCATTGTCGATTCCCTTGAGATCATTAGTTCCCATCGCATGGAAAAGTTGCTAAAAAAAGGTCATTCTGGCGTTATTACCCAACTCCATGCCATACAAGCAACTGAGACACCCTCTATGCCGCAGGACCTCCAATCCATCCTCTCTAAACATCAAGTGGTTTTTTCCACTCCCTAGGGACTCCCTCCTTCCCGTGGTGTTCATGATCATCCCATTCCCCTTGTCCCAGGAAGCCTTCCTCCCAATATATGTCCCTATCGTCACCCCTTTTCCCAAAAAAATGAAATTGAGAAAATGGTTCAAGAACTGCTTAACACAGGTGTTATCTACCCTAGTACAAGCCCCTACTCTTCTCCTGTAGTCATGGTCCTTCAGAAAGAAGATTCCTGGCGCATGTGTCCTGACTTTCTCGCCCTCAACAAACTCGCCATTAAAGACAAATTTCTCATTCATGTCATTGATGACCTCTTGGATGAATTGAGTGGTAACCAGTTCTTTACTAAACTTGATTTTCATTCTGGCTACCACCAGATCTGTATGAAAGAGGTTGACATTGCTAAGACTGCCCTTAGAACTCATGAGGGCCACTGTGAGTTTTTGGCCATGCCCTTTGGCTTGTGTAATGCTCCCTCCACTTTCCAAAGCCTCATGAATCATGTCCTCCGTCCTTTTCTCCATCATTTTGTCTTAGTTTTCTTTGATGATATCCTCATCTATAGTAAAACCTGGACAGACCATCTTGCTCATGTGGATCGAGTTCTCCATCTACTCTCTCAGCACCAACTTTTCCTAAAACAATCTAAATGTGCTTTTGGTGCCTTAGAAGTCGAGTACTTGGGTCATCTTGTTGGCAAGGCCAACGTCAAGGTGGATCCTAAAAATATTGAAGCTATGCAATACTAGCCTCTCCCAAAGACTCTCAAAATCTTGCATGGATTTCTGGGCTTAACAGGTTATTATCGCAAGTTTGTTAAGAATTATGGAAAGATTGTGGCACCTCTCACTGCACTCCTTAAAAAGAATTMTTTCACTTGGACTCCAACAGCTGCTCAGGCTTTTCAAACCTTGAAGATGKCCATGTGCACCACTCCAGTCCTGGCCCTTCCTAATTTCACAAAGACCTTTKTCCTAGAATGTGATGCTTCAGGGAAAGGAATTGGCATTGTCCTTATGCAAGAGGGTCAGACTTTGGCCTTTACCAACAAACAATTGTCGGAACGAAATTTGGGCAAATCAATCTATGAAAAGGAAATGTTGGATATTTTGCACATCGTTGATCTTTGGCGCACTTATCTATTGGAGAAACTCTTCCAAATTAAGACAAATCATCAAAGCCTCAAGTATTTTCTAGAACAATGCATTTCCTCCCCAGAGCAACAAAAATGGGTGACTAAGCTCTTTGGATATGATTATGAAATCATTTACAAGAAAGGCAAAGACAATGTGGTTGCGGATGCACTTTCCCGAAAATATGAAGATGAAGGGTCCCTTTTTTTTCTCTCCTTCATTGTACCAGATTGGCTCCAAGCCGTTCGCCAAGAATGGCTACATGATCCCAAAAGTTTGCATTTGATACAACAATTGCAGTCCAATTCTCCAGTTTCCCCAGGGTACTCTTATCTCCATGATGAGCTTCGATACAAAGGTCGTTTGTATTTAAGTAAACAGTCAAAACTTAAATCCACGCTACTTTCTGAGCTTCATGTTACACCCATAACTAGGCACTTCAGGTTTACCAAAACCTATGACAGGGTCAAATGTTCTTTTTTCTGGGATGGTATGAAACATGGCGTTCATAATTTTGTGGTTGAATGTTATGTGTGTCAACACAACAAGGGCGAAACAGTCGAATCCCCTGGCACACTACAACCGCTTCTGATTCCACCTGCTATTTGGCGAGATATCTCTATGGATTTTATTGTAGGCTTACCTACATAGGGCAATAAATTAGTCATCATGGTGGTAGTTGATCGTCTTTCCAAGAATGTTCATTTATGTGCTCTTCAACACCCATTTACAACATTCATTATGGCTCAACTTTTCATGGATCAGGTCTTCAAACTTCATGGCATGCAGCATTCTATTATTTCTGATCGCGACCCAACTTTCACCAGCAATTTTTGGTGAGCATTGTTCAAGATACAAGGCACCCAATTGCATCTCAGCACAACTTATCATCCCCAGACTGATGATCAAACTGAAGTTGTCAACAAGTGTTTGGAAACATATTTGAGGTGTTTTGCCTCAGAAAAGAAAAATCAATGGGCTCAATGGTTACCACTAGTTGAATGGTGGTACAACACTTCATACCATACAACTACCCGCATGACTCCTTTTGAATATATGGACAAAAGCCACCTTCAGTTTTATCATATTTGTCAGGTGTCTCGAAGGTCCAGGCGGTTGACCAAACGCTTACAGTTCGAGAGGCTATTCTTCGTACCCTCAAAGAGAATTTGGTCATGGCCCATAATCACATGAAGCAACAAGCAGATCAAGGTCACTCTAAACGTCAATTTGCAAAAGGGAATCAGGTGTTTCTTCGACTGCAACCTTACAAGCAAAATTCCCTCAAGGCTGACCATTATTAGAAACTAGCGCCCAAATTTTATGGTCCTTATACCGTTCTCAAGCGTGTGGGACAGGTGGCCTATCAGTTAGCTTTGACCAATCATTCTAAGCTACATCATGTTTTTTATGTTTCCTGCTTAAAGAAGGTGATTGAAACTAAGTGCCAAACTCAAACCAACCTTCCCGAGTTGGATGAAGAAGGCTCCATTTGGCTATAGCTACAAGCAGTTTTGGACCAGCGTGAGCATCGCCTATGTCAACGAACCATCAAGGAAGTGTTAGTCCAATGGAAAGATACAACCCTAGCAGATGCCACTTGGGAACCAACTACCATTCTGCAACAATTTCCACATCTCAATCCTTGAGGACAAGGTTGTTTTTAAGGGGGCGGACATGTTAGGGACCTAACCCCTCACGTAGGTAGAATAATATATTTCAATTTAATAAAGGTCAATATTAATAAGGCCTAGCAATAAGGAAGAATGTAAAAAGACCTAATAGAAGCTTTCGCTTCTAGATGGTTATTTTGATAGACAAATTTAGTATAAATAGGAGTCGAGGGTATGAGAACTTTTGTCTTGGATATTATTGTAATAGAGCTATGCTCTACTGGAAGTTGCCCCCTCGAAAAGGCAATCGAACATTGCTCTCATTAATCAAAGTGCTCTTTCTGGTGTTATTCTGGTATCATTTTGGTATTATTGTGGTGTTATGGTTATATTGTTGTTCATCTGCCATTTCTAGCATTTTATTTATGTTCTGCATACTTTTTTATATCTGGAGCATTACATGCTCATCTTATTTCGTGAACTTCTATCATTCCACTTTTTGGAGACTAGAGCTGCATGCCCTTTCCATCTCATTTTCAACCTTAGGGACCACATTCTCTACTACTTCCTCGAAGTTCCTCAAATTCTTGGAAACTTGGAATCCTCCCAATATTCATGAATACTTTGGATCCTATTACTCACCATATTGCAGATGTGATTTTGATCACATGTTTCAGAGTTTTACAGGTTGATACGATGATCCTAGCCTTCAAAAAGTTGGGATGTTAGTCAAAACAACTTATAACACAGGATGAAAAATAACTTATGTTATATCTTTAGTATTATGATAGATGATATTCTTCATGGTTAGCCTAGCCTAGCACTCAAGCATCTCATAACTTATTTTATTAAAACTTTAACAATAAGATATCACTTCCATTATTCCCATTAGTATACATGTGAAAGGCAGTGGATTATTATTATTTTATATGCTAGTAAACAAGATAACAAATATGGTAAAAGGGAAACGATATGAAGCTTAAAAAACATGTTAATGTGGTATATCCCTTTCATCCCTTTAAACTCCAACCCAAATGCATTATTTTAACCATATGCTTAAAGATGACACACATGTTCACAAAAGGCATTATTTTAATCCATTCGAGGGGCATATATGATAATATTATAACATTATGACAAGGGGAGTGCTTTTATTCTCAAGCATAAAGTACATGAAGGGGCCGTGAGTTAAACTTTCCAATGGGGCCGCCCCCTCTTGCCCATGATATTAAAAAATACATTATTATATCCTTGTGTAAAAGGGGATTTCTTCGTGTTATAATTTGCATTGCCGCCAGCATGGCCACTTGTTTTAATTTGGAAAATGTAGCCTCAATAAATGATCGGTCATATTCTAAATGTTTTATGTTATGTTTTGTTTTGTTTTTATATTTTTTATCAATTTTAAATTTTGTTTGGTCATAAATTGTATTGGTTTTTTTATATATATTTTTTATTAATTTTGTTTGGTTATAAATTTAGATTTAAATGATTTTATAATCTAAGTGTTTCTAGATAGTTTTTGAGAGAATAAATTCATTTAAATTTCATCCAAATTTATATTTATATTTTAAGATTCTCATTTTAAAATGCTGAATTCATTAAATTTAATTCAAATTTATATCTTAAAATTTGGATAAAAATACATAAAACGTTTAGACAACGCCTACATACTAGTCGTGGGTTCGAACTGTAAACATGGCATGGAATTCCAGATTTGAGTGATTGAGTCTGTATAATTCAAGTAACTAGAGGGTTTTCCAAAGGTGCTGAATCTCTTTATGCATTTATGCAATTTAAACAACAGAAAATGGCAATTTTATCAAGATCTATTCCACCAGATTTTGGTAAAAAAATTCAAAAAGTAGAATGTTTAAACAATGCTTTTTTTTTAACTTTTGTACCATTACACTCCCTTCTCATGTATGGTGGACTCTTGGGAACATTGCATGAAGCCAAGCCTTTATCACATTGTCACCTATGCATGGTTCTTCATAGAGGAGTGACATACTTCTAGTAATTTCTAGAATAAAAGAAATATCTTTTTTATTTATTGTAAGAGGTGGGAGCTAGAGGGCTCTATTTAAAGAGCAGCTCCCTCACTTCTTATGTATGGTTGGATTTGGAAGAATTCCCTCCTTTGGAGTTTAATGACAGATTTCTTAGATGTGCTTGGAGAATCAGCAATTTCTTGTGGGTGAGGATGTTTGTATACATTTCATGGATTTTCCCTTTGTTGCAGGAGTAGCTATGCATATATTTCAGGAGTTAGAAGTTAGTGTACTTGTCCCATCTTCTTTATGTTATCATTAGAACTTTGCTTATGAATGCATTTCATTCTTTGTTCATGGATTGAAGTTTCTCATACATTCTTCTTTATAGCAGCAATATAGTGAAGTATTCGGTGTTGTCTACATGTGTAATACTCTTGGCCATATTTCTGCAATACAGGGCAGCAAGGAAAGAGTATTGTGGGCTTGTACATTTCAGCCATATCGCCTCTTTCTCATCTCTAGAACAGTCTCCCACTTGTGCCTTTGTTGTGACTCCATTCACCCAATAGACTAGGCACTGATCTCCAGCCCTACCATCCACTTTATTCCTGCAGATTTCTATAACCCTGTTTTGCTGGAAACAACTCTTCACATCAGCTTGCACTTCATAGATTTGGTCTCCAGCAATCCTATTTAGGGAAGCCTCCCTTGAGCTGGAGGAAAGTTGGCCTGAAGAGAGCAAAGGGGAGTTGGTGGGGTGACAATGGTTAACCCCCTAGTTACCCAAATCTAGGTGCTTGGGACTTTTTGCATGTTCATGATGACAGATTTTGCAGTAACAGGTCCATTGGTTCTTCTCTATTTGGATTCAACAATGCACATAGCATTCATGTTCATATTCACTAACTAATTTGACAATGATGCTAGATGCTCACAATGCTATGACCAAGATCTAAAATGAAAAGAATATAGTAAATAAACATACAATCACATACATACATCGAAGGTGCTCAGCATGTATAATGCATAATTGTCCACACAAAGTAATAAAAATGAAAATAGGTCCATATATAGATAGCAAAGAGCTGCATAGTAGAAACCCCACGGTGACGGCTACTCAATAATATAATTGAAAGTAACTATTAAGAAAACATGATAGGTGTAACGTTCCCGACCATCAACCCCATGGTCGGGCCAACATTACTACGCGGAAAAACACTACTATAACTATAACACTCTTTCATACTGTAACGCCCCCATTCCGGGCCGGGTAGGCGATACTTCGCAGAATAACAATCTCATACTTAATTCTATATATAAGACATGCATTTAAGCAAATGAATTATGAAACACATTTAAACTCAGAGAGTAAACATAAGAATCACTGCTATTATA
>JZKD02S1674242.1:377951-401301 GCA_000966675.3 Picea glauca | reverse complement strand
GCCACCCTCCGAGCACCTTAACCTTGACAAAGAATCACTCTGGAAGCAAACCCTAGGCTAGATAGCCAAACAAAGGGTAGCGCACCTTTCCCCAAGGATAGCGCATCACAAAGAGCTAATCAGATAGTCCAAACCCTAACCAAGAGATAGTCCAAGCCAAAACGTAACTGCTAGCTGCAGCAGCTGCACCGGCAGCTCTCCTCAAACCTGCGCACAAGACTGGGCACTGCAGTGTGCACCAGTTGTTGTTCTGCAATTTTGAGACTGTGACAAATGAGAGACTGGCGCCCTGTATTTATAGTATTCCTGGCTAACTGCCTGGGCCGACTTCTTATTCTAGGTATCTGTCTGTTCAGTATATTATTATTTCTTCTGGCCGACTTCTTCTCTTGGAGGCTAATAACCTAATATAAATTATCTTCTTGAGCCGACAAGTCTTCTAGGGTTTAGCCAACTCATTAGGGTTTCTTCTTGCTTCCCGGAGTATTCTATCCTTGTTAGGTTTACACGTGGAGGTAAATACCTCCCGCAGCTACCATAATATCAACATAACCACCAACCATGCATCTAGCCTCGGTTTGGGTTTTCTTTTTTAATTAACTTTTACAAAATGTACAAAAAATTAGGTAGAATTTGTAGGATATTTTTGTTCATAAAGGACAGCCACTCAAGGTATGCAAGTTGACAAAGCATATTACAAGTTTTGTATTTTTACTGTATCACCCTACACGTATAGTTATGTCCATGTAATTTCAAGTGAGTAATTTAATTTTTTTTCTGCTAAAAAGAAATAAGTAACTCTCTTTCTTCTATGAGATCACTTGCATTGACTATCTTCATCTTCAAGGTGTTACTCTATAGCAGAGGATTTATCCATTATGGATCTACACCCATTTTGTTCCGATAGTACACTACATATTTATTTACTCTTATGAAGGAGATGCCCTCGGCACTCCTTATTTTGCAATTGTTATTTGATGTATTCTGAAGTCTCAATGACCTGTTTTGGTCATTAATAGACATTAATATAATTTCTTTCTCTTATGTAACATTTTTCTTAGTGCAACTAAATTTCCACAAAATTTCATTCAACCTAGAGTCACTTGGAAATTGGTGAAGACTCTAGAGTCTAAACAAATTGAACAATATAATCAGTAAGATTTCTGTGGTAAGAGTTATTTGGAATATGAGTTGAAGAATCAACAGTATTTACGTTTGCTTGTCGACGTTTCGGATCCATATCATGATCCATCTTTAGGACATTGAACAATATAGTTAACCCACAACTAGTTACAAAGACCTCTCTAGAAGATCTGTATTTCAATGGGACTGTCAGTGCAATTTTGTCACTAACAAGTGCTGTAATTACTTCTAATACTGTTGGTTTAGGCCTACTGAACAATTCTGTAGTTTGGCTCTTGGAGGTGATGTTTTTTGTATATTGTTTTATCTGATTTAATTTCACCAAATTAATTGCAAAGAATGTGCTAAAATAAATCCTGCCAAAATTTTTCCAACAGATTATCTTTCTCAAAATATGTAGGATTAATATGGACATAAATTATGTTTATTTCTTGTAACAACTGTTTCACATCCTGAGATGCCTTGAAAGAGTGACAATCCTGTCAGTTCAGACAGTTTTTTAAATAACTGCAATTTAAATTTTATAAGTTATCTATTACCTAGTAATCATGGTACTAATAGGAATAAATCATTTAACTAATCTGACAAAGAAGCTAATTTATCATCATTCCATGCAAGAAAAAAACCGTACATCAACAAATCATAAAACTGTAAACAATGTTAAGATTTCTCCAGATGGAAGAGTAACAGAGTAACTATGATTGTAACATTGCAATAACAAAGGGGTAACTATGGAAACTATTTAATAAAAATTCTGAGAAACCTTTCAACTTCAGCATTGCTGCATATGAGAAATTGTGGAGTCTGAGAGAATTGCAACTGAATACAATCAGATCAAGAAACTTTCGAATTCAATATATGTTGTGACCATAAGCAAATATATCAATATAAAAGACTAGCAACCAAAAGACTAACAGTGACAGCAAAGTCTGAACATAAGCACAAAGCAATGATAAAAAAACACTGGCAGCTACTAAGGTTAGCGATTTAGATAGCTTTGAGTAAATGTCCATCTGTACAATGGAAATGTTTACCCTTCGAGCAATTGCAAATCATATAGCTTTAAGATAAAAATAGAGATTAGTATCTGAGTAGTATCTAGAGAAATGCAAACCAACAAAATATGCTTCATTTGGTCATCAGTTAGAAACCATGGTTTCTGTCTCTTTGACAAAGCCATCACCAGTCCATTCCTTATCAGATGCTAAACCTTTTCGAATAGCTTTCCTCTGCTGAATAGCTTCTTGCTGACGGCGAACCAAATCTGTATGGGTCGTGAAATATTGTAGAGATATCCTGAAACATCAGTTGATATAATTTAGTTCTAGTCAGCTGAATCATACCCAATTCCTCTGCATAAGATTGTAAGTCATCCAATGATAGAAGGCAACATTTGTTCAAGAGTTTAGTTTTCACTTCATTATTTTCTTAGGCACCTGCACTAATCAATATACACTGTGTCTAGATAGACAAGACAGGCATATCATCCAGTCAGCAACTACAAAATATTGAATGTTGCATATGCTTACCCACGGAAATCTTCAATAGATGAAAAATTATGCTTCACCATAAAGTCCTTGAGCTCAGAGCAGAGTTGCTTAACATGTCCATAACCATGCATCATGACCCCTGTGCAGACCTGAAGGGAAAACAAAATTCTATGATCATATGACCTGAAAATCCAAAAAGACATGCTATAATTCTAAAATCTGTCAATTTGAAATTTGACATTAAAATCAATATAAAAAGTCAAAAACACTGCTACACAGACCTCGGGGTTGAACATAATAAGAACGAAAAAACCAATCATTTAAAACAATGACCATACCTGAACAGTGTTTGCTCCAAGCAGTATAAACTCAGCAGCGTGACCTCCATTTTCAACTCCTCCTATGCCAGAAAGTGATAAAGCTGGATCAGGAAACTCGGACTTCATCATCTGCGCAATTGACATTACTTTTGCAAGAGCAATCGGATGCACAGCCTTTGAAGAATATCCACCAGGGGTTGAATAACTGCAGAGACCAAACCAATTGTGAGGGAGACAAGAACGTGAGACAAATATGAAATTAAACAAATTGCATTCAACAGCTTAATACGGAGACATAGATTGCAAAAGATAATCAAAGAAATTACTCTTGAGTACTACTGCTCACCCCTCCACACAAGGTTCAGGCCGTAATGTGTCAAGATTGATCCCCATTACACTCATAATTGTGTTAATAGCTGCAATTCCTTCACTTCCTGACCTCAATGCCACTCTCGCTGGCTATCATATCCAAAATATAAAAATATTTAAAAACATTGGTGGAAAGAACTTGACTCGATCCTGCCTACATTAAACTGGCAAACTTAAAAACGTAGAAGAGTAATAAAAGAACTGTAATTCTTTTTGACAATTTTAAATTCATGTGTGAGCAACAAACACAATTAGAATGCTATGTTTCTCGCAACAGCAGTAGCATTAAAATATAAAGAGGCATGATTTCCGTTATACTAAGATATGCCCATTTGTTTAATTCATTACTGTTGCCTCCCCATTTTTCTACCCTTTTACTGTTCTGTCTTAACTTTTCACCTTCAACACAATTTTATCTGTTTAATGCATAAATTGGCCTTACCTTATCAATGGAGCAAAACTAAGTAATGCAATATGACCTAACGTCTCTTCTAAACTGATAAATCATAACAAACTTGTAAGACAAAGAAACGGAGCTTCCATTAAAGAGCTTTGTCAAGTGTATGATGTTAGAATGGGTGAAATAGATAGAAAACCTCAGCAATATTTGTGACGTTTGGAGTCATCTTTGCCCAAACTGGGACTGTTGCTTTCTCATTTACCCAACCACAAACCTCCTCCAATAATGCACAGTCTTGACCAACTGCAGCACCCATCTTGCGCTCAGGCATCCCGTGAGGACAAGAGAAGTTAATCTCAAGTGCATCCTGATCAAACCAATATTGATACAACACGCATTCTCAGAACCTGAGCTGCTTAAAAATAACAAATAGCATTTGGAGTAAAACACTGAAGGAAATTTGATGTCACATGCCAAAACCATCTTCCAAAAAAGAATGCATAAGACTACACTGAAGTAAATCCAAATCAGAAAAAATATTCTTACAACTCCAGTTTCTTCTACTCGTTCTATAAGCTCCTGCCAAGCAGCTCTATCATACTCCTCCATAACTGAAGCAATGAGAATCCTATCAGGATATTCTTTCTTCAACTGTTTGAATTCTTTCAACATGGTCTCAAGTGGACGGTCACTGATAAGCTCAATATTTTCCCAGCCAATGACTTCCCCTTTCGCTGATCCATTATGACCTCCTGCTCGGAGACGTGCATACCGTGGAGTCACATTTATCACTTTACTTGAATCCAAAGACACCTATAACATTTCAAAAGTACAATCTTGTTAGTGATGCTACAAACACACCACAACCAAATTATCCACAATCATATGAACACAAACTTGGTATAACTGTACTTAATACTAGATACAAACACCAGTTTTTCTAAAATATAATTCATATCATCTTTGAACAATTATAATAAAAACTCACTAGCAACCAGGATATGCACTTGTATTCAAAAAATTATTGTTGGACTCCTCTGTTGCTTTCTTAATTCACAAGTCCTTTGTACATGCAGCAACTTTTTTTTATTTGATAAAAATGCATATTTTATCCATAATAAAAGAGTACTTGTGAAAAGAATTCCAGTTTCAAGTCACTATCCCATAGTCTTGCAACATGTAAGCTAGCCACAGCTTGTATGATAAAGTTCAACAAAATATCAACAAACAAATTTAACATATGATGATGATAACCATTTATCATCATTCATTGAGAACAAGGTCTATTGGACCTTTAGAAAATTGATAAGAAATTAACTAATTTGTTATAACATTTTGTTTCTATGAGCAAAAATATTAGAGAGAAACTTGCCTCTGGTGGTTATCATTGATCCTATTAGAAGGAGAGCCTTTGGCCGAATCTTCCTGTTTCCCATTTATGTTGATCCTCCAGTTACATGCTGGGCTAAGGCCCCAGATTACCATGACTAGCCCCCTCCAGCAGCCAGAATGATTGTTGACTAGTGGTCTCTTGCTTGAGCTTGTGCCCTTGTTTATGTTTGTGGCTTTGACTTCTTGGGGCGTTTTAGCTTAAGCCAGCCCCATTTTATTTTTTGAGTATGCTCGTGACTTTGAATACATGATGGGGTGTTTTGGCATTAACCAACCTTGATTTTTTACTTTTGCACTTGCTTGAACAGCCCGCTTTTTTTTTATTGAAGCTTATACATATTGCCTATTAATATGGTTTAAAGGAAGCTTTATTCAAAATCAAAAACCATGACTATGGCTACAACGTTAGATCTCTTTATGGGCGCTTTAATGGAGAACATTCAACATGAGGTGCATCTCTTAGAACCTAAATCCCTAGAGCAAGCTTTCAGTATGGCAAGGAAAGTGGAAAGCAAAAATATGGCTACTAGAAGGGTGGCCACTAACAACTATAGAGAGCACCATGTTCCCTCTCCTATCCTCACTCAACCAACAAGGTTGACAGCTCAACAAATGGATGAAAGAAGAGCAAAGGGACTATGTTTCAATTGTGATAGAAAGTACAGTAAGGGGCATAAATGCGGTGAGAAAAAATTATTCTACATAGACTGTGAAGAGGAAGAAGATCGAGAATTGAAACCATCACAAGATCTAGAGCTAGAAGAGACTACTCCAACCATATATTGTCATGCATTGGCCAACATCAGTACTCCACAAACCCTCAAGATAGAAGGATATATCAAAAAAAGGTATGTTGATTGATTCTGGTAGTACCCACAACTTCATCAATTACAAATTAGCAAAACTTCTCAATTGCTTTGTGTTTCTAGCACCAAAGTTTCAAGTAATGATTGTAGATGGAGGTACCATAAATCGTTTAGGAAAGTTCCATAGTATTAAGCTCATTATGGGGGAGTATTTATTGGATAATCCAATGATTGCAATCCCAATGGATGGTGTTGATGTTGTATTAGGGGTCCAATGGTTAAAATCATTGGGAATAGTGGCCCTTAATTTTCAAGATATTTTCATGATATTTTCTTCAAAATGCAAGGAAATTGAGCTCAGAGGTATCCAAGGGAAACCCTCTAAAATGATAAGTTCTAACAACATGACAAAATTACTCAAAAAGGGACACCATGTTGTAATTGCACAATTGTGCTCACTAGATTTTCAAACATCTATATCCTCTGCTCTAGTGGATCTCCAAAAATTTATCAACAATCATTCCAAGGTATTTGGAGAGATGCCTAAGCATCTTCCACCTACTCAAGATCATGACCATGCTATTCATTTGCAACCAAAGAGTGTACCACCTAACATTATGCCTTATAGGTACCCATATGCACAAAAGAGTGAGATTGAGCATATGATTCAAGAAATTTTAGAGGTCAACATCATTCAACCTAACCAAAAGTTTTATCTTTACCAATGGTAATGGTTACAAAAAAGGATGGTTCATGGCATATGTGTCTAGCTTATAGACAACTCAACAAAAGGACCATCAAAGATAAGTTTCCTATTCCTGTCATTGATGAATTATTAGATGAATTGCAGGGAACAATTTTCTTTACTAAGTTGGATCTTCATTCGAGATATCATCAAATCAAAATGAGGCAAGAAGACATTTCCAAAACAGTCTTTAGAACACATGAAGGTCATTATGAGTTTTTGGTTATGCCATTTGACCTTACTAATGCACCTTCAACATTCCAAAGCTTAATGAATTATATTTTCAAACCCTTCCTTAGAAATTTTGTGTTGGTATTTTTTGATGATATACTAATCTATAAAAAATCTTGGGAAGAGCATGTACAACATGTTGACAAGGTCTTAAAACTATTGGAAGAGCAACAACTATATGCAAATCCTTCCAAGTGTGCCTTTAGGATTCAAGAAGTGGAATATCTAGGCCACATTGTATCTCATGATCTTAACAAAATTAAAGCTATGATGGAATGGCCAATTCCCAAAACCTTGAAGAATCTTAGAGGATTCTTAGGATTGATAGGCTATTACCACAAGTTTGTCAAGAACTATGTTCAAATAGCAACAACTCTAACAACATTATTAAAGAAGTAAGCTTTTTCTTGGACTGAAGAAGAAACCAAAGCTTTTGAAAAACTTGAGGAGGCTACGTGTACAACTCCTGCCTTGGCCACAATTGACTTCACAAAAACCTTCGTTGTGGAGTGTGATGCCTTGAGCCATGGCATTGGTGCAACTTTAATGCAAGAAGGAAGGCCCATTTCCTTTGAAAGAAACTAACTTAAAGGAAAGAACTTACTCAAACCCATTTATGAAAAAGAAAAGTTGGGTATGGAGCCCTTACCTAATAGGAAGACACTCCAAAGTAAAAATAGATCATGATAGTTTGAAGTACTTATTGGAACAACAGTTATCTTTAGACAAGCAACAAAAAGGAGTTACAAACATGCTAGGTTGTGACTTTGAAATTATCTAAAAAAAAGGAAAACATAATAATATGGTAGCAGATGCACTTTCAAGGAAAGAAGAAGAAACAAAGAGTTTACTATGTGCTATTTCCATTCCATGATTTGATTGGGTAGAAGAAGCATTGATAGAATGGAAGCAAGATCATTCGACAACTACAAAAGGACCCAAGTGCATTAAATAAATTTGTGTGGAAGAATGATTTTTGTGGTATCAAGATTACCTATATCTATGCAGAAGGTCCTTTTGGAATTGCACACTTCTCCTATAGGAGGACATTTAGGGTTCTTGAAAACTTACCATAGGATCAAGAAGGATTTTTTCTAGGAAGGTCTTAAAACTTATGTTCGAAAGTTTGTAGCTAAATGTGTGTTCTGCCAACAAAATAAGGGAGACAATCAAGACCTCGGGTCTCCTATAACCATTAGCTATACCAAGTCAACATTGGGAAGAGGTTTCAATGGATTTTATTACAAGTTTACCCAAATCTGAAGGAAAGAATGTCTCATGGTAGTAGTGGACTCACTGACAAAGTATGTTCATTTTTGCTCTCTTTCTCAACCTTTTGAAGCAAGTACAGTATCCACGACATTCATGGAAACAGTTCAAAAGCTACATTGAATCCCCAAAATTATTGTAAGTGATAGAGATCCAGTTTTCACTAGAAATTTTTGGCCTAAATTATTTTCCTGTTTGAGTACTCAATTGACTCACAACTCATCTTACCATCCTCAATCAGATGGGCAAACTAAGATTGTGAATAAATGTCTAGAAGGATATCTTTGTTGCTTTGCATTTGATAAAGAGACACAATGGATCAAGTGGTTGTCCTTAGCAGAATGGTGGTAGAACACATCTTCCATACTTCATAAAAAATGTCCCCATTTATGGCACTATATAGATATCATCCTCCATCCATCACATCAAAATTGAATGGGAATGCAAAGGTTCAAGCAGTGGAGGACCACATAGGGCACCAACAAGAGGTTCTGAAACTATTGAAGGACAACTTGGTTATAGCACAAAATAGGATGAAACAACAAGCAAATCAACATCGTAGTGAAAGGGAATTTGAAGTGGGGAATTGGATATTTTTGAAGCTACAACCATACAAACAGATGTCTCTCAAGCAACAAAAGAAGGGCAATAAATTATCGCCCGAGTATTGTGGTCCCTATAAGGTGTTGCAGAGGATTAGAAGTATGGGTTACAAATTTGAGTTGTCTCCATCTTCACGTGTACATTCATTCTTCCATGTTGCTTGCTTAAATAAGGTAATCAATGACAATATCCTAGTTCAAACTATTTTTCCAGAGATTAATGAAAAAAGGAAAATCATACTAGAACCATAAACAATCCTTGAAACAAGGATTAAGCAACTACGAAATCAAACAATTACTAAGTACCTCATCAAGTGGAATAACCTATCAGTGGAAGAGGCGACATGGGAAGATGTGTTATTCATACAGAGACACCCGCAATTAGTCAAGTTTTGAGGACAACACTTGTTTGAAGGGGAGGAGTATGTTAAGCCATAGACAAAGCCTCATGTAAAGGCCCTAGATAGTGAGTTATATTCTATTTTTATATTAGTGTTGTCGGCTAGACCCTTTAATTCTAATTGTACCCTTTGTCTCTTATATATATACTAAGGAGACCTTGTTTTAGAATCATCTCATTTCATTCTTGTACATTTTTTCTATTGCAAAAGGAGGTTGCCTCCTCGAAGAGGCTAATCTTTCATTTTTATATCTATTTCTCAAGGCGTGGAGCTTCTTCTCTTTATATTTTCAGGCTATCTTAGTATTTGTTGGCTCTCTCTCTCTCTCTCTCTCTCTCTCTCTCTCTCTCTCGGGTTTCTTGGTCTTCTTGGAGTATCTTGGAGCATCTTGGAGTTATAGGGTTAGGGTTTATCCCTTGAAGATTGGAAAATAGGGTTTTGTGATAAAACCCTAGGGTGGAAGTGTAAAGAAGAGGAGGAGAGGATGTGTTGGAGTGATTCTTTCATATTGGATCTTCTTGGTTGCTAGGGTTTGGAGAGTTGGGAGGATTTGTATTAACCTTGAGAGAAAGGTATGGTATGTACATGTACTTCATCTTGAGCATAATAATGAAGTTTCCAGCAGTCCAAAACTTGTGCAATTTCTAGAATTAATTTTCAACTATATATGTTATTTATGCATCGTTATTTACAGCCATATATGTCTTGTTTATTTGACATAAGTAAAAGGACAAGTGTTAAATGATTTGGCATCTAAGTGAAGAATATAAGGGGCTGATTTTAGTGCTGTCATATTATTGTACTATTGTTATTACTGTCGTAAAAGAGTATTTTCAAATCTAGTTATCGGCTGATAAGTTGCCCTAAAAGGGTTGAAACTTATCTCTTTGGTTTGATATCTTTCCTCCTTGAATTGTCGAGAAGTTTGAACTGTTTGGAAGTGAAACACTTTAACATTGTATTCTTTCTGCCATTGTTTTGTACTTTGTTTTACAGTGATCCTAAGGATGAAAAATCACAAGGCTGAGATCCAAGAAACCTTCTAGGTTGAACATGAAAATTATGTTTTGCATTGAATTTTGAATTCCAAGAAATTTCCACATAACCATGTAAGATGGAAGTGGAGCACAAGATACAATTGTTTCCTAACTCTCCGTGTCCAAACATAGGACTGTACAAATTATCCATATTGGAAGCGGTTGAAGTGAAGAAACAATTGCAATGATTTGTGGAGAGGGGAATAATTTGACCAAGTACCTCACCTTGTGGTTCACCTATCATCATAGTACCCAAGAAGGATGGGACTTGGAGAATGTATATTAACTACAAAGTTCTAAATAATGTCACCCTCAAGAATCGGTTTCCTTTGCCCAAGATGGATGACTCGCTAGATCAACTATAGCATGCAATGTACTTCAACAAACTGCATCTCAAATCAAGATACCACCAGGTACAATTCAAAGAAGATCACACTTGGAAGACCACTTGCAAGATGAGGCAAGGTTTATATGAATGGTTGGTAATGCCTTTTGATTTATTTAATGCACCAACTACATTTATGTGTTTGAGGAATGATGTATTGTGGCCCTTTCTAGATTCATTTGTAATAGTGTACTTGGATGAGATATTGATTTTTAGCTCTACCTTAGAAGAGTATACCTCACATCTAATGTTGTTATTAGAGACTCTAAGAAAGCATCAGTTATTGGCAAACCTTAAGAAATGCAAGTCTACCCAACAATGTTTGGTGTACTTCAGGTATTGGATTGATGGAGGGGAACTCAAGATTGATCCTACAAACATGGAGGCCATCATCAAGTGGACAAATCCTACCAATGTCACTAAAGTTAGGATCTTTGTGGGTGTATAATAGTACCTCTGAAAGATAATAGCATCCTTTTTAGTTGTCGCTGCACAACTCCATACCATAATAGCAAGCAACAAGAATTTCCAATGAGGAAAGAATCAATAGAAGGCTTTTGAAGAGCTAAAATAGAAGATTAATCAAGCATTGATTCTCACATTGCCCAATTTTCAAAATCCCTTCAAAGTGGATATGTTAAGGGATAATTCTTGATGCAAGGAGGTAAGCTAGTATGCTAGCATTTTGAATTGTTTCATGGCACAATCTTGAACTATCCTACATATGACAAAGACATCTATACTCTAGTGTAATTCGTTAAGAAGTGGAAGCATTATCTAATGGGAAAGGAGACCATCATCCACAACGGTCACCAACTACTGCAATATTTGTAGGCCAAGAGTAAGCTTCAACAAGCGAGACACTACAAGTGGATGGGAGTTTTGCATTATTTTATCATATCATCAAGTATAAGAAGGGAAATACAAATAAGTTGGAAAAGATGCTTTCAAGGCTACCCACATCCAAGATCACAACTTTGGGTACTGTTACACACATGGAGTCTTTCACCCATGATGCATATAGTGAGGAATACATAGAAGATGAGGACTTCAAGGAGATATGTCAGAAGCTACAAGGCCAAGTTCTTGAAGAAAGTGATAAACAAGGCTAACTACCATCTCCAAGATAGGTTTCTCTACAAGTTGAATAAGTTTTGTGTGCCTAAAGGAGAAAGACAACAACTTATTAGAGAGGCTCACACCTCCAAAGTTGCAGGTCATTTTGGTGTTGGGAAAACAGTAACCAGCTTGCAGAGGTATGTGTAATAGTCTTGAATACAAGAAGATATAGCTTGGTTTAGAGGGTGCATACCTTGCTGTACCAACAAACCCAGTAATAGGAAGCTAGGTCTATATCATCCCTTACATATAGCTACTAGGCCATAAGAGAGCATCTCCATGGATTTTGTGGGTGGTTTGCCAAGAACCAAATCTGGACATGACTATCTATTTGTGGTAGTGGACAGATTTATTAAGATGTACATCGTCATACCTTGTAAAAATACCATTAAGGGACAAGATGCAACAATTATGTTCTTTGAATGGGTCTAGATGCACTTTGGGATACCAAGGAGTATCATCTCGAAATAAGATACCAGATTTCTCGGTGCTTTTTGGACTACACTTTGGGAGAAGATGGACACCAAATTATAGAATTTACAACTCTCCATCTACAAATGGATGGATAGACATAAGTGGTGAACAAGACATTGGCTATCTTTTGAGGCCTTACAATTAGAAGCAACCGAGAAATTAGAATGAGAAATTGATCTATATTCAACACTCTTATAGTAGAGCAATCCATACTTCCACTAGTAAGTCCCCTTTTGAAACTTGCTTTGGATATTTTCCATCTTCGCCTCTAGATGTTGTATATGTATTATGGACAGCATGGAGAGAAGAAAGACACCTTTGGAGAAGCATTGAAGGTTGAAATATTCATTGAAAAGATCGGACAAATCCATTTGTGAGTACAAGAGACACTAAAGAAATCACAAGAAAAGTACAAGGCCAAGCATGACTAACATAGAATTGAGAAGACATTCGAAGTAGGCAACCAATGTTGGTTGCACCTAAATAAAGAGAGGTTGCAAGGTCCTAGAATGAAGATGAAGGCTCTATGGTATGGTCATTTCAAAGTGTTGGAACATGCAGGTGATAATGTCTACAAACTCAATCTATCTCCATACATTAACCACATTTACTTAACAGTGAATATGAAAATCTAAAACTCTATGAGGCTTCCATGCTAGATCAGGAAAATTAGGGGCAAGTCTTACTTATCATAGAGGACTTAGCACCAAAAGCTCAGGCAGAGTTAGCAGAGGTCACAATTGTGCAAAAGAAATACAAAACAACTAGATGGGGGTGGCAAGAAAACTACCAAGTTGGGCTAAAAGGACAACTTCCAAGCAAGAAAGTTCCAAGGTGAAAGTTGAGGAAATATTCCTCCCATCTCCTTCAATACAATTGGGGACCAAAAGCCTCCCAAAATGGGAAGGTATGATTTGAAATTGATCACTATATAATTTGTCATTTGTTTTGGTACTTTCTAAGTGGAAAATTGGAACATAGACTTGTATGGCCCATTTTCTCGAAAGATCATATTTTGGCAATTTGGAGTCCAGAAACTTCTGAAACTCGTTTCAAGCATCAAACCACCATTTTGAGGGTCAAAATTTTGCAAACAAAGTTCACAACCCTCCAACGTTGTTCTACTTGTCAAGACCTTTCCAACGGTCCAAAGATCATCTCAATCAAAGTTTGTATGAGGAAGTTATGTCTCCCACAAGTTGACCTATGCTTTGACCACCACCACAATACCAAATAGATGCCACATCAGCCCCCATTACTCACACATGTGGAGCTAGCCACGTGTGGACTTTCAAGAAGATTCTAGAGGGTCGAAAACCCTATCCTTAATCGAGAGTTGGGGCATGCAAAAACCCTAACCCCAAACAACTATAAGGACATGTTAAATATTGAGCCACAAGGAAAGGAAGGGGATTTGTTCCTATTGCATTGATTCACTATTCCATGGATGAGCAGAACAAAGGAAGTGGATGACCCTAAAGCAACCATTCAAGCCACGGTATCTATTGTAACTCCATAGTGATCCCATCTTTCTTTGTATCATGCATTTAATATCTAAGAAGAAAAGAGCAAGGCACAGTCCTCACAGTCTTGCTAGGCTTTCCCATATTGGTTTCCGAGGGTATAACTTGTGTTTATTGTGTTGATGATGTGATTGTTGTATTTTTGTAGCTTCTCTTTTATATTGTTAGTTTATTTCCATATTCTAAGCGCTATGCTTATTACGTTTTTAATCATAATAGAGGATAACCTCACTTTATTTTGCAATATCTTGTAACATCTGTTGTGGTGAACTGTCCAGTGGAATATCCATGGCAGATCAGTCTTGTGTATAAATATTTTGATTATCTCAATGATTAAAGGAAGCATTTTATTCTGAAAAAACATGAGACTTCCCATCAAAGAAATCAATATGCCGAAACATTGTTTTATCGCATGACATTCGTACTAGATTTGTTTCTTTTTGTTCCAGCCATTCTGAACAAAAGTGTCTTACTTATGTTTATATTTAACACGAAGGGTTGGGCCACAGCATGCCCCAATTGCATCTTCTAAGTCCTAGCATATGAGTTAAATATGAGAAACCATCCACTTGTCTGAGATCAGTAAGAACAACTCAGCACCACATTGGTATACTTGAGCTTTTGTTTAGAATCTTATTGATTTAACAAATAAATATAGCATGCTTCTTGAATTAAATTAGGCACTTATCAATCGCTTATAATCATGCGATATGGTTATTGACTTCTTGACATGTCTACTATTTAACAAGTGAAACAAGTGTACCTCATAAAGCTTGAAGAAAAATATTTAGAGACTTTAGATATTCGAACTTTCTCCTATGTGTCTTCTTTCTTGTAATAAGTTTTCCTTGTAGTATGAGCTTCAATTTTCAAAAGGGTACTAATCACGATGCTCTGTAAAATTTTATTCTCCACCTGAGTAATCTTGTTCAATTATCCTTCATAACTAATTCCCATTGAATATTTCGGAAATCTCCCTCTTTATCCATATAGAAATGCGGTTCACTTAGCATTAAATCTGTTGGCAGAGACGGCTTCAACGTAAAAGACAAGCACCCTAAAAAGGGCAACTTCAATATAGAAAATGATTCCTCAAAAGGAAGAAAAGATATATAATTGGCTTGTATGCATTATAAGAAACCTTTTCTAGAAGATCAGAGAAAATTATCTTGTAAGTGGCCTCTTCCAGAACTTTTTTGTGGCAACTTATGTCTTTTCTTGTGGCAACTTATGCTGGTCAATCAAAAATATATCAACTGGCATTGAAGCATAAATATGAATATAGAAATCCTTGTCCAAACCCTTCTTGTGTCTTGCCCCATATTGTCTCTATTTCTAGTTATTTTCCATAGGTTATTTTGTTGCAACTTAAGCATATGTTGTGAACGAACTTCAAACTTCATGGAAAAAGGTATGGGAGATGGTTCAAGCATAAGAATTAGTGTTTTCAAGTTCAAATATTGGATTAACCATACAATCCACATGAACAGTACAATCAGAAAAAAAGGTACCAAAATATATCATAGATATGCAAAGAAGAACATTGTTTCTATATATAATAGTGTAGAAGATTGATCCTAAACCTTGCTTTTTAGAACAGGCCTAGTGAGTAGTGACCTCCAACATGAAACATTACATCAATAGTAGGCAAGGTGATATCCATAAATTATATCCAATGGTGCATATAATCTTCGCAAATGAGAAGGACATGCTTCCTTTCAATGTTTTAGCCCCATCCATTAGGGCCCAAAAGAGAAGAGAAAAGGCATAAAAGAGGCCTTTGCATCCATACTAGAAAAGAGTTTAAAAAGGCATGCCCCTAGGTACCCTAATAAACCTCAATATCCTTGTAAATATTTTAGAGTTCGATAAAGCTCCAAAGTAGGCTCTAAGTAGGCTCGATGAAGCTGAATTGATCATCATCATGCAACCCCCATGCCTTCAACAAATACTATAATAGGCCAAAGAAGACATTCAGTGGACCTTGGAAATCTGGAAAAAGGTTCCCGACAATACCTTATAGTTATATTCAAAAGGAATATTAGACCTTTTTGCAATCTTTGAAGCCACACTATATAGGTATCTACATTTGACAATTTCTAGCAACTTGTTCCACTTCTTTTTTTGGTCAAACAACTTGTCTGCAATAGTTATACATAACAATGAGATTGGTCAATTTTCACTTAGAACTTTTTAGTTATTTCATAAGGTCAATTAAATTTGTTCCAACACTTAAATTGCGGTTGTCTAACTCATCACGTCCATTATAAACCGGTATCTATGTATAGTGAACAGCCTACTCATTTTAAAGAGTGCTCATGTCAAGGATGAATTTTTCAAGACTGTTAACCCTTGAAAACGCTAGGCCATTTCTCATTTTCATGGGATTTCCTCTCTCACCAAACACAATAGAAATTCCCTTGGAGTCCAATGAAGTGTTACAGGTTGCGGGAGACACTTGGAGATTATGCACTTTGTTCTATCTTGCCCAATCACCATGTTGAGATTTGGCTACCTTGGAAAATGGTCCCCTTGTGTTTGTGAGTCTCTAAACACAAAGGGGGAAAGTTTGACCCTCATGCTTGTACTTTATGTTATAATTTCACTTTGACTTTATTCACTTAAGTCTATAGTGACTTTAATCACTTAAGTCATAAAGTGACATTGATTCACTTTAGTGTGAATTAATGAACGTAAAGTGAACTATGGAAACTTAAGTGAACTATGAGATTAAATCTCATCCATTCATTTTGGAGAAAGGCTTAGATCTAATCTAGGCCCTTGGTTTTCTAGGTTAGCCTTGAGATGAGGCTAAAGGAGCCAAAGGAGGGAAAAGGAGATTCATTGTTCACTTGAGACTTGAGTGAAGAGAAGAGAGGGTAGTGAGGGTTTGGAGAGGAGAGGTGCACTTGAGAAATGGAGTGCGCAAAGCTTCAAGGAGGGTGCACTAGTTCATGAGGATGCTCAAGCTTGGTGAGAGGGCATTCATGGAGGAGGGGCACAATAGTCTTTGCGGAGAAGCGCTTTGTGTGGGAGGGGCACACCCAAAGAGAGGGGGCACAAGTGTCGAGGCTTGAGACAAGGAGGGTGCACCAAAGTGTAGGGGTGCACTTGCTCAAGGGCTTCATCGGAGATCACAAGGCATCTTCAAGGGAGGTGCATTAAGAAATCATGGGAAAGCAAGGAAAGAGGAGGGCGCAAAGTCCAAGGCATGGGGCACGCAAACCAAGGCAAAAGGCGCAAGTACTCAAGGAACTCCATTGTCTAGCTTGAGAAGAGCTTACACTTTGTATCAGGTTCCTTTGGTTCATTTTCTCTTTGTAGAAGTTGCTTGAGATCTCCATAATACATCTACTCTCTTACCAGTTTTCCCCGTGGGGGGGGTTTTCCAGGGTCATGTTGACCAAAAGAACTTGTGTTAAATTGTCAAGGTTTGCTTATTTACTTTCAGCATAGTAGGTGTTAAAGATCCTAGAGGGTATTTTCTGTTTTGAAGTATGATGAATGTGCTAACAATGGACAGCAAGACTTCCTATTGAAACCCATTCAAGAGAWGCTTCAAAGAGACATTAAATCACTTCCTAAGGGGCAGATTTTCAGAGGGTAAAGTTCAGATTTGTTGGCTGTCTTGGACAGCGAGAAAACAGTCCTAAAAACAGTGAGAAAACAGTTTGAAAGTACCTTGAACTTAGTGCCCAACAAGAGGTCAAATGACAGGCCTGTTGGGCAGCCTATAGGAACCTCAAACTTCTTCACGCCACTTATCATCTGAGGCAAGGGAAAAGGTGTGAAGGAGCACTTACGGCTCGATGGAGGATTTTCCTAAGGCATATTTCACTAGAAGGTTCCATTTTGGGCACACTTGACACATGTCTTGAGGTGGATTTACGTGGATTACATTATCTTTTGTAGCATCATTGATGGAGAACCTTGTTCCCAAGCTCGGGACCACACTAATGGCTGATAAGAGCAAGAAGGGAGCCCTAAAACAAGAAATCCATACCATATTGGGAGTCCAAAGCATGACATATGGTAAGCAAAGCAGTTAACAAGTTTAACAGAAAAAACAGCCTACTTGGGAGGATGCCATGTGGCACTAATTGCATTTGGGCTTGGGTAGGGCATGTTGAAGACAAGAAGAAACCCTAATGGAGAAGCTTCCACACATTTGGAGATATATTTCACCTTTTTGGTGTAAGGACATATTGTTCGATGCCTTTTCTATATGTATGGAGGCAAACTCTTAGCATGAGAAGATGTCATGTGGCATTGATGACATGATAAAACACTCAAAACGTATGACATTTTGCTTTTGAAGGTGCCAAGAGGCATTATGGACACATTCTATTCATTCAAAGGCAAATGAAGCAAAATGTCCTGCATTTGAGGAGGCCCAGAGCATGACATGTGTCAAGGAAAAAGATTAAAGGAGGAATGTTATAGCTTAGCATGAGGACATGTGGCCATGGAAAAATTTGTATGGTCAAAGGAAATCTATTGATGAGGAGCACTCCACTCTTAAGGTGAAGAGAGTTGTATTTTAGCTTGCTTGATCATAAATCTACCCTTCAAAAAGGGATGTCCTCAAAAGTGCATTTAAAGCATGCTAAAGGAGTTTTATGAGGCATTACACATAGTTCGAGACATGATTCACATATTTAGAAGAGCTACTTCAAGGAAGCAGTGGACACATGTCATCTTGTGTTTCAATGAAACCCTAAAAAGCACTCTAAGGAGCACCCTACTTCTAGGGTTTTAGCTCTCATTTATTGTTATTTTATTCATTAGGGTTTGATGTGAAAGGTATAAATAGAGAGATTCATTTCCTAAAGGCATGGTTGGAAGATTGGGAGTTCCCCTCCAAGCTTAGTGGAATGTCTTTGGAAGAACTGAAGAAGGAATAAGGACAAGCTCAATGTGAGGTTTTTCCATCTCTTTCTTCTTTTCATGGATAATTAGGGTTTTGCAAGGATTTCCATGGTTTTTGCTACTGAAATAATCTTTGGAGAAGGTAAATTTTGTTGCGTGAGAAGAGATCAAGGTTGAGGTTGTTAAACCCTCACTAGTCCTTGATGTAACGTTGAATTATTGGGGGATTTTTTACTGTAATTTTTTGTTAGGTGAGACCTATTCAGTCCTCTTGATCTTGTTATGAAATCAGATTTAAAGAAATGATGTATTGTTGGTTTTTCATTCAATAAGAAGGTTTTTATACCTTGTTTGCTTCATCTAGGATTTTATACTATGGACGTTCTTTCTTTGTTTAGTGGTTGCAACTTATTCTTGGTTGTAAATTCATGGTTGCGATGGTGCATCTTGTATAAGGGCTCTCACTTATTCTTGTATAATATAAAAATATATTTTTGGACTAATTATGGCACATCATTGAATAGCTTAATTACATCTTCTCCATCATATTCAAACCCTCTTGCTCTTTGATCTTGACTCCATCTCCCAATTGGATAAGCATTGGTCTTGGTAGTCCACCCGGTCCCTTTATTTCTAAAGAATATCATAAACTTATTTTCTAAGGTTTCCTTTCTTGTGCTGGAAAAGAACAGGCTTAAAGTAAGAGGAAGAGTTGTTGTGGTGACAATGGACAACCTTCCTAAGTGCCCCTAGGGTTGCACTTCATTCAGGGACTTGAATATCTTTAATTACAGGTCTGGGAGGTAACAAAGACAAATCCTCTTATCCCTAGCATTTTATTCCAAATAATTATAGCCTAGAAGGATGTTCCAAAGATGTGTATTAAGCTTAGACAAACCTTGTTGTATCCCAAAAACAAGGGCAGATTGTCTCCTACCAAGGTAGTAGGCGTCAAACACCTTCAGGTGAAACCATACCTATTGCAGCGAGGACTTATGTTGCTCTAGCATGTGGAAAATATCATACAGAGGAGGTCATGCTTGATTTGCAATGGAAGAGTTCTGCTAGTGAAGATGCAACCCAAACGACAAACGTGTAGAGTGTAGCCCAAAGTACTTATGAAGAAGGAAACATTCAAAACATTCTTCTTCAAAGTACATATGGCTACTCTGCAACTTACTTATCCTTGGGTGACAGGAATTCCATTTCACCCAAGAAATGTTACATATCCAGATGGATCCCACAAAGTAACCAAAAGTACTTACAAAGAGGTAAAGATGCATTACAGCTCAAAGAACCATTTGCAGATTGATGTCGAAGCAACAAGATATTACTTTTAGGGAGACATAAGGCAACCTCCCTCAAACACTTGAGATTATTAATGCTAACTACATTGCTTTCTGATATTGATCTGTTCACGTTTCATATAGACAGAAAATTAGTCCAACTAAGGAAATTCACTCCTTAACTGTACTGGAAATTTTCACACCTTAACATTAGTTCTAGTTTCCAGGACAACCAAATGCCTCCTATAAATGCATATGGAGCAGTGAAGCAACAAAGGGATAAAATCTGTAGAACCATGGCAGTTGTCCTACTTTCTGACAGCTAACAAAAAAATGCTCTAGATTACCTAATTATGGCGCCAACAACAGCTTTTAAAAATGATGATGGATTAGGCGTTATGTTCCCATAGAGGGCTATATTTGACTACAAATATCAGTATATGGTCATCTTTGCATTAGAACATACAGTTAAGCCACACCTGGAGGTAATCTCTCATGATGATAATTTGGTTTGGTTTTCTATTTGTTTTAGCTTTTAACTTTTATCTAGCACCCATCAAGAAGACAGACGGGATGAACAGCAGAGAAAACAACTATTGGACTTCGAATCAAAAGTCCAGTAACCAGTTCGCCATAACTGTGTAGGGGAACAAGAACAGGTCTGGCAGTGCTTGAGTAATATTTAGTAAAAGGTCTATTTTAAGAAATTGTGCTGAAAGAAGTAAGGTGCTCTACAGTCTTTGTAAGAGAAGACTTGCAACCAGACACGTTTTATTTATCTAACTTAACATAATTAACAACTATAAATAAACTAACATAGATCTATGAAGTTTACAGCGGGTAAGAAAAAGCTTGTACCTTGAGTTTTTCCATCTCTTTATGCAGGTAAGCAAAAGCTTGTACCTTGAGTTTTTCCATCACTTTATGCAGATAAGATGGATCTATGCTAATTTCGAGATTAGAATATAGCAATAAAACATTAGAAACAGAAGAGGTATCGAGCTTTAATTATACGGTTTGTAGGAAACATACGACTATGTTTTGACCTGGTCGTTAATTTATTGAATGGGGAGGGTTTCCATGACAAGCAATCGGATCAAATATATTTAAAAATGATCATGGAACTTCAGTTTCGGCCCTACTTAATTCAATCAAAGGCGAAGGCTGAAGCTTGGATAGATTTAATGGCTCTAAATTTCAACTACACTGGTCAAATCTGCAGAACTTTATTAAACACAAATACGCCCATCAAGGTCACTTCTTCACCCTCAACTACAGACAGTAAAGCTTCTAAGACTGCAAACTCTGCAGAGCACCGCGAAATTCGAAGATTATTGAAACAGAATATTTTTTAACGATCCTTTCTTGGAAGGAAACAAATAATTTCAGAGCCAGGGGTTTGGAAAATGTACCGTTTTGGCGATGACAGCCCCCCATCCTTCGTCGAAGGCCCGTTTCATGACGGTGTAATTCGTTCCGGGAGGACCTGAACCAATCACGAAGGGATTCGGCATGTGCAAGCCATTGACGGTTACGCTCAAATCAGGACCGGGCACGTTCTGGTCTACGCCTTGGGAGGCTCTTACCTTCAACGAAACTCTTTTATTTTTCGCATAGCCGATCGCACCAGGAATGCTTGGTGCTCTTAACAAGGGAGATTTGACACCTGCCATGGCTGTTCCATTAATTTTCTGTACATTCAATCCGAGGCCCGCCATGTCTGCTCCTACAAAACTGTTTCCAGAATTATCACAATATACAGGAAAAGGAAGGAAATGGGAAAGCCAGATTTAGAAAGGATAATTCCCCTGCTATTATGCCACTCTTTATAGAGATCTAACGCAACCCAAAACCAGGTTGGCACATGCTGACGTTGTAGATTTGTTTATTCGTCGCCGTCTCTATCATTTGACGAAATTTTGTTCGCCTAAAACCCCGTTTTTTCTGACGCGTCTGATGCTGTTGACGTGGATCACGCAGTCGTGATTAGTAGATTTATCCCAATTCAAATTCGCATTGATTATCACTACGGGGATATAAGTGAAACGTGGAGTAAACAGATTTTTTGGATTTTTTTTACCAAAATTTGCTGAAGAAAAATGAATTCTAAGAGATGAACATCGAGATTCGAAATCGTTGTTTAATCGTGATATAAAAAAATTTCTACTGTCAAATACATATATGGGTTTGAGGATATAAAATTTTAATAAATTTTTTTCTATTGTCAGATATATAGATATAAAATTTTAAAATGTTAATTGATTATAATAAATTTAGAGTTTAGCATGGATGATTGTGAGTAATGATTGTTATCTTTTCATTTTGGTTTAATTCTCATAAAATTAAATAATAACTAAGATATATACTGAAAAAAATGAAGTATTATAATATTTTTTAAGTTTTTATTATTTTTTGTAATTATCTTGGAATCCAGCAATATAATTGTTGGTGAAATCATATTTTTTCTTGTCTAAATTGTATTTTTAATGTAATTCAATTTTTTGAAAAACATTTAGAGCACTTGGATTATGTAGATTTAACCACTAAAATCTGCAATTGTAACAAAAATTTTATGGGATTTCTGGTATATATAGAGAGAAAGAGAAGTGAGGTGCTCTAAACCAGCATAGTTCTATTTTAAACCTAGATCTATCAAACATCTAGAAGGATTAAATGGATCAAATTTCTTAAAGTGTAATTTTTTTTATCATTTAAATTACACCTTAATAAATTTGATCTCTCTTAATATTTGATGAATATAATTTAAGATAAACCTATACTTTATTTTAAATAAATAAATAAAATATAATATTAAAAATTATTAACTTAATTTTTATTATAAATACAATTTTAAGATTTAAATCGATTGCAGTGTATTGTATACATAAAATTTAGCAATTTATAATAATTAATTAGTAGTTTATAAAGATTAACTTTTTGTTTTTATTAAATATCTTTTATGTTGAATCTTGTTTTTTTATATTTAAGAAAAACAAGTTCTTACCAATTCAAAATTATATTTCAAATAAAAAAAGGAAAATATCAATATTTATATAACAATGAAAAAAAATATTATATTATTTATTATTATTAAAATTATAATATATTTTTAAATAATATTTAACTTTAATTAAAATTAAATACATTACTATTTAATTTTATGCATAAAAAATTTAAAATATTATATATACAAAACATTGTAAATCAATTTAATATATTTCATAAAAATAATAATGATAAAATTCTAAAGCATATTGTATTTAAACTATGTAAATCAACACGTGTATTGAAACTTTATATATAAAAAATCAAAACATTACATATACAAAACATTGTAAGTCAATTTAATATATTCCATACAAATAATAATGATAAAATTTTAAAGTATATTATATTTAAACTATGTAAATCAACACATGCTTATTGAAATGTTTATGATATTATCATTTAATTTTATGTATTAAAAAAATCAAAACATTAGATATACAA
>JZKD02S1674242.1:339909-351582 GCA_000966675.3 Picea glauca | reverse complement strand
ATGAGTTGGCACATACATGAGGTGTATAGTTGATGATGTTGGTACATATTGATGAGTCATAGTTGATGAGTAGTTGATACATGATTGGTACATACTTAGTACATGGTTGGATGCACTTTTTTATGGTACAGATTGATTACAGGTTGCTTGGTACAGGTTGGTGCATGGTTGATGCACTTGTTTATGGTACAAGTTGAGGTACAGGTTGATGCATGGTTGATGCATGGTTCAGGTTTATTGGTACGGGTTGTTTAGTGCAGGTTTATTGGTACAGGTTTACAGCAGTATATCTCAAAGTGATAGTATGACAGTGGTTCCATCATTCTACTTATACGTCAGGGCGGTTGGACGGGGCAAGGACARGTGGTTGTAGCCACCTTCCGGTTGTAGTCSGAGAACATATGGGGGTTGTAGCCTCCTTCTGGTTGTAGCCAGAGAATTGGGGAGTTGGAGCTTCCCTCAGGTTGTAGGCTGAGAAACTAGGGGGTTGGACCCTACTTCCAGTTGCAGCTGGAAAACAAAGGGAGTTGGAGCTTCCCTCAGGTTGTAGGCTGAGAAACTAGGGGGTTGGACCCTACTTCCAGTTGCAACTGGAAAACAAAGGAAGTTGATGCTTCCAATGAATGTAATTCTTCAAGACATATAAGAAAATTCATTATGTGGTTTTCTCCCGCTTTGGGTTTCCACGTAAAACATTGGTGTACTGTGTATGTGTATGATTATTCATTTGTTCATTGTTTATTTACTCTGCAGTTATTGGATAATAATGCTACATTGATACAACACTTGGATTATATGGTTAAAAAGGATTAAATTGCTCTATTATTGATTCACCCCCCTCTCAGTAATCCAACAATCCCTTCTGCTACCTCTGTTGCATCCTGATCTGATGTCTTGCTCTACTCCTCCATCAATGTCATGTCATACCAGCTGACAGTCTTTGACACTGATCTCTGATCCAAGATCCCCTTGGACCCAACTACATGTTGTCCCAACACCCTGTACATAATACATGTCTTGATGCCAAGCCTCACTACTACATCCAAGGTCGCTCCCTTTGAACGTATGAGCACCTGTCCATCCTTGAACATCATTGCACACCCCTTAATCCTCTAGAGCTGATACAGAGAGCAAGTTGACCTTCAGCTCTGGTACAAACATCACCTCATCCACCTCCAGAGAACCACCTAACTCTAGATGGAATCTGACGCATCCAACCCCCTTCACTACATGCATGGTGTCGGCCCCACTACCCATATGTGAGTCTGAGACCGTCTCTGAGACACTAAGGAACATCGACCTCATTCTCGTCATATGGCGAGATGATCCACTGTCCTCCAACTCTGCAACACTGTTGCTCGAAAGAGAGGCAACCAGAGAAAATTCCTCCTCGAGTTTCTCTGCATACTCATCTATCTCAGTAGATGTTGTTGTAGCTACCTCTGGCTCCTTCTTCTTCTTCTTCTTGGGACACTGGTTGGCATAGTGGTCAGTCTTGTGACATGCAAATCATTTCACTTTGCCCATGTCTCTGGAACCTCCTGCTCCACTGCTCCTCTTCACATGAAGAGCCATATTCTCCTTCTCCTCACTCTTTGGTTGGCTAGCTTGAGTGGAGCACCGACCTCATTCTCGTCATATGGCGAGATGATCCATTGTCCACGAACCATGCTCCACTGTCCTCCAACTCTGCAACACTGTTGCTCGAAAGAGAGGCAACCAGAGAAAATTCCTCCTTGAATTTCTCTGCATACTCATCTATCTCAGCAGATGTTGTTATAGCTACCTTTGGCTCCTTCTTCTTCTTCTTCTTGGGACACTGGCTGGCATAGTGGCCAATCTTGTGACATGCAAATCATTTTACTTTGCCCATGTCTCTGGAACCTCTTGCTCCACTGCTCCTCTTCACATGAAGAGCCACATTCTCCTTCTCCTCACTCTTTGGCTGGCTAGCTTGAGTGGCATCAACTCTCATCTCCTCCTGGATGAAGTCATCCCATAACCTCTCCCAATCAAGGAGTTTCTCCCGAGCTACCACTCCACAGACAAATACTTCCCACTGCTTAGTGAAGCCATTCAAGGTTATCCTCACCAATTCAGTCTCGTCCACGGCTTCTCCCACAGTCACTAGTTCATCTCTGATCTGAGAGAGCTTTGTGAGGTAAGTGACCACCTACTCTCCCTTGGCCATCTTCATGCTTCTCTCTGAGCAGTCCTACTCCAGTTATCAAACTGGTACAGCTTCACTTAGGCCTCCCACATGTCCTTCGTTATCTTCTTGCCAAACAGAGGAGGAATAATGTGGTCTTTGACTCCATCCACAATTAGCCTCCTGGCCTTGACAGCTTTCTTGCTGTGAATTGTTAGTTGTACTAGATCAGTTGAGGCTGCCACTTTCCCTTCAGCAATTTCCCATTGTCCATTCACCTCCAATACCAAGGCAATACGCTCCATCCAAGGGCAGAAATTTGAGGTGCCCTCCACCCTGTCTTCAAACCTTAAGCCAGCACTTGCCATAGTCAGCTGCTCTGGTTCACCCACCTTTTCTGGTCACATGTCTCACTTGTTGATTTACTCTTCCTAGTCTGCACAGCAAATATCTTGGCTCCTCCTATACTCAGAGCTTGAGCTCTGATACCATGTTGAACTTTCTATAACCCAGCAAATGAAGTTGATGCCAATAATTTAACTATAACTAGAATTTATACTTGCTGTTATAAATTCAGAAATTATGCTTGCAACCTACAGCTGAGTTATTATTCAGAAAATAAACAGCAAAAGCATACAGTAAACCAAGCACAAAAATCAGGACAACACCAGAAGTACCCTGGAAACCCAGTGTGGGGAAAACCAGCAAAGGAGGTGCTTTATTGGCTTCAGAGGAATGACAAGTTACAGAAAAAAATACAAATTTTCTTACAGCAGAAAATCAGCTGACTTTATAGCAGTACACCCCAGCCAAAATGAGGTTGTATAGCCCAGCAAAGTATGGCCTGTACGGCCCTGTACTGTACGGCCTCCTCAGCCCTTCTGCTCAGAAATTCGACCAACAAGGCCCCTGATTTTTGGCCTCAGCTGCTGATGTAGTTTGGCCTGATTTGGCCCTTTGGTTCTCTATTGTACGGCCTCTGGTATGACCTGATTTGCTTGTTGAAATGAGCTTGTCGTACCGCCTCCTCTTCCCTGAAGATATGGCCCAACCAAAGCACCCTTCTTCAGCTCTGCTCTTGCCCTATTCCTCAGCCAACAATTGCCTCAACCTAGCACACCTCTCTTGCTGAACTCAAAAATGAGAAATATGTATCCTTCACACCCTCAACCCCTTCCTCTATCCTTCCATCAGCCTCCATCTTGCCTTGAGATGTGTGCCCAACCTAGCCTTCAATGGCTCAGATTGAGGCACCTCCTTTGGGCTAGACCCCACACTCCACTAAGTGGTGTGCCCCACTTCAATAGGGTCCCACAAAGCACTCACAAGCTCATGAGGTGCACCCCCCCTCTTCCTGGGCCCCACAATCCACTCAAGACTGAATTTTTTGCTGATTGTCTATGTTAGACTTAGGCTAAGATAATAAGGCCAATCTAGGTCATTAGTGTGTCCATTAGCTAGCCTTGGACACATAGGCATAGCTGAGACACCTACCGAGCTACAAAAACTAACATAGATGACTTTGAGTTGCACCATCTTGACTTGTCAAAACCATCAATAGAAATTTGGGACGAGTTGAATCCACTGTTTGGGTCAAACGCATAGAATGTTAGATTCTCCATAAAACAACAGTTTCTCAGGATCAAAATTACTAGTGGTGTAGCTATGTCAAGTCACATGAACTAGTTCAGGTCCTCAATGCCTCGTGAAACAATTAGCTGAGGTAGGTGTAAATGTTGAAGACAACAACACTAGAGCAATATCATAAAACAATATACCCTTGACTTAAAGCAATGTAGCATTCTCACACAGTCAATTGCCTTTGCAATCCTTGGAGGTTATTATATCTGTTCTTAATGCAGAAGATAAACAATTGATTGAAGAGGAGAAACTCGAGAAAATGCCCTTTTTAATAAAAGCAAAGCAAGCAAGAAAACACGCAGAAGTGAGGTCAGCAACAAAGGAGAAGAGGTACACTGCAATTATTGTGGAAAACAATGCCGCATTGCCTGGAATTGTAAGTCGGAGCACCTGATATTCTCAAAGATAACAGAAAAGGAGCACGAAAAGAATAATATTGTGATCGATAATAATATTAATGAATAGAATGAAGATGACACCAATGGTGACAAAACTGATAATGATTTCTTACTTTGAAAGGATGTGTCTACCTAAGTGGATCTCTGAACAAGGGGAACAGTGGAGGTATTGCTTGACATTGACAACTCACGAGGGAAATTTGGTGCCATGGGCAGAACTCTACCTTTACGAGGGTGATGGCAAGAGTTCTAGATCTGCAGGAGGAAAAGAGTCACTAAAATCAAGATCTTGTAAATCATTATCTAGTTTTTGTAAACAACTTTTTTAATCATCTTGTCAACAAAAAGGAAAAACTAGCTTTTGTATTGAGGGCGTAAAATAAAAAGTGTTATTTCATTTTAATAGGGGGTGTTAGTACAGTAACACTCTAATAAAATTGTTGTTAAGAGTTCTAATGTTAAAGATCACAATAGATGTTAATGACCAGACATTAAATATAGAATAGTTGAGGAGGTAGTTAAATAACTTATTTGCTAATGTATAAAACAAACTTATGGTCATGTATATCTATTTCTATCTCATGTTTATGGTCATGCACCTCTCATATAAACAATACATTCTCTGCATCTCTATTTGTCTCTCGTGTTTATGGTCAGGCACCTCTAAAAACCAACAGCCACAACATCTTTTAGGATGTGTTTCTTCACTTTCTAAGGTGACATTAGCATCACAGGGGGAATGGATCCTCCCCCTTTGTCCTTCATTGATGTGGTGACAAGACAAAAACTTATTGGTTAGTCAACTAAAGCAGAAGCTTCTTCCAGACTTGCACATCTTTCAGCAAGATAGTATTAAGGAGATAGGTTTTGGGTTTTGGGAAGAACTAACAGATGTCTGAGAAAAAATGAAAATAACCATATAGATTTGTTAACTTTGCCTAGTTGCTCATAAGTTACTCAAGAAGACTGGAACAGCAGTAATGAGCAGATCGTTTCGCAGAGAGAGCATCCAGCAGATTCATTCAGCCCTCGATCTTTGTGCAGCAGTGATAGAAATGTGGATGAGGATGCAAGAAGAACAGAAGCCTCTATAGGCGTAGTGGGAGGTTCTAATGTGCTTCCAGCAGTCTTTGTAGACTTCCAACAGTGTGTCTGCATTATGCATGAGATAGCCTTAGTTAGAAAGTGTTTTTTCTTATCTTTAGTTCAGTTCTATTCTAAGTTTAGAATAACATGCAAATCGCACAGTTCCCTAGGAGAAGGCACATTGCAAACTGATTTAGTCTATTCTAGGAAGGGCATAGTTTCCAAGTTTGGGAGGCATTCTATTCCGGGCTGTTCTATCCATACAGGAGGATGTTCTCTACCCTAGGTGCCTAGGGTTAAAGTTTTACACTCTGAAACTTGTCGCATGATGTCCAGATCTATTGTAAGCCCATCTTCTTGTTATATACTAAGTTACCAGGATTCGGATCTGGATCCGGATACAGATATGTATACAGATCCGGATCCGCTGGTTTTTTTAAAAGTCGGGATCTGGATACAGCAAGGAAACAGCAAGTAGAAACAATATAAATATATTTTTTATAATTTTTAAAAATAAAATTATAAATTTTATAATATATAAGTTTATAATTAATATATTAGTAGTTATTTTAATAAACTTAGAATTTATCGTATTATTTATAAGTATTAAACATTAATTATTTATATAAATTAAATTATAAACATTCTAAATGGTTATAAATATTAAATAGATAATGATTAATGCAAAATATAACCACAACTATTATAAAAATAATAAACACAAATTAAAGGGGGCTAAGCTATTTAATAATTATTCATTTATAAAATGAATTGGATTCACAAAATTCGCAAAACAGATTGGATCCGATGGCGGGTATGCTTCTATAGATAGATCTACTGAAACCAAACGAATTCGATCTAGGCCTGGAACGGATCGGGGTTTGTTGCTGCCAGTGATGCGATTAATCTACCTCTGGATTCAGTCCAAGAGGGACAGTCTGAATAGAGCTATTCTCTAAGGTTTTGTCTGACCTCAGTTTGTAAACAGTAAGTCAAAGGTTCCAGCACCCATTGACCAGTCTTGCACCCGAACCTAAACAAAATCGCAAAACGTTAAAATGTTAAACACTAGCACCATACCTCACCTTTATTTCAGGATCTGTGCGTGGTGGAGTTTCCTGTCGCTCAATCCATCTCCAAAAACATTGGATCTGCCTCCTGTTCGGTTGAAACAGCTATAGGGCACAGGATACGGTTCATTTTTATCTGAAACAGCTGCCTGCCCGATCCCACGTGGATCCAAACAGAATCCAGATCGGAACCGCAGAACCTGAGATCAACCCCCATATTTCCAGTAACTTAGGTTATATATGTATGCAAGAGGGCACTCCACTGTTATTCATTCAGTTTTGCTTTCATGGTAATAAGCAAGACTGTTGTAAATTTTATTTTATGAGTGAATAAAGAGTGATGTGATTGGTTGCTGCAAATTCTGTAGCTCATTGTTCGTAATTTAAGATTGTTTGTGTAAGCAAAACTTGTGTTTAGGATCCATTGTTTTGATAAGTGTTTAACTTTTAAGTTACTTTCTGTCAGCGTTTAATTTACTGTGTGCTGCTCTGTCTACCATGTACTGAAATTTAACATGGTATCAGATCTGTTCATCTGATATCTTCCAGCATCTGCATATGGAGAGGGTTGTTGCCTGTGAGAGGGCGCTGTCTGAGGATTTTAGTGAGTGTGATGCCATAGCTTCAATGATTGAAGCTGAACTGTACCTGAGATAGGCACTTGGACCTATGAGATGTTTGTGGGTGAGATGCCCATGAGAATCCAGTGATTGGAGTGTTGTTTATGCTTGAAAGAGGCAATCTGCAGCTATGATAGGTTGCTGATCTGATTTGTTTCCCGGCTGATCTATTTGTTTGAGCTATGTTCCAAGAGTTGCAGGAATAAATAGTCACTGTCTCAGAGAGTGTGATCGGTTAGAGGGTGCTTCCAACTTCACATCTTGGAAGTGCAGACTACAAATGTTGTTGGAGGAGGTTGATCATTGATGTTTTGTGGAAGCTATGGTTACAGAACCTAGCAACCCCATGCAGTTGGCAGAACATAACAAGAAGAGGGTGAAAGCAAAGATAATCATCCTTGATTTTGTTAACGACCGTTTGATCCCTCACACGTAGAGAAGAAGTCATCTAAGGATATGTATGATGCCTTGATCACTCTCTGTATTAGAGTGTAAATATTTCCCACGAGATGCTTCTGAAAAACGAGCTCACCAGCATGCACTTGAATCACACAAACATAGTGGCTAGCTACTTGATCAAGATCACTGAATTGAGAGATCTGCGTGCTGCTATAGGATTGAAGGTCACGAATGAGGAGTTGTTTCCCATAACACTAAATGATTCTCTTCACCTTGGGGACAATTTATGCAAGGTGTCTGTCCTCATGAGAAACTACCCACACCCTTGAAAAGATTTCAAATGATTTCATCCAAGAAGAGACAAGGCTATAGACAGTTCAGCCAGACTGGAGGATATCCACAACCTAGCCATCATCAGGAAGATGAGGATAAGAGGTAAGAAAGGAGGACCTGGGAGGGATCAAAAAGGAAAAGAAAGGACGATCAACTAGACAGTGCTTCCAACCTCACACCTTGCAAGAGTAGACTGCAAATGTTGTTGGAGGAGGTTGATCTTCGGTGTTTAGTGGAAGTTAAGGTTATAGCACTCACCAATCCCACGCAATTGGCTGAACATGACAAGAAGGCAGCGAAAGCAAAGAGAATCATCCTTGATTTTACAAAGGCCCATTTGATCCCTCATATCGTAGAGGAATCAATGAGGGATACCTTGATCTCTATGTATTACAGTGTGAATAGTTCCCACAAGATACTTCTGAAGAACAAGATCACCAGCATGCACATGAATGATACAGACACATTGGCAGGCTACTTAATCAAGATCACTAAATTGAGAGATACGACTTGCTGCTATAAGGTTTGTTATCACGCAAATCTGCACCAGCAGACCTACCTAATAATTATAGACAACCAACCTTGTCACTGTTGGAAGCCTCTCCGTTCAGATTGGTGCTTTTCCAATCTCAGGGGGGTGTCCCTATGGGTTTTATGCTATTATCAAACTAAGATTTCTGCCAAAAACTACAGTTGATTAGCACACAATAAAAGCTTACTCTTGAGCTGCCAATAAGCAGTCAAAGGCGAGCTAAACTTGAAAAAAATAAGAATGCTCCAGATCGGATCCTAAAGAGTTCAGATTGGTGTTTTTCCAATCTCAGGGGGGTGTCCCTAGGGGTTGTATGCTATTATCAAACTAAGATTTCTGCCAAAAACTACAGTTGATTAGCACACAATAAAAGCTTACTCTTAAGCTGCCAATAAGCAGTCAAAGGCGAGTTAAACTTGAAAAAAATAAGAGTGGTTCAGATCAGATCCTAAAGATAGATATAACAACGAATTTAATGGACATGGGTGAAGTGAATGTGCACCTTAGGTGAAGAAGATTCAAAATAAATGCACTGTAAACTACCATAATATTGCAAAACACTTAACTAATGACATCCCATAGGTTCAAAGAGCTAAAACAAAGCATAATTTTACCAAATCAAATATTACCCAAGAGATTGATTGCATCATAGCAAGTCATAAGTGTCAGGCTGCCATGGATCTCTTTGCTTGTAGTGGAGGTAGTGGTCTAAGGTCTGAGAGGATGGAATAGTGAAGAGTTGTCCGCTGCTACTCTACTCTAAAATGATACTGTCTAACCCCCTTTCTGTCCTCTTCTTTTGCATATATAGAAGCTCACTTGAATAAATTTGCCCTTGCTATTAGTGGATAAAAGCAAGAAAAACATGCCAAATTCTATCATCCTTTGCATAGTTGCCAACTCAATTTGTTGTTGTTTTAGTTGGCTTTTCTTTCTTGTTTTAATCCTTTTTCCAGCCTTTATTTCTTTTCCATGCAAACAGAATTGGTAAAAGCCTTCTACTTTAATTCTTTTAGCTTTTGTGGAGCTGGCCTTTATTCTCGTGCTAAATAATTGAATAAAGCTAAGCTTTAACCTTTTCTTGACAAAACAACATGGTAACTTGGCAAGTTTGCCAATTATATATGGCAAGGAAGAGTTAGGGTATAAAACACTTTATTTAAGGCTTAAATTTAGGCTAGATAGAATTAGCATGTACCAAATATACCCAAGAGGTCAAATTAGGTTGTGGAGTGGTCAAATTTAGCATATGGAATCAAGGTTTGGAAAGTTAAACTTAAGCAAGAATGAGCCTTAACATAGCCATTCGAATTAGGGTTTAGACATGAGTCAAACTTAGTCTTCTCATGCAAAATGAACATCCTCCACCAAGCTACCACATGTCACCCTAGGAAGAAATCCACTTGCATAACACTGATCTTGAATCATCACCCTTCACCCACCAAAATCCTTGAACCACTCCACCACTACATGCTTGAAACCAAGATATTCAACCTGTACCTGCCATACATAGAAGCTGCTAATTATAGATCTGCCCAAAAAGTAGTCTTCCTCTAAAAAAGCAAAAAGCGAGAAAGACTAATCCTAAAGAGATGAAGGCATCAGTCTATCTTTTGAAAAAGAAAAAACGTAAAAGCAGGGAAAACTAATCATCTCGCATGTAGTGAAAAGCAATCTTATTAGACTCACTTTTTTACAATGATCAAGAATATATAATCGTCTCTGACATGCAAGCCCCTGATCTCTGAGTATTGGAAAAAAGTCAATCTGTTAAAAATAGAAATGTTCTAGAATTTGATGAAACTAACTCTATAATGAGCTTTGATCAATGTCAATGCCTAGATGCACCAGCAATGGAACCAATGTGATGGAATCTTGTTGGATTTTAACCAAGGTTGTTGGGAGTGAGGAAAGAGAGCGGGAGCGAAAAGCGCAATTTTCAAAAATATTCTAGGAGCAAAGCATTTTTTATATAATACATACTTTAATATATTTCGATGCATATAAATAAAAAAACATGCAAAATGTTGAATCAACTGCAAAAAACATGAAAACATAGATTTAATATCATTTAACTACTGGATTAGTGATGATCATTAAAGCATCAACCATTTAGTACACATATAACATTAATCATATAAAATTTGTCATCAACAAATTGTAACAGCCAACATCAACCACAAAATGAAATAGACTCTAGAACATCATATTCGATACCAAAAAGTTGTAAGATTCAGTCAACAGTTCAAACTTCAAAGGTAAACTGTCATATAATGTTAATTGCTTACAAAATAAGGCATAATAAAGACAAAGTATCAAGTTATAAAGTGAATAGCTATAAACTTTACTTATTAGATCTTATACAGTAGCAAATTACCACAAAATATTCGGACAGCCACACAAAATAAACATGAAGAACAATTTCTGGACACTGCTTAACACAAATTGTTTATCACAGGTCTGTGCATACAAAAATATATTTCGCCCAGAACAGATATGCAGGGATTGTACCACCTGTACAAGTCCGTACACTCACGGCTTTCACTCAGGTCTGTCATACAGCAAAAATGAGATTACAAAATGACTGGGTTTTACCTCAGTCTTTAGCAAAAACACTAATAAACAGAACTTTTCAATCTTCAGACCTGGTATGACTTCCTTGGTTTGCTGGTGATCCGTATGGTCCGTACAGGATCCGTACCACTCGTACGGACTCCCTCTTACTGTGCTGAGTTTGCTCGCAGGTAGCCCTAGCTCGGCCACCTTTCTTTTGCTTAATCTCCTCTTCTGGTTGTGCGAGACCCAACTTGGTCTAGTTGTTGACCCTACTCGACCTTCTTTACTTTGTCTCTTGGTCCAGCTCGACCCTCCTCTACTGGTTCAACTTAACCCTAGTGTCTATTCTCCTTAGAGGCGCCTATCTCTCTCTTAGTCAGCTGCCTTCACTTGAGATAGATGGAATGAGGCTCTTCTAGGTATAATATAACCGTAGCCTTACTCTCATGCAATCTTAACCCTTGGATCTCCTTGTCAATATCATGATCTAATGGTGGGGACTTAATCACTTATTGAGGCAACTTAAGTCACATCCAATGGTTGTGACTTAATCTCAAGTTGGCTTGAGTGGTCCCCACCAAATAAAGTGTTGTCTAGACATAAATTGGGCCTCTTCCACACTACTAGACACCCCTAGTGTGGAAGTATCTCCCCGAGCTATAGAATCTAACACTCCCTCTTAGCGAGGGAGGTACTGACACTAAAGCTGCCTCCTCCATGGTCCACATCATTGGGAGTCTCTCCCTCTAAATCTGAGAGACCCATCCTCTCCAAGTCTGGATACTCAATCTGCTATGTTCTGTAGTTGTTGCTGCCATCTATACTGGGACCATCTGAGTGTTAAATTTGGCAGCATCGACAACCATTCTCCAATGAGAAGCCATATGGG
>JZKD02S1674242.1:314059-327966 GCA_000966675.3 Picea glauca | reverse complement strand
TCAAGTACCAACTTGTCTAATGCAAGCACATACCCATTTTGCACCTTTGGATCTATGTGTGGTTTTCTCCTAACCCCACCCCCAAGTGTTGGTTGGGCCCAGTGTTTTAAAACTCGGTCTGCTAGGACTCGGCCTTGGCCGAGTTGATCGAGCTAACCCCAAACTAGTCTAATTCGACCCTTCCAGCGACTCGGCCTACCGATTTGGTGTCGAACCAGCCGAGTCAAGGCTTGACTCAACCGGGTTCAACACCAAACCGATCAACTCAACCGAGTCAAGGCTTGACTCGACCGAGTCAAGACCTTTTCAAATGCTTGTCATTAATAATAATTGAGGGTTTTTGGAAATCATTTTGAGGGACACTGTAAGTATTTGTTGTTCCAGACTATCTTTGCTTTCACGTCATCCCAAAAATCCCTCCAACGACTGGTCTCCTCCTTGGATCGTTGCATACTCTTTTTTGGTTATATTTCTGCTATCCCACTGTCAAATCCACATAGTGTTTGTAGAGCGCAAGTGTTCCCTAGTCAACCTTGTTCAGACTTTTGTTTACTTCATTTCTTGACAGGATTCATAGCCACAAGTAGCCCAATCTCAGAACCTATCCAGCAACCTCCCAAATGATAAATCCTCTCAGCGTTACCTACATTTTGTCATCAAGTGAGCCGAAATTTGAGAATGTATTTGCAGTTGGGGTTTGAGGGTTTATACCTAAGTTGCACGAAACGAGGAAACGTCTGGAAGTTTCGAAAACAGGTACGGCATGAAACACTACCCTCCAAAAATGGAAACGTTGGATATATATATATATATATATATATATAACACATTATCTTGCAAGAAAAACATAATGACACACATAAATGACATAAAAAATCCTAAACCATAAACGAATAAAAAACATGTATGCATGGTTTATCATTCTTAAAAATGGAAAAAACAACAAATTTGGTGAGTTTTGGGAGGTCCGCAGCCTGCTTAGACGCCCGTACGAGCCCACAAACAACCAAAACAATGTCGAAAATGCCGTCCTTACGAGCCAAAACTCGACCAAAACGTCGTTGGTCATACCGTACGACATTTCGTACTCGCGAAACGTCGTACAGTACGGTGGACGACGTTTCAGCCAGGTTTCGTACACGTTTCGGTGTTTCGGCGAGTTTCCAGTATTGGTACGACACTTGGTTGGAAGTTTCCTGCAACTTAGGTTTATACGATATTTGTGGCAGCATTACGCCTTGATCTTATTCGCTATACCAAGTGTGTAGCCAACTTGCAAGATCAGTACCTTAATCTTCCTATCTTTTTTGTATCTAAGGGTTGATTGTCGTCATTTTCAATGATCTAGACTCTAGAGTAGTTATACGTGCAGACTACGGAGTTTGATTTGAATATTGAAGTTGAATATCACAAGTAAACAACGAATAAATGGAAAATTTGGATGTTGACTTGACTTATAGATCTGATTAGTGTTGCAATCTTGGTGTATGCTCTGTAATCATACTAAGATATAAACCCACTGAAAAATGGATAGGGAAAGTTGAAACCTGGTCAACATGGTTGATTAAGTACAGCCTATAGTAATGACGTGGGCCTTACATGGTATATACAATGTACATGAGTAGACTTTGCATATTTTGTCTCTAATGGTTTGGAATCTTTAAAATATATTATTTTTATTAAATTTAAATATTTTCTGTATTTTTTAGTAAAACTGAGTCATTGGATCAAATCAATCCGAGTCAATCCCGAGTATGAGTCCGAGTCTGAGTCGGAGTTGACCCTTGATCAATTCCGAGGCCGGGCCCGAGTTTTAAAACATTAGTTGGGCCAACCAAGATGGAGAATAATATTTTGGTGTAAGGACATATACTAGGGCATGGAGTGGAACATTCAGATTATCCCACCTTTTGACCACATGTTTATGGATATGATCATACAAGATCGCATCCATTAGCTCAACAATGTCTTTGATTTGGCCTAGCATGTTGTCCATCTGCTCGTACCACTCCCCAATCACCGACATATCTGTATCTACAAACTGAATCATATCGTAAATGGGTTTGGTGAACTGCAAAATATACCTAACCTATTGCCAAAACTGACCATCAAGCACCATAGCCTCCACATGCTAAAATTCATGTCTATCAGATGTGAATGTAGCCCTGTCTTTTGGATCATGCCATGAATCACTCGTGACCATACTAGCCAATGCCTCTCTTACCTTCAAAAGGCACACGAAGGTGAGATAATAACTAGCAAATTTAGTCTTTGCAATCTTTCGTAACTCCAACTTGGAGAGAATGCAAAAAATGAAGTGTGGCATGGTATGATTGGTAATAAATTTTATCATCTTCCTTCTCTTGTACAAAGCACCAATCCATCTATAATCATGGTCCTTCATTTTAATAATATCATGCATCAAAAGGTTCATTGTGTGAACCAAACACCCCGACCAAAATATATTGGGTCACTAATTCTCAATGATTTCTCTTGTTGCCTTACAATTAGAAACATTATCAGTGATGACTTAAATGACATTGTAGGGCCCAATCTCTTGAATGGTTTTAATCAAGGCTTCTGCAATATTGATACCAGTCTTGTAGCGATCTGAGTAGTCATGGCTTGAAAGGAAGACCACACCACTAGCAGACACACCAAGAATATTTAACAATGGTGTGCCTTTAACGTTTGTCCAACCATCAAACACAATTGATACCCATAATGGTTCCAAGTATTTGTAAATTTTCCTAGAGCACCATGGATTTTGGTTCTTTTCCAATCATGTCCCAAGGTTCTAGCTTTGTCATACCCGAGGCTCTTGTATCCTTTAGGAGCACCAATGATGGCTTGTACCATTTCATGCCAATAGGGTGAGCGAAGAACATTGAATGTACACCACATGCAAAGAGAAATCTGAAAAATTTTGCATCCACAACATCCCTACAACCTTGGTCAAGGAAATCTAATATTGTTCTACAACCTGAATGTGAAAGAAAGAATCCATTAGCATGGGTGCGATGGGGATCGACCACTGAACATTCTTTGTGAAGTCTCATGTTCAACCCTTGATTTTGTGGATTCGTTTCGTGTGCCTCCTCTTCCTTTTGGTATTAGCACTTCCACACAGGTTTTGACTCCTATAGTCTTACCTTCATCCCATGGCATAATCCCATAGATGCTTTCTCACACACTTTCTCACACGAATATGGGAACCTGTGTAAGTTTTATGACAATGGTGGCATGTAAATTTTGTGGTTCCACCCCCTTTCCCTCCCCCAAACCTTGTCACATACTTCCACAAAGGTGTTAAGATCTCTCTAGGTTGTTGTGCACCATCACTATCATTTTCATTTTCATCATCCCCTTCCATTTCTTCCTCCTCTCCATGGGTACGTGTTGTTAACTTCCATTTCTTCCTCACTATCATCGGTATTTCAACATCCTCTAGATCCCAACACCACCACCATAATAAAAAATGGAACCAAAAGGATATATCACATTGACATACCCATCATGCTTGTTGAATCTTGATAATAACTTCTTGCCTGCAATAGAATGATGGAGGAGAAATGGGAAAGAGTAAGAAAAGTAAACATCAAATATTCAACATAGCATAATATACTAGTTTACAACACATGGAAAAAAAAAATTAAAATCCAAGAATGGGATACCTCTTTGGCTCTCCAATGGTGGTTGAATATGACTAAGGCAGCCTTCAATCTCCCTTCCAAGGTCAAAAAACGGCAGCCTTCAATCTCCCCTCCAAGCTCTCCAATCTCCCTATGGTAGCCTTGAATCTTCCTTCCAAGCTCTCCAATCTCCATTTAATCTCCCTATAGCAGCCTTCAATCTCCCTTAAATATTCTCAAGAACTAGTAGGAAGCCCACTCAAAACTCTTCTAGCAAAGATGAGTGAAATGAGTAAAATGAGAAATAGAATGAGAGAAAAATGGTGTGAGTGAGTGCTTTAATCCTAACAAACCCTAGCCATGCCTTTTGAAACCATTTGGAACCTTGACTTAGTTCTCAAAAACCAAAAAAACTACTAATTTCGCCTCATCACGCGAGAGCACTAAGGGAGCATTTTTTTGCTCGTAGGAGCATTAAGGGAGCGCTCCCAAAATTGGCAAAGAGGATTTTTATTTTGAAGGGAGCATGCTCCTGAAAAACGCTCCCTCTGGGAGCACGCTTTGGGAGAGAATCACTAGGGGGGCACTCCCCTGCCACATAGATTTTAACCCTTTGATTGCACAAGTACAATCGGGGGTTAACAATCACAACTCAAGGGGATGACATCCCCTTGAGGGGTGTCGACAATCACTAAATCTATGTACTCTATTGCTCTGAAACTGATCCATTGAAAACTAACCTGTAATAAAGTGTATGTCCACTAGGCAATGGAGTCAAGTCGCTGGTACCTTGGTTGGTAAATTGGAATGAGGCAAATCAAGCATATATTGCTATCTGGAATTGCAAATCGCAATCCTTCCAACTAGTACATGCCTCCCACTAAAAAATGAGTCGAAGACGACAACTGGGAGAGAGCCACCTAGTCAGAGACCAATGATGAAGACACCTACCAGGCACAAAAAAACCCACCAATAAGGCTAATGGGCTCTAAGGTACAAGCACGGCCCTTTGGTTTGAAAAACAATCTAAAGTCGAACATTGATTAAGCTCATAGAGTCAAAGCCCAATGATGCTCAACCCTGTCAGATGCAAGATGGTTGCCAATGAGGCTAACAACCATCAAGGCACTTTGGCTTCTGGATGAGAACCTCAAATGATGTGCCAAAGTCAATGAGGAATGATTTGTTGGGAGAGAGGCAATGATGAAAACCTTTCTCCTTGGCACAAAGCAAAAATCCTACAGTACAAATATGCAATGCAATGTCCCGAGGGCTGAATGAAGCAAATGACCAACAAGAACTAACTTGAAGGTAGGACATGAAGAGACAAGACAATAACATGACTCAAGACACCTAATGTCTATTCAACAATACCCATGCTTAACTAACTCAATATTGGATCAAGACAATGCAATACAATGAATAAAGGCTTCATCTAGGTTTGACCAATTACACAGCTGCTATGCAATATCCAATACAGAAATCTTGACTCAAGGCAACAATATTGGCTATGCAAGAAAACAACAAAAAAAAGGACCCAGGATTAGTCGCACATATGCAAGGCTTTTTATTATGCTTATTAGCGAATGGAAACAAGTCTAAGACTAAAATAAAGCAGAAAAAACATGACAAGACAGCAATCTGAAAATGCAAACAGGATGCTGGAAATGACATATCAATGAAATGAAAACAACAAACTGATTTCTTCCATTAATTATGATAAAATTCAAAAATCCCCTACAGAGACCCTAAAAAATTCCAACTCTTTTTTTATATTTTCTGCTTTTGCTTTCTTTGTTGTTTTTTTTGTTTAAAAGCATAAAAAACTCTTATTCTGGAAGTTTGTCAAATCTTCCCTAATCTATCAACATACTCAAATGACCAATGCAACCATCCAGACAAATGATTGATTATGCAGGAAAATTCAACACAATCAACCCTCCAGTGCAGCCAATCATTAAGTCTCCTAAGACGAAAAAATGCACTCATGCGCTTGCTGGTCAAGCAACCAAGTAGGTTTGTTCGATTAAACTCGGAACATGGTACCTCACCGGTGATCAACAAGAAACTATAAGAACCAAAATTTTCAGATCTGCCTCTTGAAACACCTCCATCATCCTCAGCTCAACCGGATCATGACTAATCATGATATCCAAGCAATGATCAACTAGAGAATCTATCTGAAGAACAAAATCTGAATGTGAGATCACCAACAAACTGTGAGGAAGATCATCTTCTAGTTGAACCAAAAATTGCTCCCCTTGTTGCAATGGTATCTCATCACACTATTCTTGAACCACCGCCAAGATATGCAAGGATAAAGTCTCCTGCTGTCTCAATTCTACATGGTTGATTCGTTGCTCTTCACTTTTAATTTTATCATCATTAATGGAAGAAATCAACAAACCCACTTGTAAATTTGGCTTTTCATATTTATCTTCATGGAACTTTGCATATGGTTCAAGCGGTGTAATCATTGGTTCATAATCATCCAAGCAGAAGTCATCATCATCCCCTTCATCACTGACAACTTCATCAAATGCAAGGTTTCAGCTATTATGTTATTTTTCAACAGCAAGGGGTTCCTGCACTCTTAGAGCAGCAAAGAAAGCTTGCCCTAAATTTCTTGGGTTTTCATTCCAAAAGAGGGAACAAAACTTTGAATCAAAAGCAAAGGCATAAGCCATCAAAATTTTCTTGGTTGGAATGAAGGGCGAATCTTATGCAATGCCTTAACAAATCTACCACGAAACTCGGGAATAGATTCATCTTCTCCCCTCTTAATGTGAGAAAACTCATAAACCAGGAAAAAATTATCATGCACCCACTCTATGTATTCAACATCCATGATCAATCATGATCTTTCTGCTATGGAGTCGCTAAGAGGCATTCAAGAGGAGATCTACCCTTGTGTTCTGAAATATATGTTCAAGTTCGTTAAGGCCCGGAATTGTGACTTGTGCAGGGTCAAATCATGGAGATCTTCTCAGGTTGTCCAACGTGATAAAACCCTACAACAATGGAGTCGCCAAGTGAGATAGAAAATATAACACATAAAGCAAATCTCACTGATGTTGTTAAAGATATCCAAGGATTGATGAAACCCCGAGCAACGGCACCAATATGTTATCACACAAATCTCCACCGGCAGACCTGCCTAATAATTATAGACAGCCAACCTTGTCATCGTTGGAAGCTTCTCCATTCAGATTGGTGCTTTTCCAATCTCAAGGGAGTGTCCCTAGGGGTTGTTTGTTGTTATCAAACTAAGATTTCTGCATAAAACTCCAATTAATTAGCACACAATAAAAGCTCGCTCTTGAGCTGCCAATAAGCAATAAAAGGCGAGTTAAACTTTAATAAAAATAAGAGTGCTTGAGATCATATCCTAAAGATAGTTGTAACAACGAATTTTATGGACATGAGTGAAGTGAATGTGCGCCTTAGGTGAAGAAGATTCAAAATAAGTGCACTGTAAACTACCATAACACTGCAAAACAACTTAACCAATGACATCCAATAGGTTCAAAGAGCTAGAACAAAACATAATTTTACCAAATCAAATATTACCCAAAAGATTGATTGCATAATAGTGAATCATAAATGACGGGCTGCCATGGATCTCCTTGCTTGTAGTGGAGGTAGTGATCTAAGGTCTGAGAGGATGGAATAGCGAAGAGTTGTCCGCTGCTACTCTACTCTAAAATAATACTGTCTAACCCCCTTTCTGTCTTATTTTGCATATATAATAGCTCACTCTAAGGGAATCAATTTGCCCTTACTACTAGTGGATGAAAGCAAGAAAAACATGCCAAATTCTATCATTTTTTGCATGGCTGCCAACTCAATTTGTTGTTGCTTTAGTTGGCTTTTCTTTCTTGTTTTAATCATTTTTCTAGCCTTTATTTATTTTCCATGCAAACAGAATTGTAAAAGCCTTCTACTTTAATTCTTTTAGTTTTTGTGCAGTTTGCCCTTATTCCCATGCTAAATAATTGGATAAAGCTGAGCTTTAATCTTTTCTTGACAAAACAACATGGTAACTTGGCATGTTTTCCAATAAAAAATGACAAGGGCGAGTTAGGGTATAAAACACTTTATGTTAGGCTTAAATTTAGGCTACATAGAATTAGCACATGCCAAATATACCCAAGAGGTCAAACTGGGTTGTGGAGTGGTCAAATTTAGCATATGGAATCAAGGTTTGGAAAGTTAAACATGGCAAAAATGAGCCTAAACACAGCCACTCGAATTAAGGTTTTGACATGAGTCAAACTTAGTCTTCTCATGCAAAATGGACATCCTCCACCAAGCTGCCACATGTCACCCTAGGAGGAAATCCACTTGCACAACATCGATCTTGACTCATCACTCTTCACCCACCAATATCCTTGAATCACTCCACAATTGCATGCTTGGAACCAAGTCATTCAACCTGTACCTGCCATACATAGAAACTACTAATTATAGATGTGCCCAAAAAGCAATCCTCCTTTGGAAAAACAAAAAACAAAGAGCAAGAAAGACTAATCCTAAAGAGATGGAGCATCAATCTTCTTTCGAAAAACAAAAAAGCAAAAAAGGTCAAAGAAAGCAAGACTAATCATCTCGCATGTAGTTAAAAACAATCTCGTTGGACTAACTTTTTTACAAGGATCAAGAATATAAAATCACCTATGACATGCAAGCCCCTAGTCTCTGAGTATCAAAAAAAAGCAAACTGCTAAAAATAGCAATTTTCTGGAATTTGATAAAATTGACTTTTGAATGAGCTCTGATCAATGTCAATGTCTAGATGTACCTACAATGGAACTAGTGTGATGGAATATCGCTAGATTTTAACCCTCCAATTGCACAAGTACAATTGGGGGTTAACAATGGCAACCCAAGGGGACAACAAGGGGATTTTAACCCCCAATTGTACTTGTGCAATCAGGGGGTTAAAATCCAACCAGATTCCATCACATTAGTTCCATTGTAGGTGCATCTAGACATTAACATTGATCAGAGCTCATTCCGACGCCAATTTCAACAAATTCCAAAAAACTACTATTTCTAGTATTTTGCCTTTTTCCAATACTCAAAGACTAGGGGCCCGCATGTCAAAGACGATTATATATTCTTGATCCTTATAAAAAAGCAAGTCCAATGACATTGTTTTTAACAACATGCAAGATGATCAGTCTCACCTACTTTTATGTTCTTTTGTTTTTTGCTTTTTCAAAAGATACATTGACGCTCCATCTCTTTAGGATCACTCTTTCTTGCTTTTTTGGAGGAAAACTACTTTTTTGGCACATTTATAATTAACAATTTCTATGTATAGCAAGTACAAGTTGAATGTCTTGGTTTTGAGTATGCAGTGGTGTAATGGTTCAAGGATTTTGGTGGGTAAATAGTGATGATCAAAGATCAACGTTGTGCAAGTCGGTTTTCTCCTAGGGTGACATGTGGCAGCTTGGTGGAGGATATCCATTCTGCATGAGAAGACTATGTTTGACTCCAAGCAATACTTGGAAAAAACAAGAGGCAAAAAGAAAACCAAGGAAAAACTGCAAGCAATGGGTGCTCGACTAAAAAACTTGGGACAATCTATGGACCCCATAGAGAAATATCTCCTACCCACCCCTCGACCAAGTTTAAATATGGGGATCATGCCCTAGAATAGAAGAGACCTGGACTCTCGGAGGAAACAAAAACAGTTCAAGGAAAGAATACGAAAGGAAAAGCCTGGCATCTTTTTTATGCAAGAAACAAAGTGCACAAAGGAATACGTCCAAACACACCCAAGATTTAGTGGAAGAGCATGGCAATGGGGCTAAGTTCACGTGGATTCTCAGGAGGTCTAGCCATACTCTCAAATCCAAGCAAGGTACAACTCACCAACTTCTCAACCAACATGTGGTGGCTCTCAACCAATTTCAAAATACTTGGCTCCAAAGCCTTTGGCAACCTAACCAATGTATATGGTCCTACCAATCCCCTAGAAAAAATGGTCTTTTTAAATAGTTTCGATGATATCCCACCTAGAACTCCCAACAACCTTCAAATCATTAGAGGGAATTACAATCTATTCACTAGTATTATGAAAAAGAAAGGAGGCATCAACAGGTTAGATGATAACAACAATAGGTTTTCAAAAAGATAGACCAACTCCAATTGATAGAGGCAATCCCTATCAATGGTAATTACACATGATGTCAAATCCCGATAGCATGATTGGTTTCGAAGGGTTTCGTTTGTAGGGCGACCCAAGTCCGAAACCCATTGTAGTCGAGGAGACATCTAAAAAAATCCAGCCAGCTAAGGGTTGGTGTGGCCAAGGCTGGGTGCAATCCTTGGGTGATTTCAACAGGTTAGATGCCCCTAGGTCGCAATTTCTTAGCCAAAGGCTAGTCTTGCAAGTGACAGACACGCTAGCAAACAAAAAAATGGTAATTACACATGGCATAACAAACAAGGAGGGGTGCACCATGTGGTCGAAAGGTTAGATAGATTTCTTCTCTCAGAAACCTACCTATCAAAAAACATTGAACAGGAGCCACTCACACTATCAAGGGCAGGCTTGGACCACTGGCTAACACTGCTCCATTGCCAATCCAAACAATAAATAAAAGACTCCCTTCCAAAATGAAAAAATGTGGCTCACAGAGCTGAATTTTAGAGGTCTAATGAAGGAATAGTGGGACCAAACAGAGATCCCAACAAGCACTTGTATGTTCCAACAAAAGGTAAAGTTTTTAAAAAGCAAAATCAAACAATGGGATACAACCAACTATGGAAACATCTTCACCAAATAGAAAGATCTAGAAAACCTCATGAAAAACCCAAAAGGAAATAATGACCACAAGTATGACCAACTCCCTTAAAAAGAATAAAAGGGATCTCAATGACTAGCTAGACGTATAGGATAAGCCAGAAAGAGATGCACTAGAGATAGAAATCTCATAGATGTTGGCTAAAGGATGGGGATAAAAACACTAAATTATTTCACAAATCCACCTTAGGCCATAGAAACAGTAACAAAACCATGAGCCTGACAGCAACAAATGGGAGTGATCTGTGTGACCAAAAGGGAGATGGATGAAGAGCTCAACTCCTTCAAAAACCTTCTCTCAAAAATTAAAATCATGTGTGGACAAGCAAAGGGCCATAACTTCCATCACAAGGAATATCCCAAAACTCACTACAAATGATCAAAACCTCACCCTCATGCAACCAATCACCAAAGTGGAAGTGCAACAAGTGGTAAAATAAAAGGCTCTAGGGAAATCCCTAAGACAAATGGCTTCAACTCAAACTTCTTTCATGAATTATGGTAAGTCATAGGGGATGAACTCTAGAAAATGGTGGAGGACTCCAAGTCCTCGGGAAAAATTCTTCGAGCCCTTAATGCCACTTTCCTTGATCTTATTCCGAAGGAAGCCAACACCAACATGCCTAAGAAATTCAATATATAGCCCTATGCAATGTAGCCTAAAGAGTCATCTCTAAAGTGGTTGTTAACCATCTCAAGCTTCTCATGGACAAGATTATATCTAAAGAGTAGGGAGGATATGTGAGATGGAGGTAGGCCATAGATGGAATCATAATAGTACACAAATTGACCAATACCATGAAAATTGGAAGCACTCCAAGAATGATAATCAAACTCGATATGTCTAAAGCTTTTGATAGACTCAACTAGGTGTTCAGGACAACAAACGATGGAAGCCTTTGGCTTCAATAGAGAGTGGATCCAATGCACTATGAACATGATCACATTAGTTTTCTTTTCCATAATCATAAATGGCTTTCCATTATCATCCTTATGGTAGCCTCACCAATGCAAGGGACAATCAAAAACCCAAATGTTGTTCTTTCTCCCCCTTCAATGGGATGGTGTCACACTTCCAATTTGTCGATGATAAAATGTTATCAATTGTTGCCTCCCTAAAAGAAGCCAGGGTCTTTAAACTCATCTTAGACACATTCCTCTTAGCTTTTGATGGCCAACTTGATTCCAAATCAAAATCCTTTTTTTTCCATACCTATGTGGTTGTCCAAAGACACATAAGTAGGTCATTGGGTTTCTATATAGGATCCCTTCCCTCTTTATACTTGGATATTCATCTCATTGAAAACATGGGAAGAAACCTCTTTGCAAAGCTAAACTTTCAAGTACCTCTTCCTCACAAGTGTAAAAATTTGTGCACTCTTTGACTTCTAATGCAAAACAAAAATTTCACCTCTTTAACTAGAGGTTTCCCAGATCTTAACCTTGTGAATTTTCAGCCTTATGGCAGTTATGAAATAGAATATAAAACAGCAGCGAAAAGAGTACAATATTTCACTTTCTAACAGCCCAATCTTCTAGGAAATCCAAGGAGAAAAGATACCAAACAACCTGGATAAGTTCCATCCCTCTAGGGTGACTTATCCCACATGAGCCAGATCTAAAAATTCACTTTTACAGCAGTAAAACAACAGGTATAGCAACAGAAAAACAGCCCTTAGATTCTTCAATGATGATGTCAAATCACTTAACAATTGTCTTTTTATTTATGTCAAATCATCAAGACATATATAGCTGTAAATAACAAAATATGAACATATATGGCCAAAAGTCAAATCTGGAAAATGTACTAGTTATGGACAGCTGAAAACTTCATTAATATGCTCACGATGAAGTACATATACATACCATACCCTTCTCTCAAGGCTAGTACAAGTCTCGTAGGTCTTCAAAGTTCAAACCCCTAGCTAGGAAAAACATGAAAACTCTCACTCAATCAAGGAGCTCCAACATGCAAGAATCACTCCAACACATCATCCGAGGCAAGATGTCCTCTTCTCTTCTTCTCCACCAAAGATACCCTAGGGTTTTATCACAAAACCCTAATCTCAAACTTCCAAGAGATAAACCCTAACCTTAGACTTCCAAGATGCTCCAAGATACTCCAAGACCAAGAAACCCTAGTGACTACAACATAGAAAAAGATCAAGTACAAGTGAAGAACTACGAGAGACAAAGAAGAGTAATTGTCATCGTCTCCAAAAATGCAAACCGTAATCACAAGAGCAAACTCCAAATGAAGACATCTCCTCTGGAGTTGATAACTCCACCTAGGGTTCGTGAGAAAATCTTAGCAAATTCCTCCAAGAAGCTCTGTACAAAAAAAAGACATACAATGATGTGATGTGATGATTAAGAGGACTCTCTCCATCCTCTATTTATATGAGAGGTAACAGAGGCCAGCAATACAATGTGGGCCTAAGGCCTTACATGCAACCTACAAGGAGCACTTGTAGGTCAACACAAGTGAAGCACTCCACTACAAAGCACACATGCCATGCTCCTGAGTCCCAGGTGATGTTGTACACAATAAGGTCTCCAAGATGATGTAGCTACACCAGGTAAGTCCACATCCCTCTGTCATAAGCCTCCACAAACTCGATCAATCCTCCTAAGCAATGTACTCCACTGGGTCAGTTTCCCCCTGCAAGAACACTAATGCAACCCAAGTGTCCCTGAGCCAACTACAAGCCTTTGAACAGAAATCCAAGCAACTCCGTGTTATCTAGGGCTTGATGCCCTCCTCTGAGATAGACAATTCTCCTCCACCCAAGCAAGGTGTTCTCCAAGCAAGCTAACTCTCCATGTAGCCACGATGAAGGGCATCCACCAATCTATCAAGAGAATTCCAACACATACGGGAAGAATATCAAGCCAACACCTAACTGAGGTCATGCAATCATTGAGCATGTTGTCTACGCCATGCAAATCCATCATAAACCATCTCCCATGCACTAATCCATCTTGGACCATCCAAGGGCTAGACATACGCCATGTACCCCAAAGCTCATGAAGCACCCCAAACATGGTGTAAACACTTCCACAGTAACCTAGAAAACTAACAACAGGCAGGATCCTCATTAAATTTGTCCTCCAAGCCATTCTCATCTTCACCTTCTTAGTGATAACAACCTCAACGAAGATGTAATGTTCCCAAGCCAATTTTTTTCGCTTGGAACACTAACTGACCACTAATTTACTTGTTTGTAAGTGTGTGTTTGCAAGTTAGCCTCTGAAGTTTCGGCCTTAGGGTTTATATTCAGTTATTAAGCACAGAGCTGAAGATATAGCCAAATGGAAATACAAGATCTAACCAGTACACAAGATATGGAACTAAATAGCATAGATCTGACCTTTATTATTATGAAAAGCAAGAACCTGATACAAAGAGGATGCAGATCTGGAATAACATCAGATGGCTCCAATAGATAATATATGAG
>JZKD02S1674242.1:241092-262060 GCA_000966675.3 Picea glauca | reverse complement strand
GCTCTCTAATAACTATGGGATGTGACTTCTCACACCCACCCTCTTACATGAGTTAAATGGTTGGCTTTGGGAACACCCAACAACAAATAGAAGGTCATACACAAAGATAATAATTTCATGAATGTGTGTTAGTTTAATATCCAAGAATAGTTCCTCCCTGGACCCCCTCTCTCTTGTGGAATCATAGCCCCCCATCATTCTTCATTCCTTTGTATCATAGCCAGTGATAACTATTTTTATTAATTAATTCAATGCCCATAATATATCATTCGGCCGCTGGCCACATTAAACCACTACAGGCTCTTCACCCCAACACATCGACTCACCGACCTAAGTAACATTTATACAATTACATTATAATTTGTGGGGATTAAAACTGGGGATGTTACATTCCCCTCCCCCTTATTTTTGCACTATCCTCAGTGCACAACACCACCAGGTGTCCATGCAATTATAATTCTAGGATCTTTGGCCTTTAATCGATACATATGCATTTGGACCCAACATCATGCAAGCATTCAAGCCTAAAACATAAAATACATGGGCACTCCGACCCCAAGGCCATAAGTACATAGGTGCTTTGGCCCCCGTAACCATAGATGCAAAGACACCCTTACCCAAAACATAGATATACATAGGCACTCTGACCCAAAACACATTCATAAACCACATGCATTCTTCTAAGACTATCCCGATTTTCACTAGCTCTCTTCCTCTTGACTTGCCCAACCCTAGGAATGTACCCCTTCACTGCTCACAGTCCATTGGGTGTCCCATTCATTTATCATGGTTGACCCAAGGAATGTGCCCCCTTTACAATTCTTAGTCCATCGGGTTGGACCATTTGTTTATCAAGGTCTCTTTGGCACAAGTCATTGGGAATATCACTATTAGGATCTCAAGAGACTCGTTGCTAGGAAGAACTACCAGGAAATAACCAACAACAACCTTGCTTCTATAGTGCAACTCACATAGGAGTTCACCCTTCAGGCCTGACAACCTGGTTCTTTAACAGTGCAACTCACACATGAGTTCAATCTTTAGGATTGACAACCTAGTTCTTCTGCAACCATGGCAACTTGCTTCTTCATGTTGTACTCAACCTCTAGGCTCAAACATCCCTTTCACTATTATACAATTCCTCGGGTGATCCATCATTTTCCAAGGTGTTCTTACGCAGACGAATGCCAACTTGTTGCTAGACTTCCATTAGCAATCTATAACTTGTGGCAATCATCCCATCTGCATCATATGCATACATTCAATTATGAGACATCATCATATAGTTTTCATTTATAAATTTTTCAAATCTATTTCACACGAAAACAAAATTTCTCAAGCATGAGTTTTTTGCTCCTTGTGTTTGGCTCTTGCAGCTGTAGATATAAGTCTTTCTTATGGGCTTACATCCCTGCCATACCCAAGACCATTCTTCTTGCAAATTTCTCAATTTCCATGTAGCCAAACAAATTGTTAGCATATCATAACAATCTTCAATTATTAATTTCTCAAATTTGTTTTATAAATGAAAATAAAATTTCCCATGCATGAGATTTCTTCTCATTATGTTTGGCTCTTGCATCTCTAGATATCAGTCTTCCTTACAACCTTACATCATTTCCATATCCAAGACTTCTCTACTTGCAATTTCTTCAACTTTCTTGCAGCCAAACAAGATTGTTATCACTCATGCATATTTTCAATAGTTCATGAGACAATTTTAGAATTGTAATTTACCAATAATTCAATCATTCCCAACCATTATTCACATTGGAAATGGAATTCAACCATTAATAATATTATCTAGAATGAAACTATCATTCATTGTACATGCATTATGAGCACACCAAGCTTTTCATATTGCAATAAAAATTTACCAATAAATAAAACTGATGTGCCAATAATCATGGCCACATCTACACAATGCATCCTTGCATTGACTATAGAACACCATATGTTCATGTCATGTATTCCACCATGTGAGTTGAAATATATGGCCCAGGCCTCAACAAATCCTGCAAACTCTTCCCCGATTACTTCCTCTGTTATTTGGATACATGTTGGCCCCCAACCAACACCTTTTCGTTTTGACTTCAAAACAAAAGGTTACTCTTATAAATTACTTCTCACTATACAATTATGTATGTATGATTTCGTTCGAATGATTGATAAATTCTTCCTATAGATATGTTGTGTTGGTTGTTTGGTGATTTTCAATATTTCTTATCTGAGCATTTTGGTATTGACACGTCATGACTCCTCATTTACATATGCTTCTCTTTTATGTGGTGCAAATCGTAACTATTCTTAATTTCATGACTGGAAGCATGAAATTAAGGACCATTTTCATCAAGTTTTCTTGATTGCATGCGGAATTGGTGTTATGAATATTTTGTTTATTTATACTTCACTTTGATCCATTGGTTTAAAACTTGCCTTTTTCTCAAATCTTAGTTTAATCATGAATGAGTGATACAACCCTTTCTTTGTTGAGTCTTCATCAATGATTTACCTTCCTGGATAACAAAATTATGTCAAGGTTTTGAGTCATAATACAATTTTGGAAAGTCGAAGTGATATTTTTTTACCTTTGTTTCATTCTATCTCAGTTGCAAACTCCCCAAATGAGGCACGATTTGATCATTATTAAAGGCTTGATTACATGGACTAGGTTATGACCGGTGTATCCAAAGTCATGAGTTTAGTGCATTATTATTTTATCGGTTATATCTTTGTAAGGGTCTTTTCAAATGATCTAAGTAGGTAATAAAGGTTCATAATACTTTGGCACTCCATCCAAAAGTCGTAAACTCTCTTAAACTTAAATCAAAGTCCCCAAATCTATACCATAATCAAAATTGTATTGGAAGGTTTAAGCTTATTAGGGTTTTATCATGAGTGTTGGAGTCGATGTACTTTACACTGAAAAAAGTTTTACCTTACCCTCACTCAAACTCATCACTATCCAAATCCTATTATGATCGATATGAAGATCGTGTCCTTGACTCCATTTAGGTCTCACTGGCTCATGGCAAATTTGGATGAAGGCATGGGTCATTTCTTCCCAAACCCTCTTGTCCAGAGACGTGTCGTCCACCTTGTGAGAAATCAATCATTTAAGAGGTTTGCAAGTTTGTTCCTGTATCCATTTCCTGAACTAATAGCACCAACCATCATGTTAGTTCATGTCATTTCCCCTCATCCATATTATCATGGCTATATCGCATCAGAGATTTCATTCATACCCTCTGATAAGACTACCCCCACTAGATCACACATTTTCCTCGGCTTGTTTGTCATGGAACCCATGGTTAGAATAGAGTCAAATGGGTCTGAGATTCTGCAAGCATGTGATGACATTGTAGACATGGTTCAAGCAGTGGGCTAGACAAGCTTTATTCAATCCTTTAAAGGTCGTAATGTCGAAGTTACAAGGGTTTTTGCTCGGGCTTTCGATGGTAAAAGGGCCATAGTGGCGGATGTAGAACTGGTAGTGGAAAAAAACCTCATCGCCTAAGCTATAAGATCACCTTTGGATGGAGAAAAATGGTTCAAGAACACCTGGGTGAAGGATATCCCATGGAAGCAGCTCCTAGCATCCAAACACTCAAGTTATGATATTAAAGGTATGCCAGTTAACCTTTCGAAGAAGAAATGGTGAAATATGGTCTTTTTCGTTAAGCGATTTGTGACTTGTGAAGGTTGTTAGGGCTTGGTGTTTTACTTCCACATTCGATTGCTTATGGTTTTCTTGGGTTTTCGGTTGAACATGCCTTTCTTCTTGTTGAGAAGCTTATCCAAAATGGGTTAATTTTTATCAAAGGCAAATACGAACCCCGAGGCTAGTCTATTTCACCATGGGTTTATCAAAATTCTCATCGAATATCATCTTGACAAAACAGGGACACTTGGAGCTCCTTTATCAATCGAAATAATTTTCATGGCAAACCCTTACCTTTGGTTCAAGAACCTAAGCATCCACATTTTGTAGATGTCAATCCACATAGGGTTCATCCTGGAGAAATTCCTCAATAGAGATGTGTGAACAATAACCTCTCAACTACCTCATAATTGGGAAAACAGGGATTAGGCTCGAAGTTTTTTTAAAATCTAATAACGATTATTCTTTCAATTAGCCTAATCAGAATAGTTTGAAAGGAGTTTTAGCTTGCAATTCTCTTAATTTTTCTACTCGTAGCACGACTAAAGGACTCCATCTTAAAACTAAATATCGTTACCTAGAATCTATATTGACCAAGCTAAAAACCATGGTTGTTATCGAATCCGAGCACGAGCAAATGGTTCAGTCATTTACACAGTACACTACTAAGTTTCCTGATCGAACCTTCAAAAATGGGAAAGACAAACTAAGATGATCAAGAGGGATGTCAATTTCGAGAATAAGAAGCGGGGTCGTAGGTTATCCAAATCCATTAGAAACAGATTTAAAGAGAACATTTCGAATCAGATTGACCCCATAATCATTGATGATCAGGAAGTTCCCTGTAATCCAACCAAAGACTCATCTAAAATGCCTAAGTCAGGGGGATTTTGTTTCCTATGACTTTGTTGAAAATCTTCCACCATTTCTCAGTAGGTCGGATCAATTTCCTAGCATTGGTTTTACATTGAGAAACACTTTTCTTAAAGAAAAATCACCCAGTGTAAATTGTGAGCAGAAAAAACAAGAAAGGTCAAACTCTGAGGTTTGTGGAAATTGTCGTTGTTGGGCTGAGAAGCACCATGCAATCATACCCTATCTACAAATGAACCTTAGTTAGTTGCAGAGTGAGAACTGGGATCAAAAAGACAAATCCAAGTTTTGATTAATCAACATGAACAAAGATTAGCACATTAAAATAAGAAGGTTAAGCATTGTGAAGCTATAACTATAACAAAATTCACAGTAGTCAACATCATTGTCAATTATGGTCTAAAGAATTCAACAATATCAAATGCCTGAAATTTAAATTTAGTATTTGAAAGTACCATTTTGTCAGTAAGTTTTGATTGATTTTATTGTTTTGATTTTGTTGGTTTTATTGAGACAAGCTACAAAATCTAAGATTTTGTAGCTCATCTTTTAATAGTTTATATTGGTTTTTAATTTATGATTTTTGTTTATTTAAGGTCCTCTCTATCCCAAAGAAGTTCGAGAATAACAATGGCGAGACTTATGCGTCTCATCGAATTTGGTTACAATCTAGTCTCTTAAAAAAAACAGTTCGAGATCACTCCCGAAGAACAATTTTTAGTTTAGTTTAGTTTTTTTAACAAACTTTATTTGAAAGTTGTTGTAAACGATATACATTTTAACTCAAACATTTCTATTATTGGTATGAGCTAGTACAATCTAGCAGTTTGTTGCTATCTTAAGAGATTTGATTTTTATTGATCTAAGATTGGTCGAATTTGTATAAAAGAGAATAGAGTCTTGAAGGAAAGAGCATGGAATAACAAATGGGCTTGGGATTGTACTGGGAAGACAATGAACCTTATTTTGCTTCAAACTTTTGTTCTTTGAGTAATTTTGGAGGTTTTAATATAATATCACTTGTTTTAAATTTTGTGTTCATTATCTTCCTGTCATAGCTTTGTGTCATAAAACCTTGGCCTTTGTCCATGTTTTAAGAATACAATGTTATGTTATTAATTTGTGCATCTCTTGTCCAAAGGTTAATGGTTAAAATATTATTCGTTATCTCAGCTTTATCAATTTTTGTGTGATTGATGGACAAACACATGTGTAAAATTTATTAGATTTTTCTTATGCAAAACACATATGTTTAATTATTTATTTTCAATGAAATGTGTTTCGTTAATTGAAAGAACCTATTATTACTCTCCATAAAAGATTGATCTCAAAGTTGTTTCCTTTCCTTATCTGTACCAAATCTATTCTATTGTTGAAATTTATTTCACCAGAATTTTGTTAGACTTGAGTTGCAACATTGTCTGTCAAAAGATTTCTTCTATAGGTGGACAATTCAACAAATATCTATATGGAAGGATTCAACCAAAAGATTGCAATACTGCTCCTCGCCAGGATAGGTTAGTGGTTGTGTTTTTGTCATGTTTCTTTTAGTGTGGTTTGTTTGAATGTAGATATTTTATAATAATGGTTTAGTTCAAATGCTTTGATCACTTGAATGAAACATGCCACAAGTTACATTCAAAATAATTTCGTTTAATTTATAAATGTAAGGCTTTCATTACAGGGCCTCAATAAAATAATAAATAATTCCTTATCTCCTACTTAAATAACTGCAATAATGTTTAGAATTTTCTTTCATGATTTTCTTTATACCAGGAATAAACTAGTAAATAGACATAATAACAAATTAGACAACATAATAACACCAACAACATATTAACAATAAAAACTTAGTAAAATACACACCTCGACCTACATGTTGGTTGATTTAGTCCATTTTTTGTTTGTTGATGATCTTGCCCAAACTGCCCAAATTTAATATTAACCTCCTAGCCAACCAGGACCAACCTCTCTGACTCCCTAGCTCCAGGAATCCTTGCAGTTTCTTGGCCCCCGAGCCCAAAGTTCCCAGCAACACCAGTGCCCTGTGAGAGTTCCCAAAACAATCTGTTCTCCCAATTTTCCTCCTCCTCTTTCACCTCTTACAAAATTTTCCAAAACAAAATCAAACCCTTCTCCAAATCCCATGCCCTCTTCCTTATCCTCCCCTCTCATTCAATTCCCCAAGTACCTTATCCGCCTCATTAATTCCCCAACACCGTTATCCCTTCATTAATTACTTCACCTACCTTTTAATAATAAAATAATAAAAATACTTATTGAGTTTATTTCAATAATCAATTAAATTTAAATTAACAACTATGAAAATTAAATAATCAAACTGGGTTGTTACATACACCCACCCTTCAAGAAACTTCGTCCTGAAGCTAAAGTAATTTACAATACAAGGGTAATGACACATGATTCATACATCCACATCAAATAAACAACATCGTCAATTTAAAACACTTATACATACTAGTGTACAYGTGCAAGGCATGCATGTGTAGCTAGCACATACAAGACTCACACATGTACTAATGACAATAATTATCACACCTAAAGTAATTCTTGTATGCATCAAATCCAATCAACAAGACCATTCATTTCATAAAATATAGTATACCATTTAAAATGTTCGCAAAATCCCTCAATTATAATAATTTAGCACAAGCAACATTCACTTAGATAATTATAGTTCAGTTAAGCAAATACACACACACACACACACACACACACACACATATATATTTTTCAACAAGAGGAATCAAGAAATTCTACTATAAGGTGAAAACTCCACACACTCTCATCTACTTCTAGTCATCCTTCCTCCCTAACCTACTTCCATCTTCCATCCTTAGCGTTCCTCTGCTAGACTATCTTGGAGCGTCAACTATATTGACCTAACTCTAAATAGAACCTGTAAGTGAAAGTGTCAACTCTCTTAACCAAGCTTCCTCAACAAGAAATTGGCAGTCATCATCACACATCTAGAGGAGTGTGAGCTAACACCGTGCTCCCATGACTCCGGGTTTCAGAGGATACACGGTGGGAAATGCATCCACCCCTCCTAATAGAACTAGGGTCAACACCCTACCATAGACCATACAATGGCACTGTGTTGCTGGGAATTTTGTCATCGTATATTCAGTTTTAGGCAGTCTCACCACCTGAAAAACCTGCACTTGTTCACATATCATAGCAATGCATTTGAACCAACATAATTTCACATACACAGATTCATACCATATTGTTTCTTGGTCGATGTTCATGACATCAACCTTTTATTATCATTATCTTCTAGCTATTTCATAGCCTCTTGACCTGCAGATTAGTCTACAACACAAACTCATACATATCCATGCATTATCATCATGTAGATGCATTTAATCATAATCTCAATCCGATATCCACGTACCAACAACTTTAAATGTCAAAATTTTCAAGTTATAAATAGATTGCATAATACCCATCATAATTCAAATAACGTTAAACATTCATAGAATTGACATTCACATAGGTTCATATGTCTTAAAAATTTAAGTGTATCATTAATAATTTCACAGTGAAATAGAAAATAAAGACGATTAGGCCTTAAGTAATTCTAGTTGTCTAAGTCAAAAGGTGGCATTACATACACCCAACCTTCGGGAAACACATTCCAGAGGTGGTCAAAAAACTGAGGGATGATCTCGTAATAAGGTCTCTGCATCCTCCCAAGTAGCAGATCCTGGGATATACCTATCCCACTGGACCTTAACTTGGTCTACCATATGGTTCCTGAGTTGTCGAACCCTATGGTCCAATATGCGTAACGGTTCAACCATGAGGGTTCCCGCGTCTAACACCTGCAATTCCTTCCAATTCAGTTTATGAGATTCGTCAGCAACATAATGACGTAGAACAAATACATGAAAAACATTATGAGTTTTATGCAAGTGGGGTGGCAGTACGAGACGATAGGAAATGGGTCGAATTCTCTCTTGTATTTTGAATGGTCCTATAAATCGAGGCAACAAGTTTGTCCCCTTCCCAAACTGAATGGTACTCTTATTAGGCCTGATACGAATGAAAACTTGATCTCCTACTTTATAACTTCAGTCAGTCCTATGTGCATCAACATAAATTTTATGTCTATCCCATGCTTCCTTTAGTCGCAGCCTAATCTTAATCACATGTTCCTCCATCTCTTGAATCAATTATGGCCCAACTATCACTCGGTCTTTGTTATTGAACAAATCGGTAAGTGCATACACAAACTAATCTCCCTAACTTCCACAGAAAGCTAGAACAAAACAAGACATAATACAAACTTCACCTTAAATTCCATTGTCATATAAACTAGTTCAGAGAGGAATGAGAGACATACCTTTTAAATGACGCTTGATCCTCGCTAGTGTCGTCCTTGTCGCTCTATGTTTGGATTTTCCGGATGGTGAACCTGTTTAAGAAGCACAAAACAATAAGAGAGAGAGAGAGAACAAATATATATGTATTCCAATGAATTATATGTATAAGATCAATGAGTTATACATTAAAAGCCAAGACACCTTTATAGGGAAGAAATATATTGTTGCATTATATTAAAATGGAAAGTGGAGAATACAACCCATGCCTTGATGTTGTAAGATCCATTTCAATGGATCTTTTCTCCAACACACACACCTTTGCTCCAATGCCTCTAATGAAGAAGATCCACAATCTGACTTAGAGAGCTAAAGCAAAGCTATCTCAAGTATAATCTATAGCAGAATTGTTCATGCATGTGCAAACCTTAGCCTTTTTTCATGAGACATCCCTTCTTTATATACGGTGAAAGAGGGTTGGATGAGGAGATTAGGATGATCCCACTAAATCAGAGAAGTGAGTAAGATCCAAACCGATCGGAGGCCACCTCATCTTCTAGAAGATTCCCTTCTAGAACATTCGTGAATTTTGACTTTTCCTTTGCTTAAGAATCGTCGCACCCTATGCACAAGCAGCTTGCGATGACGCCGCAGTCCATCTTTGGTGCAGAGTGCGACGATCAAGCATCGTCGCACCCCAAGCATAGAGCAGGGTGCGACGATCTTCCTTGTCATATTTTTTGAGGGAGGAAAAGCAAACCACTTTTCTCTTGGAGAAAGTCTCTTTTAATATTTTCAGGGAACATGAAAGTGAGTTAAGCACATGTCGTCAGCTGAGCACTGGGGTGACCAAAATAATGTGTAACAGTCTTCTAACCTTTCCCAACTCAACGATGTCCTACATGGCCTTCCATACAAAGCTTCATAAGGTGGCATTCCAATGGAGCTATGAAAAATGTTATTGTAGGCAAACTCTACCAAAGGTAGGTACTTCTACCAATGGGTTTAATTATCCATAACATACATCCTAAGCATGTCTTCCATAACTTGATTTACTCTCTCAGTTTTCCCATCTATTTTGGGATGATATGTTGTGCTTAAGTTCAACTGAGTTCCCAATGTTGACTGCAAACTTGTCCAAAACTTAGATGTGAATCGGGAGTCCCTATCTGAAATGATCTTCTTGGGTAACCCATACAAACAGATGACCTCACTTATAAACACACATGTCACATCAAAGACATCATAAGTGTCTCTAACTGGAATAAAATGAGCAGTCTTGGTCAACTTATCAACTATCACAAGAATGGAATTGTGTCTGTGCAATGTGAGTGGCAATCCCACAACAAAATCCATAGAAATGACTTCCCACTTAGACATAGGAACATCATGTGGTTGTAGGAGACCTGCCAGGTGGTGGTGGTTAGCCTTCACTTGTTGACACTCTAGGCACTTGGCAACGAAATGGACTACATCACGCTTCATGCCTACCCAGAAGAAACGATTCTTCATGTTTGTGTACATTTTCTTCACACCTGGATGTGGACAATAAATTGCTCTATGGGATTCCTTGAGCATGATGCTTCGAATATACCCACCTTTAAGGATGTACATCCTTCCTTGATATCTTAATAATGCACTTGCTTCTAGGATATATCCTTCATACTTTTGATCTACTTGTGTCCCACTCTAGAGGGTTGAAGTAACCTTTAAATACCAACTATCTCTAAGAAGTTGCCCCAACACACGCTCCCTCATATTAACCTTTAAGGGTACCAAGGAGAAGACACGTGGTCTCTTGCTCAAGGCATTCACGACCACATTCTCCTTTCCCTTGATGTACGAAATTCCAAAATCACACTCACTCATAAACTCACTCCATCGCCTTTGCCTGACATTGAGATCTATTTGAGTGAAGAGATGCTTTAATCTTTCATGGTCAGTTTTGAGCTCAAAGCTTCGCCCCATTAGATAATGCTTCCAAATCTTTAGAGCTATCATTACAACTCCCAATTCTAAATCATGAGTAGCATAAAGATCCTCATGTTGCTTCTACTTTCTTGATGCATACGCTATCACTCCCCAATCCTGCATTAGCACTTCCCCCAATCCTTGCTTCTAGGCATCCGTGCAGACTGTGAAGACTTTTTCCATATCCGACACTCATAGAAATGGTGCACTAGTTAGTAACATCTTAAGCTCGATGAATGTAGTATCACATTCCTCTGTCCAATCATACATGACCCCCTTGCGCTGCAAGGTGGTGATGGGTTTCTCTATCTTAGAGAACCCTTCCAAAAACCTCCTATAATAACCTGCTAGCTCCATGAAGCTTCTCACCTCATAAGCATTTTTCGACACTGGCCATTCCACAATGGCCTTTACCTTTTCTGGGTCCACAGAGATTCCTTCAACGGAAATTATATGACCTAAATAGTGAATTTATTTCTGGAAGAAAGAACACTTCGACAACTTGCCATACAATTTGTTCTCTCTAAGGCATGACAACACCACTCGCAAGTGTTCCTCATGTTCTCTTTCATTCTTGGAATAGATGAGGATATCATCCAGAAAGACCTGTATAAAGTGGTCTAAGTACTTTCAGAATACACCATTCATGAGGTTCATGAATACTGCTAGTGCATTGGTCAAACCAAAAGGTCGTAATGCCTAAACCGAGTTTGAAATGCAGTTTTAGGAATATCGACTTCCTTAATCCTTAATTGGTGATACCCTGATCGCAGATCAATTTTAGAGAAAATAGTTGCTCCTTTCATCCAATCAAAGAGGTCATCTATCTGTGGCATTGGGTACCTATTTTTCATTGTAGAATGATTGAAGTCCTTGTAATATATACATAGTCATAAGGAACCATTCTTCTTCTTGACAAGAATTATTGGTGCACCCTAGGGTGGGACACTAGGCCTTATTAGCCCTAAGTCAAGTAGTTCCTTCAACTGCATCTACAACTCACAAAGTTTCGGTGTCGTCATCCTATACGGTGTCTTGGAAATTGTCTCCACACCAGGTTTTAGCTCGATGGTAAAATCAAGCTCCCTCTTAGGAGGTAACCCTGGCAACTCTTTCGAAACAACATACTTAAACTCTGACAATACTGGATACTGATCCAAGGAGGGTCCTTTCCCTTCATTGATTGCTTCCACTACATACAATCGACAACCTTGCCTCATGCAATGTTTAACCTTCATGGTCGAGATAAAGCATAGAGACACTTTCCTTTGTACACCATGGATCTCTACTGACCTTCCTTGATCGTCAACACAAATCACCCTTTTCACGAAACAATCTACCATAGCTCGATGGGCTTCTAACTAGTCCATTATGATGATTAGGTCATACGTCCCTAGAGCAGTGATGTACACCTTCAACCTAGAAATACACACTCCCAAGTCTACTAGAAAATTATCGACGTTAGGTCCTACCGGTTGTTTTTCCCCTGAAGCCATCTTGACTTGTTTAAATTCATCGTGTTCGTAGGCTGCCAACCCACACTTTTCTAATGCACAAGGTGAAATGAAACCATCCGTAGGACCAGAGTCAAATAAATTTTTAACATTGATACGATTTAGCATACCTGACGACTCCACCACCGTGGATTGATGTTATGTCTGGCGATTATTGACCGTTGCATAAATCTGGTGGCTACTGCTCACTCTTCCCATCGAGGCCTTTCCTTTTTTATGCACAAAGCCTACTTGTGACTCTGGGAAGTCACGTTGGTGATGGGGTCCTCCACACCCCCAACAAGTAACCCTAGATGGAACATGCACATTGCCCTGTGACGGTCTATGAAATGAATTCCTTCCCCTGGAACCCTTGCCCCTACTTGTTGCTCCCTGAGAAGGTCATGAACCAGCCTGCATCTTTGGTGATGAGTGGGATGTTGCACTCGCTGCCATTGAAATACATGTTCTAACTGCTCTAGGAGTGGCTCTACTACCATAAGGGGGTGGCCTAGAGCTTCCTTCACTGGAGAAAGTCCCAGGGGCCTTCCCCACGAATACAGGATGTTGTGGAATGGTTGACCTCATACCTTCGTTGAAGCTTATATGCTCCTTCGCTTAACGAGCATTTTCAACTACTTCGGCTACTGACGATGGTTTCCACATTTGTACCATGGCCCTTATCTTAGGGTTTAACCCATACACAAAACGTTTTGCCTGTCTTTTAATCGGTATCCATGTTCGAGACATATTTTACTAACTCCATGAACCTGATTTTGTACTCTTCCACGGTCTTGTTTCCCTGAACTAGAGCATGAAATGCTCCTACCGATTGTTCCTTGTAGTACGCAGACATATATTTCCTCCGCAACCTTTGCTCAAAAAAATCCCATGAGATGGTGTCTGGGGTAAGGTGCAATTGCCTCCTCTCTAGGTTACCCCATTAGTTCAAGGCACCGTCCCTCAACTGAAATATCACTATCTTCGCCTTTGATGTGGAATCATAGTCTCTTAAGGTGAAACATCATGTCATTACTTCCAACTAGGCCTCTACGCGTTCACTTGCATGACCCACAACAAACTATGGGAGTTTGATATTTTGTATTTCTCTAGATGACGTCCCCTGGTGGAGGCCCTTCCTCTGAGTCCCTCGACGCTTCAAGGTTACCCACTCTAGATGGTGGGGGTTCCACTTCGACATCTGTTGACTGACATCCCTTTAATGTCTCATTAATATCCTCTAAGGAGCGCAAAATGAGAGCTAATTCAAGCGATGGTGGTGGCAACACCGACGTTGGTAGTCCTTGCAATGATGCCCCTCAGCCTTGATTTCCCCGAGTCGTGACACTCATAATCTTGAATAACTAAATCTGCATCAAACCAAATGCTTATCAGGGAAGAGTTTAAGGCATTCCACATTTGCTCAAACTTATACTTTCAAACATAGGGTTAGGCGTAAGTTTTTTTTTTTTTTACTTGTCTGTAAATAGACATTATTCTATTTAGGGTAAGTGGCTAAAGGTCAGGGTTGAAAGCCTCTAAGATTGGTAACTTGTTCGGGTAGGTTGCTAACTCCCTTGCCTTGCTAGCTATGCTAGCACTGTGAGGTATCCGCCAATTACTGTTACTTACCTCCTTAAGTCCTTAGAGATTTGAAAACTAAATACAGTGTTTTAAACACAATGTAGATTAATTATTAAAACCCCATAACCTAGATTAATATGTTAACCTAAGTTCCACTAGATTAATTATTAAAATATTAATCTATTATAATATTAGGATTTTAACTTAGATCATGAAGGTGTCTAAGTTATAATAAAATTAGGATTTTAATATAATTCTATAATTATAAAACAAATATATATTATACATATATTTATAATAAATAAGTCCAATAATAAATAAAGAATTTACTTAAATGATTAAAATTAAAATAAGGATAAAATTGAAAATAATATTAAAAAAAAATAAAAAAAATCTAGAGGGTGGGCAACGTGTGACCTCTCATGAGGCCCACGTGCCTCTTCCTCCCACACACACTCGTCTGTAGACTCTACAAAACCCTGTCCTCCCGTTCTCGCGTTAGTGTTTTCACTAATCGTTTCGAGACATGGAACTGTAAGGGTGCGACACATGGCTCCATGGCCAACCACCCAAAGGACACGACCATTGCCAACCTCTGCCTGTGGCTTGTTAGCTTGAACGCATGGTGCACTCTTATCTCTTCTTCGATGGCTTGGCCTTTGGGCGCTAGGCCTTGACTTGGGTCGAGCTTTGGTGTGATGCATGGTTCATAACTTGTGTGTTTGTTAGCTTTTTGAATCACTGGGATATAAGGTTTTAGTTCAAAATTGGCTGGGAACACTGATAAGTTTCTTCTTTCCTTCGTCTCCCTACCCATCCTCCTTCACAAAATCTCTTTGCCAAAAGCTTGGAATTTATACAGTCGAGTCTGCCATTGTTTTTGTTGTTGTGGATTTGTTGATGATAACAATAACGATACTCTGCCGCAATACTCAAATGCACATGAAGAAATATGCGTGTTTGCATTTGCATCAATGAAGAATATTTTCTTTTTCTTCAATTTGCTGTCGAATTGAGTCTCTTGGAGCCTTACAATGAACATAACACATGTTTCTTGCAATTTGCTGTCGAATATGCTATTCGATGCCAATGATGGATGCTTTAAAAAAATTATGAAGAAAAAGCTTCAAACCCTGACGATCTTGAGATCTTGATTACTTACAGAGCATAACTTCTTTGATTAAAAGTTTCATAAGTTGCTAGGCTTCATTTGTGTATTTTTTTCTTTTTAAAGAAAGATTGTGCTAACAATGTTTGTGTGGTTGTTGGAGTATCATGTATGGAGCTTTAGGGTTTTTGAACACTGGATCTGTCATGGAGGAGGCCGCAGAACGAGATTCGCTTTAGCTCTAACAAGATTTTCGCAGAATGCGTTGTTGGAAACATAGCCGTGACGAGAATACAGTTGGGGACGCCTCAACACCCTTTTTGAGTTGTTAAGAAAAACCTCGAATGACTTTGTGACGTCGCGTGCTCGTATCTTGCGAGGAAATGAGGCAGAGCCTTGACATTCTTTCAATACAGATCTTTTTGTTGAAAAGGGAACAAAGGAAACAAAATTCGACATGCAAGACTGTGTTAGCGATTGGAAATTTCGAAAGAAAAGAAAAGGGCTCTAATGTTTCTAGCGGAAAAGTAGAGACATTTGCCAGATAAAATAGGGTTACTGGAACACTGATAAATTTCATTTTGATTGTTTTTCCACTGCAAACTAAAAATTGATACTTCTAGCTGAGATATTGTCTATACTATGATCTCAATAATGGAAACCCTTAAGAAAGTAAAAATTCTCGTACTCTCAAGTCTTACGACAGAGATGGATTGTAAAATGCACAAAGCCATATCATTTATGCTTTTAAATGGTTTTACAAAATTTTGGACCAATTTAGTTTACAAATTGAACCTATATAAATATGTAGTATACTGAAATTGTACAGATATGTGGGTGGTCAAGCCCAGGTTTCAGTTTTGAAACCGGGCTCTGATACCATATATAAGGCCTTCATTACAGGGCCTCGATAAAATAATAAATAATTCCTTATTTCCTACTGAAATAACTGCAATAATGTTTAGAATTTTCTTTCATGATTTTCTTTATACCAGGAATAAACTGGTAAATAGACACAATAACAAATTAGAGAACATAATAACACCAACAACATATTAACAACAAAAACTTAGTAAAATACATACCTCAACCTGTAGGTTGGTTGATTTAATCCATTTCATGTTTGTTGATGATCTTGCCCAAACTGAATATTAACCTCCCAACCAACTATGAACAACCTCTCCGACTCCCTAGCTCCATGAATCCTTGCGGTTTCCTGGCCCTCGAGCCCAAAGTTCCCAGCAACAACAATGCCCTGTGAGAGTTCCCAAAACAATTTGTTCTCCCAATTTTCCTTCTCCTCTTTCATCTCTTGTAGAATTTTCCAAAACAAAATCAGACCCTTCTCCAAGTCCCTTGCCCTCTTCCTTATCCTCCCCTCTCATTCAATTCCCCAACTACTTTATCCCCCTCATTAATTCCCCAACATCCTTATCCCTTCATTAATTACTTCACCTACCTTTTAATAATAAAATAATAATTTTTTTTATTGAGTTTATTTAATAATTAATTAAATTTAAATTAACAACTATGAAAAATAAATAATCAAATTCGGTTGTTACAATAAAGTAGTTTGGTTTGAACATTATCATCCTAGTTAGAGTGTTATTTGTATATTGATTTATTTGCAGATTTTATTATAGATTGGATTTTTCTAAGATTTAGTCCCTCAAAAGCTATCTATTTCACAAGGTTTCTATGAAATCTTGTACCTTGTACATTTTGTAGACTTTGTAAAAAGTATAAGTAACTTAATTTAGTAATCATTGTAAATAATAGGAATTTGATAGCTAGTAGTTAGGATTTGTAGAAAGCTTTTCCCATATTTTAGGATAGACCTTTCACCGACCAAGAAAGTCATTAAACCCGTCAGGGATAGCTAGCTTAAATGGCATGGGTCTTGCTTTAAGGACCTCAGACTGAGCTATTTCCTCTTAGTCGACGAGTGGTTACTTTCGCACATCAACAAGTGGCGCTAGAAGGAGTGTCAGACTGATAAGATGGCTTTGCAGAGTCTTTATCCAAAATGTATTTAATTTCTCATGGCTCCTACCCAAATTACTGTCTTGGAACATGCTTTCCATTTCTCATTACCCAATATTCCCAACAAGACAATTGCTTTCTTGTCAAAACTCACATTTGACAATGAAGGGAATACATATGCAAAAACTCATCTTAATAAGTTTTCGTGTAAATGTATCAAACATGGTATTACTGATTTAAATGTTTTATGCAAATTGTTCGCATTCACTTTCAGAGGTCAAATCAAATTACGGTTTGAATCTTTTTTGGCCTATTCTATTTTTGGTTGGTTTCAATTTGTGAATGAATTTTTAGATGCCTTCGAGGATTATAATTACAATAAATTATGTGAAGAATTCAAGGCTCTACTAATCAAGGATGCTTCATCTTCAGAGATATTTTCAACAAATCTCAATCATGTTCTTTGTAAGTTTCATCTTGATGATATATCTATTATATCAGGTCTTATTTTAGATGCTTATGCCCCTTTCATTCAACAAGATTTAATTGCAAATGATGAATTCAATACAAATCATAAGATCAATTTGAAAAATGAATCTTGTTTGCAGAATGAAACAGATCCATTAGAAAATTTTGAACAAATAGAAGGGGTGGAACCTATTGAGAATGATTTTATTGACAAACAATCTAGTCTTACTTCCAAATCATTTTATCTTCAAGAATATTTGATTGTGGATCAAGGTGTATCTTTATCTTCTTCTAACTCTTATTCTGATTAGTTCTTGAATCCAATTACTGAAGAACACATAGAAGATGATCTTGAGTGTTCTAAAATTCCAATAGAACATATTAGAGATAGTGATCTTCAACTTGAAGAAAAAACCTTAAACCTTCATCCACAAATAATACCTTATTTACAAGAAATATTAGATCCATGCCGTGAAATTGTCTTTGAAAATCATGATGATCATATAATGATTGAAAGTTTATCATCAAAACATAGTGAAAGTATCGAAGTAAGTGAAGAGGAATGTCTCAAAAATATTATTGTTAATTATTATAACTCAAGAGAATATTTTCATTTGCTTAACGCCAAATCATTTTACTCTTTATATCCTGATCGTCTTCTAGATTTTGATGTGCACAATAGTTTACTCACTTTATCTGACAACGTGCCATCACAATCTGATTCTTTTGATATATTTGTTTTTTATGATATGAATTTTAGCCATAACATAAATAAAGTAGGATTTGACGCTCTTTCACTGGAAACATTCACAAGGGAAACATATCTGTTACAAGATGTTTCTATTCAATTGTTTTCTGATAAAGACAATGCACTCATTCTTATGGGAATCAAAGACTCTACACTTCTTATTCATTCATTGATTAGATCAAACTTTCTTGATTCTACTTCACATTTTGAACCAATTCATCTCATCAAAGGAAAGGCTCAAATCAACAATTTGATTTTTATAATGAATCCTCATGATATGTGTTTACCATTGGAAAATCTAGTTCATCAAAGTTATAATTTTCATTTTGAGTTTTATGATAGGATCGAAGATTGGCTCGAGGATTCATATCTAAAAAATCTTCGAAGTAATGGTAAATTTATGCTTACTTTGTCTCTAAATAAAAATCAAGGAGGTAAGTATGACATGTTTTTTCCATTTCCTCCATGCAAAGAAATTCATTAACAGATGGAGAACTGTCATGAGGATGGGGCACTTCGGTCTTGGTTGATGGTTATGTCAGGTCCCCATAATCTTGACAAGTTTTCTAAGCTCATTTACATTCTTCCATGCTTTTATGATCCATATCATGATAGAATTGTAGATTGGCTGGAGGATTCATATATTGAAAAATTTCAAAAGAAAGGTAAGGTTATAATTACTTGGTTTCTGAATGAAGATCATAAAAGTAAGTATGGGTTGTTTATTTTTCATTATGAAAGACTTCGATTCTTTTTACTAATTGGAAATTCCTTTGTCTTTACAGGATTGGAGTTACTTCAATGGTTGCATTGGAAATACCATTTCACTTAGTGTTTTGATTTGTGAAGTAGATTATAGTAGGTTTAGGAGTAGATTACCTTTTGTTTGATTTTTCACTCTTTTTGTTTGAATAATGCAGTTATGAAGATACACGGTTATCAAATGCACAAGGTGAGCCATCATCTGAAAACTGTCAGGGAAGTCCACTTTAAATTATTTTTCTCTTTGTTTTTCACAACTGCTTTTCCTTAAATATTTCTTTTCCAAAATGCATTATCATGATAAAATGTTTTCAAACATTAAGAAACATGAATATTTTAAAAGAGAGAATAAAGAGATAAGGAATTTGAATTTTACCTTGACGTAAGATTTCATGAGTATCGCTTACCATGACACATAACTACACCTATCTTAAGGAACGATTTTTTATGATTTCTTTTAATTTCTTTCGACATCTATTTACCTTTTAATATTAAGTTTGATTAAATTAACATCTCATGCACCACTATCTGAAGGAAAGAACGTGCCTCTACACAAGTCCTTCATCGATTTAGTTCTTCCTTTTGCTTTATGATTTTCAGTCTCATTGGGATGCTAGTTTGTCCAAAGCTTGGTTTCGTTTTATTTATTTTAGACCAAATTAGTTTTTATATTTTCTTGAATTTTGCTTTCTGTTGTTTTGATTTGAATGCTTTTCTTTTTTTCATTTCCTTTAATAAATTTGTTTTGGTTTTCAGTTCTTGTTTGGATTTCTTTGATTTATTCTGCATATGTTTATTTGATCTATCATTCTGATTTTTCTGCCTATCCTAAGACTGATATTATGATGGAATCTTACACAAGATTTTACCTATTGTTGATTTTCAAACAAACCGTGATAGTTAATCTCTGGTCTTGAAATATAAAATATTTTTAGCTCTGTTGGTTTGTTCTTTGTCTATCACTGTTCTCATTTTCCCTCATTTAATCCTCCTTTTAAACAAGTTCATTTTAAAGGGATCAACCTCTAGAGAACTAAATCAATCTTTGATAATCATAGAAATCTTAAGACTTCTTATGCCATCCATGTTCTTAAGGAACTATTTGGATCTGCTTCCCCATCCTCTAGACGATCTCTTAATCATCGATTAAAATATAAACCATGATTGGATCACCTGTACGTTGAAAATAAAAATATATGATTCTGACTAAAGGATGGGAAGTCTCATCACGAGTCGACCCCTCATGACCACAACAATTTATGAAAGTGACATTATCACTACTGGTCACCAAGCCAGGGTAATGGCTTTAAATCTATGATTAAAAGACAAGAGGTCTCATCACGAGTCGACTTGTTCACCTTCATTAACCTCTGTGGATGAAACTGCCATCAACTAGTCATCAAGCCAGAGCAACGACCTCCAGTGAGTTTCCAAAACATTTAATCAAATGAATTTTGTTAAGAACCAAATATCAATATAGCATAGGAAAACCTCGGAATAAGTACTTAATGCCTTGAAAAAGAGAGAATTTTAGATAATAAGCCTCTTCGAGGGGGCAAACTCCTTTTACACCACATAAATGTTCAAGTACAAGATGATTCCAAATGAAAATGTCTCCTTGGTATATATAGGAGACTAGGAGGTACAATTACAACTAATGGACCCAAGCTGACATAAATAAAATAACATTACTAATGTAATATTCCCCAATTAAGGGGTAATGTGCCACTATTTAGGGCTTAACATGCCCCTACCCTTCAGACAAGTATTGTCCACAATGCTTGAGTAATTATGGATGCTTCTGTATAAAAGAGGAATCTTCCCAAGAGGAATCTTCAGTAGGAAGTTTCCTCCACTTAATGAGATACTCTGAAATGGATCTATTCCTCAGCTGGTGAATTCTTGTGTCAGTGATGGCTTTAGGCTCCAATATGATTTTTCCTTCCTCGTCAAGTTCTGGAAATATAGTTT
>JZKD02S1674242.1:206049-225897 GCA_000966675.3 Picea glauca | reverse complement strand
TGCCAGGTCCTTCCTTTATTATTATCCAACAAATGAAGGGATACAACCTACAACAAAACCTGCTGTAACTTCCTCTTATTTCTCTCACAGTCTCCTCTCTCAGAATACAATATTCGCCATCAACCATAACCGCATTACATTTCCCTCATAAAAGAGGGTCGCCTTTTAGGGCAAAAAACCCTAGCATAATCTCTACCATTAGATCTGCGACCTTATAATGAACGGTCCAAATTTACAATGAAATTACAATATACATTTACAAGGCAATTTTTCCTTCGGGGGCTTCGCCCTCAAACCCACGCTAGGGGCCCGCTTGCCCCTAGACCCCCCAACCAGGGGGATAGTCTCCCCGGACCCCGCAGAGGAGGTACCCCTCCTCTGCACTCCCTCGCGTGGAAGAGTGTACATACTTTTGGGGTGTAAATACTTCATGGGGTATAAACACGGCTGGAAGTAAAAGACCTTTGAATTAGGAAGATAATCAGGCTCCACAACCAACAAGAAAGACAATAGAAACCCTAGGATCACACCATGTAAATACCTAGATAAATACGTATTTACGGATTTACACGAAGTCTTTTTATGTGATTTTCCGCATCTATCACAAGAGTGGATCTTAAGGTTAAGGGATAACCACGCGACGAACTGGATTCGATAGCTAGAATGGACTCCAGTACAGATCCAACAACTGTAGCAGGTGAACAACAAATTCACCCACGCAATCGACTTTTGGCTTGACAATATTGTAGCAGACTTTATCACAGAATTTGTGGCAGACACAACAAAGTCATACAACGTAGCTGAGCAAGAGTTCCTACGAGGACCCAAAGGAAGGTACATTCGATCACTGTATACTTCTATCAAGATATTTCTATATAACAAAGGCGTAATGACAATGGAATAAGACAACTAGACTTCCCTGCATGCATGGGGGAAGGGGGGAAGCACTGACAGAGAGAGGAGGAATGGAAGGAGGGCAGGATAAAGAGAAGAAAGAAGAGGAACCCTTGGACCCGATCTTGATGGATAATGACCAGCTTCAGTGGATCTTGGCATCATCAGGAACGATGCGTAGTGGAGCACCCTACCAATATAAGGTGAATACCAAGAAGAGAGCCATAACCGAGAGGGAGGGCTTGGCGAGTGATGAGGAAGAGGTAGAGGATCTCCGGGTTGTGGAGAAGATTGAGGAAATCTTGTGCACCATGTATGAGAGGAAAACAAGAGGCCCAAGAACAGGAGGAGAAGGCATCCATCCCTTTCAGATTAATGTCAGTGTGGAACCCATAAACCCATGTGCGACCAATACACCAAAGAGAACACCACCGTTTAGACAACCAAAGTTCGGAGGAAGTCCGATAGCAGGAAGTACATCTAAACAAAGAACAACAACTGGAGGAGCCAGTTCAGGCAACCTTAGTCAAGTATCTACACCACACAGAGGAGGGAGTAGCTTAGTATTTGGAATGGTAGGACACGATCCTACTATCAGACTACTAGAGTTTCGAGGAGAAGAAACATAATACCCTAAGAAGCATCTGCTCATTTGCGCAAAGATATGGGAAGCGAAACAAATCACTGATGAAGACACCAAACTCGCGCAGCTAGCGATCACACTAAGAGACCAAGCACTAGACTGGTACATGAGTCTAGACACAAACAATGTTCCCGGAACAACAAGGACATTAGACAACATTAAGAAACTATTGACAAATGAGTTCCAGAAGCCGAGCTCAGAGGATCAATACATGAATGAGATGATTGAAATAAGACAAAAACCAGGAGAATCGGTATGGGAGATTGATCAAAGATTCAAGCGATTAAAAGGAAAGTTAAAATACCTTATGACCGATATGCAACAATGACACCTATTTGTCAACTCACTACTCCCACACTTAAAATATCCATTACAACAACATAAGTTTCAGACGCAGGCAAAGGCTCTGCAGGAAGCCTTGCAATTAAAAGAGAATCGGTACCAGTAGATAGACCCGGCTATCGAAGAACTGAAGGAGGATCTAAAGAACCTAACATTTTAGCTGAACCAGAAAAAGAATAAGGACAAACGGGAAGTCATTTGGTGCATTACCTACAGGACAGAAGGACACCATAAGAATGAATGCCCAAAATTCGCATAGTATATGGCGACAGCGATGCCAAACCCACTACCACAGGGAGGATTAAGGTGCGAAATATGCAAGAAACTGGGTCACGACCCTTACCACTGCATGATGATGCAGAAATACCAAACAGTCCCAAAGAACTCATATTGCACCTTTTGCAAGTCAGTCGGCCATGATGACAAAGATTGCAGAACTATGGAGCTGATGCGGGAAAGAACATCAGATGCATACATGGTACACGCATAAATGATGACTGGGCAAGTAGTACCACAGTTCACTCAAGCCCCATCCCCATACAACACTGTGCAGTAGCAGTATAATACTGCATCGCAGCCGCACAATAACGCGCAACCACAGTACAACCCAGCACAACCCCAGTACAATACTGCGTAGTATAATCAAGGACCATAGTATTACACGTCGCGAGGTGATCATGTAGCTTATAGAGGAGCAGGACGAGCCAGAGGAGGTTTCAAACGCGGTAGAGGACCAGTCACATGTCACAATTTCTAGCAACCAGGACATTATGCATGGGAGTGCCCACTGCCACCAATGACTTGTATGTATTGTCGCGCATCGAACCATGATACGGAGGAATGTCCGACATTACTTGTAAATATCTAGGAAAAAAGGAATCAAAATAACCAGAATGTTTAGTGGATTTCAGCCAAAGCAAGGGATGACAAACGAAACATCAACATAGTCACTCGAGGAGGAACGAAAATAGGAAATGATGCAGTTCGACAGGAACCAGCGCAGAACCAATGGGTAAAGAAGAACACTGACCCCAAGAAGTAGTTCAACGCGCATAAGGAGAAGGAGATCTTTACAAAATCTTGACAAGAATTCCAGAAGGAGAATGTTGCGTCGACTGCACAACAGAGCAAGGAAGCTCCAGAATATGAAATGCTGCCATCACTGGACCATAGCAACATAATACAACCTAAGGAACAAGTAAGTACTATCAAAGACTTTTTGCAATCATGCATCAAATTGTTAAGTGATCCTTCATCTCTCAAAATATTGCAAAACATCCTAGAAAAATGTAGCAACGAGACGGAACAGAAGCCAGAATTGAAAAATGTCAACCACCTATATACAAGAAGAAGAACAAGTAGGGAATTTAGACTAAATGCTAACATTGGGGATTTCAATATGGGAGATGTTATACTAGATCTAGGATCTGAAGTGAATGTACTACCCAAAGCTACATGGCAATGCATGGGAGAACCGACATTGGGATACTCAACTGTTCAATTAAAGCTAGCAAATCAACATAGAGTCCTACCCATAGGTAGACTAAAAGGAGTGATGATAGATCTGGATGGTGTGCGCACTAAGGCAGACTTTGAAGTCAATGAAATAGTAGATGACACAACACCTTACCCGATGCTACTTGGTCTGGATTGGGTGTTTGACAACCAGGCCATAATTAACTTAAAAACAAAAAAAAATGACATTTGAGTCGAGGGACTACAGGGTCATAGCCCCACTTGACCCATCAAAAAGCAAGAGGTTCGTAGAACCCACTTGTCTGGATTTAGAAGAGATCAGCTAGTTGTACAAAACAACTGCACACGATGCAGACTATATAAACCCAACTGCAGATGGGGTACTAAGTTGGAGGAGCATTACTTCATGTACAATAGACTCAGACACTGGGTCAGAAAACTGGAAGCAAAGACTACACAAAGTATCCACGAGAAGGTGTGCTAGAATAGACCGCGCGATAAGGTGGATTGGCACATAAATCAGAGAACCACCCAATTTTCACGGGCTAAATGATTTGGTAACTTTCTTGACATAATATGAAGATGAAGTATTAGAAAACCAGAGATTGCTAGCATTGGATTTAGCACTAAAGGCTACACCCGCAAGATGGTGGGGTGCACACAAAGAGACTATCACGGATTGGTACCAATGTAAGCGATTACTGTGCATAAGGTTTGACGTAGAACAAATAGGAAACAAACACATAAATACGACGGACTAGGCACACCAGAAAAACACTTGGAGGCGTGTAAAATGCTGTGGAAAATGACGCCACCGGAGGAATGGTCTCACCACTTCATTCATACTCTAGAGGGCATACCAGTGAATTGGTATACAGACTAGGAAATGCGTAAAGGAACCAAGACATGGGTGACACTCCAACATAACTTTACAGTCACTTTCTCATTCGAGCATGAGAACCCCAACATGGACACGGCCCTGAAACAGATCAAAGACGTCATATTCATTGAAGAACCAAAAGTAGAAGCTATTACAGAGGTACAACAACGAAATAAGCAGACAGTTAAGGATCTACTGTCATGCTACCACGTACAGGAGGAAGCACCAGACGAAGATGATCCACACGATATTCAGATTGAAGAAGTGGAAGGCGAGAGAGATGTGGAAGGACCACCCTTAGAGTCAGAGGTCATCTCTGTGCCAATCAAGATAAAGAAGGTTAACATAGGGACCGTCGAGCAACCCAAAATGGTCAGTATTGGAGATTATTGGGATCAACAGACACTAGAAAGTATCACATAATTGTTGCGCAAATACAACAACCTTTTTCCCACAATCTTTACAGAGATGAAAGGCATAGCCGAAGAATTAGTAGAAATGAAGATACCACTCAGACCTGATGTTAGTCCCATTAAACAACGACCATATAGATTGAACCCCATATATAAACAAAAAGTTAAAGATGAGATCGATAGGATGTTCGAGGCTGGCATCATCAAACCAGTCGAAGAATCATAATGGATAAGCCCGATGGTAGTACAGGATGAGAAACAGGGAAGAGGGATTAGGATATGAGTCGACTTGAGGAAGTTGAACGATGCATTCCTACACGACCCATTCCCCACATCGTTCACGGATGAATTACTCGAGAACATAGGAGGCCACAAATCATACTCATTCACCGATGGATTCTCAGGATATCATCAGATTAAGATAGCACAGGAGGATAGACACAAGACCATGTTCACGACAGAATGGGGATCTTATCAGTATACAGTCATGCCGTTCGGACTGAAGAATGCGTCTACGATATTTTCTAGAGTGGTCATCGCAACATTTAAGAAATTCATCCATCAATGCCTCAAAGTATACCTAGAGCAACAGTCCGCCAACTAAAAGTAACGCTAGGACATACGGGATATTACAGAAAATTCATCAAAGGCTACGTGCAGATTACAATGCCAATGGAAAAACTGTTAAGGAAGGATACAAAGTATCAATGGAATGATGAGTGCCAACATGGTCTGGATACCCTGAAGGAAAAGATGGTCACCGCACAAATATTGGTATTTCGAGATTGGGAGAAGACATTCCATGTGCATTTAGATGCATCAACGATAGCACTTGGAGCTATCTTGGTGCAATGAGGAGCAAGATTCTTGGATCACTCGATAACGTTCGCAAGCAGAAAATTATCAGATTCAGAACAAAATTATAACACAACAGAAAGAGAAGGCCTAGCTATGGTTTATGCACTACAAAAATACAGACATTACCTATTGGGAAAATACTTTAAGATGTTTATAGATCACTCAACCCTGAAATACCTAGTCAACAAGCCAGTGTTGGGGGGGAGAATCTATCGATGGTTATTGCTATTTCAAGAATTCGACTTTGAGGTAATAGTTAAACTAGGAAAACTGAATGCAAGACCTGACCACCTATCAAGGGTCACAAACGGAGAGGAACCAATGAACTTAGAAGATAACTTTCCAGATGCACAGTTATTCTCAGTACAGATTGCTGACGATTACTTCGTAGAGATCATCCAGTACTTGAGCACAGGTACTATGCCACAAGAATATACCACTGTATAGAAGAAGAACCTGGTAGTCCGCGTAGTCGACTATCAATTGATCGCGAGACATCTATACAAGATGGGCATAGATAACATCTTACGAAGATACGTACTAGACCATGAACGACCAAGAATTTTAGCAAAAGCCCACGAGGGAATAACAGGAGGGCATTATGTAGGAAAAGCAACTGCGCAGAAGGTACTATGCACATGATTATGGTGGCCAACGATCCACAGAGACTCGAAAGAATACTGTCAGCAATGCGATGCCTGTCAAAGGGTAGGAAAACCCAACAGAAGGGACGAGATGCCACTACGACCGCAAGTGACACTTCAGGCATTCGACAAATGGGTGATAGACTTTGTGGGACCCATTAACCCACCAGCCAAAAGAATGGGGGCGAGATATATTATCATCGTGACGAAATACCTAACGAGATGGGCAGAAGCCGCACCAGTAAAAGATTTCAGCGCAGAGACAACTGCACACTTTCTGTTTGAACAGGTAATTACAAGATTTGGGTGCCCAAGAATTTTGATGAGCGACCAAGGAATGCACTTCATAAACATCACCATCCGAGCGATGCTCGAAGAGTTTGAAGTTCATCACCAAAAAATCACACTGTATCATCCATAGGCAAATGGCACGATAGAAGCCTTTAACAAAATTCTAGAGAACGCCTTGACAAAGATATGTAACGTCAACAGGGACGATTGGGACCTCAAGGTACGAGCAGTTTTATGGGCGTATAGAACCACATGCAGAAAGTTGACAGGCCACACACCATTAAAACTAGTCTATGGTCAAGAAGTAGTAGTGTCGTTAGAATTTTTAATACCCAGTCTACGTGTAGCAGCTATCACACACATGACTGAACGAGGCGCAGTACAGGAAAGATTGAATCAGTTACTGTTGATGGAGGAAGACCGAATCTTGGCAGGATTCCACCAACAAGTACATAAAGCAAGAGACAAAGCTTGGCACGACTGCCACATCAAGAGGAAGACGTTCAAGGAAGGAGATCTAGTATTTCTCTACGACAGTAAATCGTTGCAGCACCCAGGAAAGCTCAAAATGCATTGGCTAGGACCATATGAGGTAAAATATGTTACGGACGGAGGAGCTGTACAATTAAGAGATCTAGCAGGCACAAACCTTAGAGGAATGATCAATGGGAGTCAGTTGAAACTGTACAAGGATAGTTGACCACCCACCGCGCAGTTAAAAAAAATAAAAATGAGGGAAACTATAACAACCATGTCGAAAAAGGAAACAAGCGAGAAAACGAAAGTCGACAAAAGCAGGTTGACAAGACAGTAAGAAGCATAATTAAAACAAGGCAAGGACAGATGGGATGTCACATTAAACCTGCCAACTGGAGATGGCAGAGGAGGCATAATGGAAAGTACGAAACCACCGCGGATGCATTGAACCCACAATTATGGTGCATTAATCACATGATGGAGGAATTGTCCTAGAAAAGCTTCATGACGAGCCCATACAACACACGGGCACATAAGCAGTTATTCTATTCACGAAAGGATAACAGAAAAAGAGCAACAACAACGAGAACAAATAGAGTGAAACCACAGAGCTCATCGAAGCCATTCAAACTCAACAAACATTCGACAGACACCATTATGGCACCACCAAAGCTCACAGAACTAGGCCAAACAACCAGATCATCCAGGGTTTAGACTAGGTCATGAGGACCACTGGAAGAAAACAAACAACAACCACTAGAGATCATCGATATTGATGAAATCCTGTCGTCAGAGGAAATCCCAGTAGAGTCCACACCAATACTAGAGGAGATTCCACAACCACAGACAGAGGCCATGGAACAGGATACACCAGCAATGGTGCACGAGCCTTAGAACAAAGAAGAAGAAACCCAACAGGAAATACCACTGGAACATACTGAAGCAACCGTGGAAGTGAACGGAACAACACAACATCTGGGAGCAGAGGAGAAACTAGACAAGACACAAGCACCCAACTGAGGTCACCTAGCCCAGGAGACCACTGGAACTACCTGGGCATGGCCAGAGTGGATGGCAAGAGAACAACCAGGAGTTGCTAGAACTTCGAGCCAACCAACACAGCAGGAGGACCGAGTTCAAATACCGAGCTCACCTCGAAAGAAACTGGCTGCAGAGATTGTTCTACCTCGCATACCAGAGCGAGTACAGGTGGACCCACAACTATTAGGTCACGTCAGGAAGCTCAAGTATTCTGAACATGATGTAGCAAACGAAACCAAATATCCAGAGCTTTCACCACAGGTCTTCATGCAGAAAGTAGTTGTGAACCAACTCAGAGAAACCATCACTCAGCCACACCAGTGGGCAGCTGGACTAGAAAGAACATGAATTCTAGGATTGTCGAAGATACCACACTTTGCAAGAGGCCAATATGTGTCGACATGTGTAAAGTAACTGTTAGCAATTACACATGGAGGGGATGTATGGCTGGACAAGCCTGTCCCCATAACTATCGAACTTATCACACAGATAACAGGCCTACCCATCGGGGGTATGGATCCCACGCTGATTCTAGATGATAAGTCCAAGGAAAAATCATTGGCAGAAGAGATGAAGAAGAAATATGGCACCGACAGGGGAACAAGAGGCATTATAATCAAACATATCAACAATGTCGCGATGCAACTAGGCACGAATATCTTAGCGTGCAAACTGCTAAGAAAGTGCTGCAAAGATGAAGTACTGGCAGGAGTCATTATTGTTGCAGCTCAGTGCACAGAAGGCACCTCCATGAGCTGGGCGCCATACCTATCCAACTTTTTCCAAGTAGACTGCAAAGACATGCAGGACGCAGGTACAAAATTTCATTACTCATGGCTGATCACTCTCATAGCTTTCATGGGATGGCGAGAGTCAGAATACGTTGTCTTTTGTACCACACCACAACAAGGAGGAGTAAGATATTGCATCCTGAGATCCGTGCCACTAGCCAAGCATAAGAAGGGGAATGGTATCGTATTCGAAGCTTACCTACGAGAGATACAAGAAGCCATCAGTCGAGCATGAAGAATAACACCATAGGTTGTCACACGATATGGGGGCATCGTCAATTTCTGGGCTAGGTGACAAGCCATATGGATACAACCAAGGCAAGATCCGAATAAACAGTGGCTATAGATGCGCTATTGCGTCACTGAGGGAGATATCAACATGGTCATCAATGAATGGCCGGATGAATGGAGGATTCCAACCATACCCAGAGAAGTACCGGGACAAACAGTAGAAGGAGGGGTTGCGCAAGTGGAAACACAACCTCCATAAATCCCAGTACCCAAGAAATGTAGAACGGGCCAAACCAAGATGACTCAGGCAGATGATGGCTCAGAGCAGCCAGGGACCCAGAAGGGGAGGACATAAACCACCTAGCCGACCAATGGACAGAGGAAACTGGCTGAGGGAGCACAGGAAACCGCATCGGACCCCATCACACAGGAACCAGGGGGAACTAAGAGACCAGCGGTACAGGACACAAGTGTGCGCAAGAAAATGAAGGCACAATGACCACTACACAATCACGGAGGATGATGGAGAGATGATTGGTAGGATGGTCCAAGACTACCTCACAGAGGATTTCGATCATGCAGCACACCACAGGGATAAACTGCAGAAGGAACTGACAAAAATGGGACAAATCCTTAAGAATTTCGGGGAAGCCAAGATCATGAGTAGCAGTAGGGGAATCAAGCCATCGACCACACATACCACAGAAAGGGTGGAGGTAGAAGAATGCGACCCAGTTCTTCCGATACCAAACGCACATTCCACGGTCTACATAAAGCCTAGCATGCTACGAATGGATGAAATTGTGGGACAAAAACCACTGAAGGATTTGGATCATATCCAATTGGTCTTGACACGGATGCCACCGAGAGCATTATAGAAACTACAGGTTAGCATAGACCACGAGATACAATCGCGAGCACATAAAAACTTAGTCGAGCTACAACAAGCAACAAACAAGTGGGAAGCACTGAAAACAATTTGTGCATAGGCCAAATCTGAAATTAAGGAGGAGAAAGAACACAGAAACGAGCTGGAACGCAGAGTGGAAGAAATTTTTGGGAAACTTCCAACTACTGCGCAAGGAAATGAACTCCCAGCCACAGAAAAGATCGACTAGATTGTGCAGGCAATTGATCAGTATCAGAAGGAGATCAAGACTCTCTGCGGACAGATTAGACCGACAACTCCACCAGTAGTGAAGGAGCAAAGGAAACAGGAAGCAACAATACAACTGCAGGAGCTAGAAAAATAGGTCAGCATGGCAACCGACTTGCTGGATAAAGCGACACAAATTTGGACAAGGCTGGAAGAGGATCCACAGGTCCAGCACTGGGACAAGGAGAAGGAGAGGATCAATGCAACAGTCCAAGAACTCATGTAGTGACATAAGACCATACCAATTCCAAAACAAGTCAAGGGAATGCAAGAGTTGAAAAATTTATAGGCAGAACTTATCACTGCGCAAACACAGAAAGAGGAGCGTCAGGCTCAAATAGAACCATTGCAGGAACGAGTAGCAGAAGTACTTGCACAGGCAGAAGAAGCCAGAAACCATACAACACAAACTCAGCTAGAATGCGTAGGACTGATGAGCATGGAAGTGGCACCTTAGACAGTCGACACCATCAAGGAGAAAACCGCACAGACACTGACAAAAGCAACAGAGTTGTAGGAACAATTCCATATGATCACCAAGGAGATCGAGGAAGCATAGAGAAATTAGGTGACTCGGGATGAGTCACATGTCAGTGTTGGGGGCCTGTTGGCACCAGGCCGAAGGGGAAAGAAGATCGATCGTGGGAAAGAAAGTGTGTAGAAAACTGAAGTAACAACTGGCAAAAGAACAACATGTGCGCATGCAAGAAAGCATGCACAAAGGAAAGCGACAATTGGAGGAGGAACAACACGCGTATGGGAGAAAGACCTAACGTAAGAAGGGTTAGGGTTTTGGTAATATTCTGAAAAAGGCTGAAGAGATCGAAATGTATAAGTTGAGATACAAAAGTATTATAGAGGGTGGGGAAGTACCAGGTCGAAAGGATTTATTTGTTGTTAGTTAAGTTTTTGGACACTGTAACCATGTAGGGGTGTAGGCGATATGTAATGGTTTTTAGTTGTATGAACTGAAATTGTAAGCTATTGAGCAAAGAAGATACGAGGGAAGGTAGATCTGAGGATTAGACCGCAGGCTGTGGAGCCTGGTGTCATCTAGTTCACCTCGCATAGATCTTACCCAATTTTGTGAAGAATTGTAAGCATGTGGCACCAGGAATGCAGAACTTCCATAATAAAAGAGCCAAGAGCCAAATCTTTATGGATGTAGCCCAAGAGGGGGTGAACCACGGTAATACTCGTGTAATATGTTGAATGTATGCATGCCTCTTCTTTCTTTCAGCAATTAATGGTTAAGCTTGAGGATTGAGTTAGCACATTGTTATGAATTTGGTTATACTTTGCCAGAATTAAACTATGAAATATGCGTATGCGACTTCAAGGGATAAGTAGTTTACCTTACAGCTCGCGGTACCTACCTTTAATTAAGAAACCCCTATCCCTTACTTTGTCCTCGGTTGTAAACACCTGAGTGTTACAACCACCCATTTAAAGCTATCTCGGGTGAGACTGCGCAGTGCCTTCCTGGTGCTGTGTTGCCTTTTGGATTACTAGGAGGGCCGATAGTTTTAGAGGATTTGTTGGAACCCAAAATGACATGAACCATGGGTCAATAACTCAAACAACCTGAGAAGGGAAATAGTAAACCAATACCAGTTTATTTTATTTAATCTACAGATTCAGAGTGTACCTTAGTCCCTCTACTCTCGTGGGTTTTGATTGCCTAAAAATGTTGTTTAGGGCCTCAAAATCACCACGTAAGTTCATGACCTACAAAATCTCAAAAAAATCATTCAAAATTGACTATTTTACTGCTATAACAACCCTTAAATATGAGTCGTTGATCTCAAAATCGGGTGAGATCTCAACCATTGATCTGCCTAAACTGCATTACATGTTGACCTGACCATCCACCCTTTTCCTTTGGTAACCAATTGTAACACATCTTTGAACCAACTGAACCAACCATCGACCATTGATGATTTTAATTGGCGAGTGAAAAACTCTCTCAATTCGATCGACCCGACCATCAACCATCGACCATCGGTCATTTCTGTCAACTGATGAAATCACTTCTCCAATTCGGTCGACCTGACCATTGGCCATCGACCATTTCTTGGCTGACGTGACATGACACGTGGGTGTTGACGTGGCATGACACATAGACTCTCACATGGAACTCTAGATGACGTGGCATGACACTTCATCACTTTCATTTCTCCATTGACCATTGGTAATTTTCCTTAGACAACCCAAACACCTTGTCAAATTAGATGACACCCAACCATCGACTATAGACGATCAGATCTTTCTCTTACTCGTTCGAAACACTTAATTGAATTTGTCGACACCCGACCATCGGTCGTCGATGATTTTTGTTGGCAACTAAAACACTTCAGCAATTTGGCCGACCTAACCATCGGTTATCGATGAACTCTCTTGGCCAACTCCAACACTTAGAAAATTTCCAATCAATCCTAGATGAATTTGGACTGTCGGACTATCATTCAGAAATAATCTTGGACATTGATCTAACAAACTTTGCCCAACTTGTCCGATGCTCGATCATCGACCATCGAAGATTTATTTTGGTAGATGGAAACTCTTTGCCAAACTCGTCGATTCGACCATCTACCGTTGATGATTTCTCTTGGTGAATTTCCAACACTTAGAAATTTCAACTCTGCAAATACACACCATTAAACTTCTTAGACAGTTTCGAGTCATTTATAACTCAAAATTTTGCTCACGGTTTTGCGGATTTCTCTCTAATTTTCCACCGTTTTCCCCAAATTTGCATAGATTGAAATATGTAACAACGAATTTACCCAATCTGCACTCGTCTTGGCCCATACTAGCATGGTGTTTGAATTAGACGCTTTGATACCACTTTGTAACACACCCCAACCCAACTGAGGCACATTATGTGCGAAATACACATTAAATCATTAAGATTTACTACAAATTAGTTTCCTATAGCTTACCGACTACATATCACACACATATTTAACCATTTGATTTACACCACAGTTATAAATGCATCTAGCAACATATACCAAAACATGAACACAACTATTCAAACAAACAACAAACATACAACATTCATATAAAGCATTTGCACAACGAAATAAACATAATAACACAATAGAACACTTATCTGTTAACAATTAACCAACTGACTGCGTATAAGGGATGAACCTCCCAGCCATAGGCATTTTTGTACGTTCTCTCTCAACAAGAGGTCACCCTTGAGCTGAGGCTATGAGTCCACAAGGAGATCTTACCCTCTGGCTATCCACTCTCCACACACAACAACCCCAAACCTGGGCTCTACTCCTACAACAATTCCAATCCTCCATATCTCTTCCCTACAACTTGCACCACCTAAGGAATGTACCCCCTTCATTGCTCACAGTCCCTCAGGCTGTATCATTCATTTATCAAGGCTTCCAATGCACTTGGTTGGCCAAGAAATCTCAACTGCCCAAGGAGTGCTCACAATAACCTTCACAAGGCTCTTGAGTCATTTGTTCAATAGGAAAATGCACTACAGGCTTACAACCCTATTTGCAAGCACAAAACCTCTTTTCCAACATAACCACAACCCAATAATGGTTGCCTTCAAGAACAACATGGTTGGGACTCTTCCCAACACTCAACTCCTCTCCCGTTGTCCAAAATCTACATGTAAAACTTGTCTCCATTCTACATATGAATTCCCCCTTATCCTTCCTTTCTTGCTTGACTCTCAGTCTTCCCAAAGATGATTGTACTTCAACCCATGCTCTCCAATAACTATGGGATGTGACTTCTCACACCCACCCTCTTACATGAGTTAAATGGTTGGCTATGGGAACACTCAACAACAAGTAGAAGGTTATACACAAAGATAATAATTTCAAGAATGTGGGTTGGATTAATACCCATGAACAATTTCCCATTGGACCCCCTCCCTCTTGTGGAATCATAGTCCCCCATCATTCTTCATTCCTTTTGCATCATAACCAATGATTACTATTTTTATTAATTAATTCAATGTAGATAACATACCATTCAACCTCTAGCCACATTAAACTAATATGGGCTCTTTGCCGCAACACATTGGCTCACCAGCCTAAATCACATTTATACAATTACATTATAATTTGTGGGGATTAAAACTGGGGATGTTACAAGCATGGGAACCTCATGGATTCCTCTGTGTAAATATGTGAAGCCTAACAAAAATTCCTTTTTTAATTTACATTTAAAAAGGAAATGCACTACCATCACATTGTTACTAGCAACTATTAGATTTGTTGTAACACTTTGATTGTTCTGTTTGAAGAATATGAGTTACTTTCTCCATATGGAGTTGCACAATTGTTCTGCTCGATTTGGGTTAAATTATAGGGGATGCCTTTGCAATTATGGGAATTCCTGGAGTACTTCTTTGCGTCAATTAGTAAGTTCATAATTCCACGAGTTAATTATGTTTTCCAATGATTAACCTCATAAAAGAGTGTGTTTCAAAGTTACCTTGTAAAATGGACTTAAGGCGTTTTCCTCTCTCTAGTTGGGGGAAAAGTTCTATGTCAACCAATCTAATGTAGAAATTTCTTGAATACATATTTCAACTGCAGTAGCTCTGATCATAAGATTAAAAATTGTGATTTCATGGCCAAAGCAGAACCCTCTGATTCTCATATCGTTGGGACTCCGTAAGGTTATGCCCAAATGGCCTCATTCATTGACTCCATAAGGTGATGCCCAAGTGGCCTCATCCTATCAATGAACATTGGGTGAAAGTAGTTAAGAAGCACAAAGAACCACAAGCTCAATGAGCCAATATCATTGGCCTTGGTTGGGTTCCGAAAAAACCCACTATCTCAACCATGGGTAAAAATCTTATTAGTCCCTCCCAACCCAATTCGTCTCAAGGTGTGGGAGCCATAGGGCCTAGTCTCCTTCCCACTCTTAAACTCCCAAAAAGTTACAAATGACTAGGATACTTAGAAGAGGCCAAATAACATAACCCAAATAATTGGTTTCCACTTAAATTGCAATCTAGGATTTCTCCTAACATCTTCAATTCATTAATGGGACTTGTTAACATCAACATTTGTCTTGAATGTACCAAACTATGTTATCTTCACAATGCATTACCATGTAGGATGCTTAATATTGAATTGATTTTGGTTAATCAACAACTTTCCTTGGTTATATTGATTCATGTGCATTTCTCTTCAAAAGGCACGTGACCAGACTCAAATAAGGTCAATACCCACACAATTGAGTTGATATGGTCAAAATGGATCAGGGTGCATGTATCTTTGACGCAGTACACTTTGATATGTGATTTTCGAGATTATTCTAGAATGTGGACCTATTCTTCATGGGAAGAACCCTAATTCTATAAGAGAACTTCCTTCACACATCGATGTGGATCTTTGGTTAGACATGGTATCAAACTTATGCCACTATGGTTCTTGATTCTTCTAGTTCAAATGATTTCCCACTTAAATCCTCGCTTCTACTTGCCCATAATTGAGGAATATCAAGATGAATATCCTGAAGACCATTAAAAAAGCATTGGACTAGAGAGAGCCTTGAGAGAAGTGAATGTTATGATCCAAATACTTAAAACATCACCATAAACCAGAAGTACACACATGCACTAATGTGAGTATGGAGCACAACTCTAATATAGACAAGAGAGATAGGTTACACAATAACTCCTTAAATAATAGGAGAACCTCCTCTAAATACCCCCAATAAATTCATACATTCAATTCACATGTCCTCAACAATAACTACATGATCTCTATATATACATATTCACACATTGCATATGTGCCCCCTTTACCATTAGGCTGACCACTATTACATATACATTTACCTATTACAGGTACATTTAACCCCATATATGCCCCCTTTGAGGTCATATCATATACATTTAATCCCATATATACCCCCCTGGGGTCATACCATAGTACCCTCCGTCTAAAGCTTTGTCCTCAAAGCTTTAAAGGTTTTACATGTAATGAAACCAAATAATATGATTTTCTTATTTTCTTGTATTCTTCTTTCCATTGATAATGATCCCTATCCAAACTCAAGTCTTTTTGATCTTAGTCCTTGCTAGCTAGTTGTTGCATCATTTTTTCCCCTTTGATTCCATGTATTGTTGTTGTAGCTTCTTCAATTTGTAGTATTTGTTATTCTCTAATAATATCTTGTTGAATAATGGTTTTGTGATGCCTTATTCCATGAATATTGATGAGCATTCCATATTCTTTCTTGATAATTCTAATATCGATCTTCTTATCTTCCTTTAAATATTTCCTGGTAATGAGGGTGTCAATATGGTTTCACATTTGATAGTTTTTCTTCACCCTGCACACCCATTTCATCTGTATTCTTTTCAAATACAATGGAATCCTCTATTCTATTTGCTTGGTCTTTGATTACTCTATCCTTGGAGATAATACCATCATATTTGACATGTATATCCTATAGATGGAGTTCAACTTCTTCAAGTTTCTTTCGGTGACCTTGTTGAATCTTGTCTTCTTTCTCCCGTTGAAGCTGTGATGTGACCCTATCTATCAAATTTTGACATCCTTATGCAATTATAGATTGCATTTTTGATTTTACCTCATTCATGTCTAGAACCTCTTCAATCTCCTTACACATATCCTTTTCAAATCTTTTGGTAGTCTTTTCATTCAAGATCCTTGATTCTTCTTGATTTGAACATTTTTTTTCTTTCAATCTCTTGACCTTATTTGGTAGTTTTTTATTATGGTTTTGTAATCTACATATTTCTTCACCATTCTTTTTCAATTCTTCCCTTGACTCATCCTTTTTTCGACATCACTTTCCCATTCTTTCCATGTTTTAAATTTTTAACCTCTTTAATGAGTGCTTCATTAACGTCTCATATCTTAGATAACGCACCACCCTTTTCCTTGATCTCTTCTTTTGAATCTTTTAACTCGTCTTCAATTTTATCCATTGCTTCATTTTTTAAGTCCTCACAGATCCATTGTTTTTAGAACAATTCTTCAAATACTTCCCATGTGATGTTTTGTCTAGTATTAACACCGTTCCACCACTCCCAAGTTTCACCATCAAAATTAAGACTTCCCCCAAAAGTAATTGTACCATATTCCTTCACCATCCTTAATCATTCCACATGATTGATTTCATCTTTATCTTCATCTTCTGTAAATGCATGTATTGCAATTGATTCTTAGTGAGGTCTAACCATAATCCTCAACTTCCAACCTAAATATATAGGAAATAATGATCCAGTATAGTTATTTTTCTTTTCCCAATAGAATCTCATATGTTTTCTCTTTCCAACACCTTTTGAATCACCTCAATCAAACATCCCTATCAAAAGTTATGCTAATTTTAAGTTAACATACCTTTTAAAACCCTGATTATGAGACTGTCTTGCTCGCCAAACTTTATCCTAATGTATCTTTGAAATTTTGGCCCTTTAGAGTCTAAATTTTTTGTCTTTAGTATTGCGATATTCCTTCTTTGCAATTCCACAACTCCAGCCAAAATTTGATGTGCCAAGTGAAAGTTATGGAAACTTTTCCAAAACGTGTTGATTCTTAGCTCTTTCCAAATAGCGAACTTGTATGGAATTCCTATTTTCGATCTTGTTCTAGAATTTTTAACTAAAATAACATGGTCTCTCTTCTTTCAAAAGGAACTAGTGGCACTTAATTTGGACTTTCCAAGTTTCACATATGCTAGTTCTACTAAGAACACATGTTTGAGACTAGTTTTAGGACTAGAAAAAGTCCCTAATTTCCATAGCCTATATTTATGAAATTATAGCATTTAAGGACCCAACATTTCTACCACAAGTATTTTGACATGTTTCCTCAGAATCCTAAACATTTCATAGTCCAAGACTTCACCCAAAAAAAGTTATATGGCCCTAAATTCAAGATTAGTCAAAAACCCCAACTTCCACAAGATATATATAAGAAATTATAATGATCGAAAACCTGAAATTTTTACCACAAGTACTTTGTTTTATCTCCTCAAGATCCTTAAAATTTCACGCTTTGAAACTTCACCAATTTTTTTTTATAGTAAAAATGTCAATATGACACGTTTGAAGTAGCAAAACCCTAGGATTGTATGATTTGGAACCAAATGTCATGAACCAAAACTTGAAGATGCCATAAGAAACTAGAAGTACACACCACATACACCAATGTGAGCATAGAGCACAACTACAAGATAGATAAGAGAGATAAGTTACATAATAACTCCTTAAAGAATAGGAGAACCTCCTCCAGATACCCCTAATACATTCATACATCCAAATCACATGTCCTTAATAATGACTACACGATCTCTATATACACATATGCATATATGTGATCTTTATATATACCAGTATTACATATACATTTACCCATTACATGTTCATTTAACCAAATATATGCCCCCCCTTGGGGTCATATCATATACATTTAACCCAATATATGCCCCCCTTGGGATCATATCATATACATTTAAACCCATATATGCCCCCCTAGGGGTCATACTAGTGAACTTCAAGGAGAAAGGATTTGAAGCTACTTCATCATGTAAGGTATGGATATATTGGATCTAATCTCTTTCTACTTGTAATGGAATCCCTTTGTTAGCCCCCTTCTATATTTGTTGGTATCGAGTTGATGTTGGTTTCACACATTTGCTTGCATTAAATCATTAAGTAGATTAAACGATTTTGATCTTGTTTAGTGAGCTATATATAGGGTTTTCCCATTATATAGTGGGGATAACGTTTTTATTGTTTTATGTGTAGGTTACTTGGAGATATTGTCCTCATCTTCGTATTCCTCTAGCTCAACAATCAAACTTGGAAGACTCTTCAATAGGAGCACATTACAAGTTATTATATTTCCCTTTCTCTCAAATGCTAGTGTAGTATTTCTTTATTGGTTTATAGTATAAAACTCATATTTTCTATGTTGTATGTGACTAGTATCCCAATCGATTATTACAGAGTGAGTAGTACAAATTGTACCAACAATATCGTCAACAAAATGAATACATTTGAACCATGTAATAACCTTTAACTTGTGATGATTTTTTAGAAACATTATGATTATTAGTGTTGGGTTGAGACTTTTCCAGTGCACCCTAATTGGTGTGGAAATTATGCAATACATTGATCTTCCTAAAGGTGCTTATAATACCTTTGTTGCTTTAGCTATGAAAATTTTGAAACACTTTCAATTGTTTATTAGATATGAGACTAGGATTGGAATCCCCACCAATAACAAGTAAACAACGTATACATCATTGATTGCATTCATGAGTGGAGACAAGGGAGAAGTTTGTCTAAGATATGTTTGGATGACAAGATTTTTTAGATTGGTTCTTGTAGCCCCTTCTCCCTCATATATTTTCTAAGAACATTGCCTTGTAGCATCCTTGAAAGGATGAAGATGCTATCCTTAGGACTCACGAGTTAGATCACATGTACTGATAGTCCAATTACTTATATAACAACATACTTAATGCTCCCAGAGCTTCACTCATTGGTGCACTTCCAACATCGGGAGCATATAATGTGGTATATGGCCTTATAGGAACAACTTGATCAATAGCTTATGCTCCAAACTAGTTTGGTTAATATGGAGGGTCAAGTGTTTTGTATGGAGTTCACAAGATTATGCTCCAAATGTCCATTATTCCCCAGGTTCTCCACAATCATCGACCTCTTATTAGGGC
>JZKD02S1674242.1:186883-205999 GCA_000966675.3 Picea glauca | reverse complement strand
ATAAAAACATATGCAACTAGCATAAGTATTTTTAAAACATGATTGTAGCCAATTAAACACACACACAACAACATACAATTGCTCAAAACCCAGATTAAACACACAACAAATAAAATCAATAATTAAAAATAGTGAAACATAGATAAAAACACTTATATTTTGAAAGCAAATGTGCAACCAACTGCAAAGGACAGATGTTCCACCCAATTGTATATTTGTTTCTCCAAATCTCAACTACAAATCATCTCTAAGATGGGGCTATGAATCCACAGAAGAGAGTGTCTCCCAAGGCTGACTAATGTCCACTCTAAAATCAAAATAACCCACAACAAGCTAATTTTCCTACAACCATCCCAATCCACTAGCTCTCTTCCCCTCACTACACAAAATAATGAATGGGACCCCCCTTCTTTGCACATAGTTCCTCAGGCCTTCCCACTTCCCTCCAAAGCTTCAACACAGGTTGGCTAGGAATCTTTCTTACTGGGGACTCTAGGGGTGCTAGCTACCACGAGAAAACTCATAACAACAAGATCACTACTCTAGGGTAATTTCTTACACAAGAATCACACTCTACAAGACTAACAACTTGCTTCTTCATGCAACTATAACCCCTACAAGATTCCCACAAAATCCACTATGGTTGCCTTCAAGCTCCAACACTCAACTCTCTCTTACAGTCCCAAAAATTGCATGAAAAAACTGCCTACAATACCCATTGTAGCTTCCCTTTTACGCATGCATGTTGGCTCTCACATTCCCCAATGTTAATCATACTCAACCCCATGATCTCAATAACTATGTGAAGTTTCTTTTCACACCAACTCTCTTACATGTATTCAATGATTAGGGATTTGATACACTTAAAATGAAAATAGAAGGTTCATACAGACTAATACTTTTATAAAGTGGGTTGGGATTAATACACATGAAAAATTTCCGCTTGGATCCCCTTGGACCCCCCTCTCTCATGGAAACCTAGCCCCCACAACTCCATCTGTGTTCATCTGCAGTCAACATTACGTTTTATTTTATTATTTGTATATACAATGTTTACATATTACATCTCTTTGGCATGCGGCCATATATCGTATTTACATTATACATCGTTAAACCAAGGATGTTACATTCCCCTCCCCCTACAATTTGCACCGTCTTTGGCGCACATCACCATATTGGCATACATATATAAAATTTTACATCTTAATACTTGGTACTTTTGCAAGTTCACAACTCTTGCAACAATTCCACCCAACAATATCTTATCCCCCTCAACCTACATAACCCAAGGAAGTGTACTCCCTTATTTACACTGCATTCCCTCAGACTATATCACTTCCCTTACAGAGCTCCAGTATAGATATGATAAGAAGTTTTCGAGTTGTGGCTCTAGGAACTTCAGCTGCCAAAATGGAGTCTTGCACACTTAGATACAAATATACATTCAGTTTTCTTTTCGAGTACTCCTCTCGCATGGTCTCCTCGTGATCCCACATGGTGTCTTCAGGACCTGTTGACGGGCAAAATTGACCGCTCGTCAACTGGAGGAGTGAATCCAGTTCGGGGTTGTCTAATTAACCCAAACCATTTGGATTAATTCACTTCGACAGGTTTAGCGGCTCCGTTGGCCGATCTAAGTCCTAAAGAAAGTGAAAAAATAACTAAAGGAAAAACAATGATCTAATAAATAACAATCACTAATAAATATGCATACATCTAATATATATATCTGTAGTTTAACTAATTAATACTTATAAAATAATTCTATTTATCATATGCACAATATATACAAATAATTCTATTTCTAACATATATATAATATGTACAAACTACGAATTTTAATCTAAATTCGTGAAAATCGAATGTAAATTGATTTTTTAAACAACAGTAACGCTGTTACCTAATCTTTTTGATTTGTTTTCTTGTGATGTTTATATTTAAGAAATCGAATATCAAACTGTCTAATTAAACAAAGAAATAACAGATGGTAGAAAGTGTTTTAACTACAAGGAACTTCTATATTTATTATACTAATGAAATCAAAGGCTGACCTGTTGTCGCATCCAATATCTATTCAATGTGTAGCATCCAGTCACCTTATATGATGAGGTAAACCTGCAACAGATCCTGAAATTGCTCCGAATAAATGTGAAGCAGTAATGATGGAGTTTGAATAACATAATACATAATAGATGCAATCACAGTAATCTTATGATTTTACAAGCAACCACAATAAGATAATTCTTGCCGTGAGAACTTGCGTATAAACGTTTGATCGAAATTAGAGATAAACCTCTTAATTCAAATTGAACGAATGATTACTATGTGTTATATTTGGGACATAAAAATATGGACAATATATAATCTTTAATCATATCAACTGAATAATAAACCACGATGACAAAAGCAACCATAATCTATTAACAAATTGAAATAAACATGACTTGAATAAAAACATTATACAGAAAAGCTAAAGCTGTGACGTGTATCATATTCCATTCAAGTCTATAGTGAAACATCCATAGTCTTGCCCCAGGCTGAGATGATTAATGTTTACAAAATAATGGGTTTATATAGGTTTCAGGAAACACAACTGTTTCCTGTTGACAAGATCAAGTTTGTTTCAAAAATATGGGAGATGCAACCACCCTGATTTCACTAAATATCAAAAACTACCAACAACCTAATCTATTTACTAAAAACACAAAGTTGATATGGCTGGGAGATCTCAACAGTGCCTCATATCTTCTTGGAAATCATGGGATCCTTAATCATCCTGAAAGAAAATAAAAATGAGAAGGTTTCAGATATGTTTTCAATTGTCAAATCAAACAATTCGAATTTTTCTAACTCGCTATAGAATCTTACGATTCTGTAGCTACTTATAATAACAAATACAATTATATTTTATTCAATAAACAAAGCAATCTAATCTTTATAAGAAAAAATAATTTATTCAATCAAATCGTATATCCTAACTTAAGAGTGAAAAAATTGTACTAAAATTAAAAAAAATCATACCTCAAATCATGGTATCAAAACTTATCAAGAAATTTTGGAGTTTACGATAGCTGTTGCTGCCTCTACATTCTTGAAAATGACACGGTCTGTAGTTTTCAATCGTTTCTCCTTCCCTTGGATAATAGACTCGAGTTTTCTATTTTCATTTGTTAACCTATCGACTTGGTCTCTTAAAGACTTGAGTCGGGACTGTAGCAATGGAACATCAGTATAGTACCTGTCGATCCATGATCGACACTCATCACACTGTGACTGTAAGGACTGTGCATTAGCACTAACAGCATTAAGAATCAGAGAATCCTCCATGCGAATGGTAGGCTTGTCACAAAGTTGGATGCCAGGAAATTCAGGATTATCCTTTAGACACGGAGGCAGGTTGCTAACATAATCATAGGGTCGGTCAAGGTAGAGCCCGTATGACATAGGGTCCTCTTCAGCAAAAAATTTCTCAATTTCTGAATCTGAGTCTTCACTCACTTCAATCGTGTCGATTGTGTCTGCACAGGGCTTTAATTTATTTCGAGCACATCGAGAAATTAAACGACCAACCCTTTTGTTTTTGAAATTAACATCGATGCTACCCTTTAGCTTCTTTCCTGTAGGTTTTTTAACGTTTTTAGTGCTATCCTTTGGGTGTGAACCCGGTTGATTGTCCTGTTGAGTGACATCAGGGTAAGTCGAGGGTTCATTATTAGGGGAAAGATCACAGGCCTGGAGTGGTGGAGAAGAGGCTGTAAGGTTCACAAGGGTTTCAACAATGACCGATTTATCTACCTATCCCAACTCATTGTTGCCAACGCCATTTCGTAAAATGAATGCATCCCAATAATCGTTTTGTAATTGCAACTGGTGCATGAGGATAATTTTAATTAAACCATGATGGAATAAACTCGAATCAGACCTCTGCTTCCTAAACCATTTACCCATTTTATACAGACTTCTAAGTAGGTAGTAGGGCATATTCAATGGAAAGCCAATAAAACTCATAAGGAGGCGTAGATGATACAGGAAAACCAGTCCGAATCAACCCTCACAAGTGACGAATTGCTTCACTACAGCTAGTAAATCATGCCATCTAGGTTTCAAGAATGAAATGGGCATACCTCGGTCACAACTGGTTATTTTGCGTGAGGTAAACAGTAGCATCCAAGGGACCTTGTCCACTTTCGCATTCTTGAACCATTTTTGACCAGCTGCTGGCAATCCCGTGGCTTGGATTAAGAACTCTTATGTCACTTCTAACTGCACATCACCAATCTTTTCCCTACAACCATCAAAGGTTAAGGCAAACTCTTGGGCGACCTGGAGGTTAAAGCCTTTAAATTTTTCGATGAACAAACGCCAATCGTTTCTTTCCAGATCCTCCCTAGCATTATCATACGATAGCAGAGTCTGGATGCCATTTGGTTCGACCCTGACCACTGGAGCCATGCGAAATGGAAGGGAATTCACACAAAACTTCACAGGTAGGGTTTGGTAAAAAGCCACAGAGCCATAGCTCCGAGCCTTATCAAAACAATGCTATGACAGTTCAAACGGTGGGCAGAGGCATTAATCACCATGCATGGGAACAAAATCATGAAGCCCAAGACCATACTTGGGAGTGATGGTATCCTGTACTACATATGCCACCTAGGACAGAGTACCTTAACACATTGTGCGCGCATAAAATTTGATTGCAAGGATAGGTGATTCATAAGAATTGAAAAGCCAAAGTTTCCATGAAAGAAATATGGTTAATCATCAAATCAAAATTAATACAAAAATCAAATAACAATTGATAGGGGTCTTTCATTCAAACAACCATAAGCTTCTTAGGCATTCTTAGAATCGAAACGATCACAAACAATGAGAGAAACATGTCCATAGCCATAAATCGCAATTCTATCATAAACAACATGCTTTCAATGAAAATTCAAAATAGAACGAAGACGATAGTTGCGATTTTTCATGCTTTCAGTCATGAAAACGAATGTATGAACAGATGATAGGTAAAATGCGATGATTTACAACTGTCGTTTGAAGAAATGCTTATGAAGATTGGTAAAATTTCATAGACCCTGTGTAGGCAGCTTTATAAAAAATGGTAATTATATACTTGCTGCCAACAATGGCGACACGCTGGGAGAAGTAGTTATCTCTGCCAAATGAACGAGTTCAGATTAGAATGATCAGAAAAAACTTCGAATCGAACACAACCGAAAAGTTGTATGAACATCATAAATAATTATAATGCATTCCAGTTTTAGACAACTGTTATTTCTAAAGAGACGCAAACTGACGACAATCTTAATAGAAGAGAGTCACGATGTTAAAGTTAAAATCTTCAATACTATTGACAGGGTCACTGCTGCTAACATGCGTCCATAGCCTCAACAAGGATGTCAATTAACCCACTCTGATATCTGTATCATGTCAAGAAATTCTAGATCAGAACGAAGGACATTTAAGGTCAAAACAGAATGCATATCAGAGAATTTTCTTTTACCTGACATTGCTTCGTTGCCAGTGGGCCTTTTTAGTACCCTGACGAAGTTATCTTGGCGTCGTGCATGCATTTACCCGCTGCCAGTGGGCTTGTTTAGTATCCTGGCGGGTTTACAAGCACTTCCCACAGCTCTCTAGAAATTTATTTAGTTTTTAAAGATATTTAATAGAGCAGGGTGACGCTGAAAATTCTAGTTTTTTAACACATGGTAGTATGTCACAGACCTTGAAGAAATTTCTTAGTTGTCCTTCATTAAGATCTAGAAATAGTTTGTTAATAAAACCGATTTTCAAGAGCAGCGAGACATCTCTGAGTTGTTCTCTTAAGGAACAGGGACAACGTAAAAAGAATTTTTATGGATGATCGTGAATACCTTCAGTTGCAGATTGAAATCAAGAAACGCTTTTCAAACAACAAGTTATCTTCAACATGGTTGCAAACTCAGAGAAATACCACAATTGATGTTTAAACAACTTTCAACAGTCATTTTCGAGGGGAAATTTTTCTGTTATTTTTGTCTGAACTAGCCCGAGGTGTAGGCATATATGTTCCAAAAGAAAGACCGATAAGCAGAAAGAAAAAAATCAAAACAAACCAGCAAAGAAAAACAAACAGCAAACAAAACAGAAAATATTTATACAGGGTGCATGGGAGCGTTATCAGGCAAAGTACCTTTTTAGAGCTTGGCCATTCACTGGAAAGGTGTCTAGATGTCCCTCTAAATTCTGTAAATGGAAGGAACTGGGACCTAATTTCTCAACAATTAAAAATGGTCCCAACCACAAGTTCTAAAACTTAGTATGCTCTCCTTTTCCCTCATGAGGTTTGTCCCATTTTAGGACAAGGTCACCTACCTCAAAATTTATGTCAGAGGCAGAATTGGAATCAAACCAGTTTTTAACAATGAGTTGATGTTGATCCAATTTCCGTTTTGCTTGAGCCCTCACTTATTCTAATTTTAACAAAGCATTAATTCGACTCTCCAAGGGGGACAATCTTCTTCCTGTACCTTTTGCGATAACTACAAAGATGGAAGAAGGACATGTGGTGGAAGAATCGCTTCCCTGCCGTAAACGAGAAAGAAGGGTGAGTTACCCACAATAATTTTAGTAGTTACTCTATCAACCCAAATTGCATTTAACAATGCGTTATGCCAATTTTTATGGTTTTCGGAGACCGTTCTCTTGATAATTTTGATCAGATTTTTATTAGTTGATTCTGCCAAGCCATTGCCTTGGGGGTAATAGCTGGCAGAGTATTTTAATTTAATTCCTTTTTCTAGAGCGAAATCACTCATTTCAAGAGACAAAAAATAAGAAGCATTGTCAAATACCAGGCATTCAGGGATACCGAAACGAGTAATAATATTTGAATTCAAGAAGGATATTACCTGGATGGTATTTACAGCTTTTAATGGGGCAGCCTCGGACCACCTAGTGAAGTAATCTGTGGCTGTTATGATATATTTATGCTGCTGCGAGGATGGCGGATTGATTGGGCCTATAATATCCAGACCCCATTGATGAAAAGGGGAGTCTACCGAAACTGGTTGCAAAGGGAAAGTTGGTTTTGGTATCCGTCCTAATGCCTTTTGACAAATCACACACTTGCGACATAAAGCATGAGCGTCTTTAAAAAGGGTAGGCCAGTAATAACCTACTCTTAATACTTTATGAGCAATGGTGTCTCCACCGAAATGCCCACCTGCTTCACCTGCATGTAATTCCAATAAGATTTTTTTTGCTTCATCTTTCTCAAGATAGCGCATAAGTACTCCATCAAACTTTTGACGAAACAAAATACCATTAATCAGCTGAAAAGAAGCAGATTTTAATCTTAGTGCTCTCCTTTTTGTGGGATCAAGGTGACGGGGAGTTGATCTGTGTATAATTTTTTTTTTTTATGTCATCATACCAAGAATTATCAGGGTTTTGCGCACAACAGATTTGATTTTGATAGTGCTGACCTGGATTTAACATATCAATTTCTTCTTGCTGTCCTACAACTGAATCGACGACTAATTTGCATAAACCTTGGCCTCTTACAATTTGTGCTGGGGTGATTTCTATGTCATATTCTTGTAAGGATGTGACCCAGTTTTCCCTTTTTTCGCCTAGTTCTTTCTATACTAACAAATTTCTGATAGCCGGGTAAGGGACAATGATTTTTGTCCTAGATTTCAACAGATAAGATCGGAAATGCTTGACTGCTTTGAAAACAACATAGGCTTTCTGATCTACTGCTGGGTAATTAAGTTCTACCCCCTTGAAGGCTGAACTCATAAAGGCAATTGGGACCTCCTTTTTTTCAACGTTCTTTTGAGTTAGGACAGCAGCGTAAGATCGGTCAGAGGCAAACGTGTAGAGGGTGAAGTCTTGCGAAAAGTCGGGGCTCATTAGAGAAGGAGCGTCTATTATGGCCTTTTTTATTGAATCAAAAGCTTGGTTTTCTAAAGGTCCCCAATGGTACTATACATCCTTTTTTATTAGGTTTTGTAATGGTCTTACCATTTCTGAAAAGCTGGAGACGAACCTCCTAACAATGTTTATCTGACCTAAGAAAGATTGCATGGACTTTTTTGACGAGGGAGGGGGCAGTTTCGAAATGACTTGAGTTCTTTCAGGGTTGATAATCATCCCTTCACTCGATACAATGAATCCGAGGAGCTTACCTTGTTCTACTGCAAAGATAGATTTTTTAGGATTTAAAGAAATGTCGTACTTACGACATCGCTGTAGAATGGATCTTAAATGAGTTAAATGATCTCCTTTATTTTTCGAGAAGACAATGACGTCATCTAGGTAAACTACTACAGATTGATTGATTAAGCTGCGGAAAGCGATGTCCATCGCTCTCTGAAAAGTGGCACCGACGTTTATGAGTCCAAAGGGCATATTTCTATAAGCGTAGGTGCCCCATGGGGTACGGAAAGTAGTTTTGAGCTGGTCTGAGGGGGACATAAGGACTTGGTTATACCCTGAAAAACCATCCAACAAGGACAATCTTTCATAACTAGATACCTATTGAAGGATCTGTTCCATGGGAGGGACATGGTAGTTGTCTTTATCGGACACTCGGTTAAGATTTCAGAAATTGACACATAGTTGGATTTCACTACTCTTCTTTCTGACAGGGACAAGATTAGAGACCCATTGTGTGTGCCTAACTGGAAAAATTATCTTAGCGTTCAGGAGTTTGTTTAATTCCTTCTTGACCGTTGGTTCAAGTTTTGGGTGCATTTTCCTTAACTTTTGTTGAAAAGGTTGGGTTTCGGGTTTCATGGGAATAACGTGTTGTATGATGTTAGGATCAAAGGTTTTTAGGTCATCATACGTCCAGGCAAAAAAATATTTGAATTCCTTAAACAACTTAATAAATGCTATATTTTCTTGCTCAGAACACCCCAACCCTAAATTAATGCACTGTGGGTTGTCTTTAGTTCCCAAATTTACTTTTTCATGTGTCAAGGAGGAACTATTCGTTTTACAGTTTACTGATTTTCTGAACTTGTCGTGAAGATCATAAAATTTTTCTAATCTAACCATAGATTTCTGGATAGAGTTTACCATGTCTGATGAAGATTCTGGGGATCTCGGATCTGGTATTACCGTAAAGTCGTGAAGATTTTCGTCATGGGTACCTTCGTCGATCACTGCGCCCTGGAACGTTTCTTCCATATGCATAAAACTTATGATATGTTGATCGTCATCGAAGACTCTCCAGTTCGTGATGTTGTCTAGGACGGATGGTCTGAACAACAGTTCAACGAAAAATGCATTCGGAGATAAGCCTTCCGCAGGAAAAAGTTTTGAAGTGACGTTAGCTAGTAAATCAGCTTCCAAATTATTCAATCTAGGAATAGAATTTATATTAAATGCGGAAAACTTGTTCATCAAATTCCATACCTCAGTCTGATAGCTTTTAAGGTGTGGAGATAAACAGTGGATAGCATTTTTTACTTGTCTAATCACAATTTCCAAATCACTAAAGACAGTCAAATTTTGAATGTTCAGATCTAATGCTTTTCTGAGGCCTTGCAGGAGTGCCTCATATTCGACTGTGTTGTTTGTACATTCGAATTCTAACTGGCAAGCAATTAGAGTCTTGTTACCTGCTGGATCGATGAGTACACACCCTGCACCAGCTCCTTCTTTAGATTTTGACCCATAAAAGTAAAGAGACCATATTTTATTTTCGTCGGGTGCATGGGACCACTGAGAAAAGGCTATTGACTGCGTGCATGTCATAAATTCGGATTGTTGTTCGGGGTAAGTGATGGTGGAAGTTTCGGCCATGAAATTGCCAAAAAAAGTATCCATCCCCTATATTTCAAGCGAATTGGCAGAAGGAGTGAATGGTTCATTGGGATCATTTAAATCAGTCACCGTGAACTTCAGATAACGTTCACGATTTACCTTGATTCTGTTGGGCTTTCCATTCTTGGGCAACCACAAGTGAGACCAATCCATCGCAAAATAGCCATGTAATTGTTTCGACCAGTCTCTACTTAAAAACAAACCATAAACTTCTGGAATATCTACAACAATGATATCAATCACTTGATGAACTTTAGGATTAGACGACAATCTTATAAGCACATTCTTTAATTCACCTATCACTTTAACACTAGTTCGATCAAGCCGGATAAGTTTCAAGCTGGATGGTTGAACTTCGGCATTAATCTTTTGACAAACAGACCAAGGCATTACGTTAGATGATGCACCTGAATCTACCATATAGTTATGTACATTCCTATTGAAAATTTCAAAAGTCAACAAAAATGGAGGAACATTTCTGTGAGTACTAACAGTAGAAGTTTGTTGTTTTTTAATCGCAGCCTCTGAAACTGGTTTATCTACATTTGCTACATTATTTATAGGAAGGTATCTTTTATCATGAGGCTCAGATGTAGTTTTGGCGGAGGCCTTCTGAGGAATTTTGGGGCTGTTTTGAACACCTTTGTTGCTGTTCGGATTGCTATTTTTGCTGTTGTCTGCAATATTCTGCAGCATTTTTTGCAAAAGAAAAGGGAATTTTAATAATCCGTAAACATAAATTTTAGCCCTAAGATTTTTTAGATCTTCAATCAAATCATAATCTAAACTTGGGTTTACTGAATTCTGTTTAGTCTCAATCGATTTAGACTGTTTTGGAGGTAAAGTCGTCGTAATTTCAAAAGAAGACTTATTTGTTGTCTTGCTCTTAGTATTGTAAGGGTGCACTGTTTCGAAATTAGCTTGAAAGATACTATCCGAAAAATGTCCAAAGATGTTCGGAGATGATTCATCTTCTTCTACTGTCTCTTGTTCAACTACCTCTTCAGGAATCTCGGGAGGAATCAAGTTATCGTGTGCTGCTAGGATTGTTTGAATAGCAAATTGTAGGCTTTCTAGATTTAGGCCTTCGACATTTGAGTTAGGTCAGTTGGTGGGAAAAGGCTTCCTAAAATGGGGTTTGTAAGGCCCTTTGCTCGAAGAAGCTTCTTTAGCTGACCTTTTCAAATCTATAACTTGGTTGGACAATTTCTGAATGACTTTCTGTAAGTTTTCTAAATCTGAACTCTCAGGTTGAGCTTTGTTTTGGGGAGGTCTGGGAAGGATTTCGATTTTCTTCTTGGAGGATGAACTAGTCTCTATCTCATTACTGGTAGTGTCTTTTACGCTGAGAATAAATTTCTTGATCTAACTGGCCTCTTCGAAGGATTCTAACAACGTGGATTTCTTGGATCTCTTTACCCAAATGGCTAGGTTTTGATGTAATGCTTTTGTGTAGTATACGACAATAAGATTCTCGGTAGGCATCGAATCTGTGGGGATTCGGTTCTTTAGTGTCAAGAACCTTTGATTAAAATCTTTGATCTTTTCTTTGGGGTTCATTTTTAGACTAGAAAGCTCCATGACTAGAACTTCAGGAGACTTGTCGTCTCCGAACTTCTCAAGGAAACAAGACTCAAATTTATCCCATGACACGATGGTGTGGGGCTGTTGAGAAAAGTACCAGGTAGAGGCATTTCCCTCAAAGGTGTATGGAAACAATCTATAGACTATGTCTTCATGCTGAACACTACGGAGTCTAATGGCTAGCATAAAATTTTTGATGTGATCTTCAGCGATCTGTTTGGAGTCTGGGTCAAATTTAGGGAGCCATTTCTCTGGGTGTTTGGGTAAAGGATGTTGAGGCCCAGGTATGGCCATTGCATCTTGGTCGAGCCAGGGTCTGGCAGGATTGCTCGGATTGGCCATAGGTGTGGGTGGTGTCGAAGGTTGGGATGAGGAACTGCCTTCGTCAGAGGATTCTTCTCCAGAAGAAGAAGGATATGAAGGAGGTGGTGATGGTGGAATACCAGATCCTCCTGCTGCAGGAGTGAGGATTGGATCTGTAGGGTTTAAGGTAAGGTCAGTACCTCCAAGTTGTTCTTTGATATCAGAGAAGTCTAATGGTTGATTCAAAGTTCGGTTTGGTTGTCTAATACGGGCTAAGGCATTATGCGTTCTTATGAGGGATTGATGAACAGTCTCTTGTATGTCACCACCCGAAGGATTTGGAGTTACTGGTTCAACCGTGATCCGTAGATCGTCGTTTGATGTGGTTGCTGTTCGAGGGACAATGTTGTCGTCTGAACGAATCCTAGTTACTATAGGTGAGCGAGTAGGTGGGGGAGGAGTCTTACGACCTCCTCATGCCATTAATAGTTTTCAGGCCCTCCTTCTAGCACCATTTGTTGACGGGCGAAATTGACCGCTCGTCAACTAGAGGAGTGAATCCGGTCCAGGGTTGTCTAATTAACCCAAGCCGTTTGGATTAATTCACTCCGACGGGTTTAGCAGCTCCGTTGGCCGATCTAAGTCCTAAAGAAAGTGAAAAAATAACTAAAGGAAAAACAATGATCTAATAAATAACAATCACTAATAAATATGCATACATCTAATATATATATTTGTAGTTTAACTAATTAATACTTATAAAATAATTCTATGTATCATATGCACAATATATACAAATAATTCTATTTCTAACATATATATAATATGTACAAACTACAAATTTTAATCTAAATCCGTGAAAATCGAATGCAAATTGATTTTTTAAACAACAGTAAAGCTGTTACCTAATATTTTTATTTGTTTTCTTATGATGTTTATATTTAAGAAATCGAATATCAAACTGTCTAATTAAACAAAGAAATAACAGATGGTAGAAAGTGTTTTAACTACATGGAACTTCTATATTTATTATATTAATGAAATCAAATAAAAGGCTGACCTGTTGTCGCATCCAATATCTGTTCAATGTGTAGCATCCAGTCACCTTATCTGATGAGGTAAACCTGCAACAGATCCTGAAATTGCTCCTAATAAATGTGAAGCAGTAATGATGGAGTTTGAATAACATAATACATAATAGATGCAATCACAGTAATCTTATGATTTTACAAGCAACCACAATAAGATAATTCTTACTGTGAGAACTTGCGTATAAACGTTTGATCAAAATTAGAGATAAACCTCTTAATTCAAATTGAACGAATGATTACTATGTGTTATATCTGGGACATAAAAATATGGACAATATATAATCTTTAATCATATCAACTGAATAATAAACCACGATGACAAAAGCAATCATAATCTATTAACAAATTGAAATAAACATGACTTGAATAAAAACATTATACAGAAAAGCTAAAGCTGTGACTTGTATCATATTCCATTCAAGTATGTAGTGAAACATCCATAGTCTTGCCTCAGGCTGAGATGATTAATGTTTACAAAATAATGGGTTTATATAGGTTTCAGGAAACACAACTGTTTCCTGTTGATAAGATCAAGTTTGTTTCAAAAATATGGGGGATGCAACCACCCTGATTTCATTGAATATCAAAAACTACCAACAACCTAATCTATTTACTAAAAACACAAAGTTGATATGGCTGGGAGATCTCAATAGTGCCTCATATCTTCTTGGAAATCATGGGATCCTTAGTCATCTTTAAAGAAAATAAAAATGAGAAGGTTTCATATATGTTTTCAATTGTCAAATCAAACAATTCGAATTTTTCTAACTCGCTACAGAATCTTACGATTCTGTAGCTAGTTATAATAGCAAATACAATCATATTTTATTCAATAAACAAAACAAACTAATCTTTATAAGAAAAAATAATTTATTGAATCAAATTGTATATCCTAACTCAAGAGTGACAAAATCGTACTAAAATTAAAAAAAATCATACCTCAAATCATGGTATCAAAACTTATCAAGAAATTTTGGAGTTTACGATAGCTGTTGCTGCCTCTACATTCTTGAAAATGACACGGCCTGTAGTTTTCAATCATTTCTCCTTTACTTGGATAATAGACTCGAGTCTGTTGTTTTCATTTGTCAACCTATCGACTTGGTCTCTTAAAGACTTGAGTCGGGACTGTAGCAATGGAACATCAGTATAGTACCTGTCGATCCACGATCGACACTCATCACACTGTGACTGTAAGGACTGTGCATTAGCACTGACAACATTAAGAATCAGAGAATCCTCCATGCGAATGGTAGGATTGTCACAGAGTTGGATGCTAGGAAATTTGGGATTATCCTTTAGACATGAAGGCAGGTTGCTAACATAATCATAGGGTCGGTCAGGGTAGAGCCCATATGACATAGGTTCCTCTTCAGCCAAAAATTTCTCAATTTCTGAATCTGAGTCTTCACTTACTTCAATCGTGTCGATTGTGTCTGCACAGGGTTTTAATTTATTTCAAGCACATCGAGAAATTAAACGACCAACCCTTTTGTTTTTGAAATTAACATCGATGCTGCCCTTTAGCTTCTTTCCTGTAGGTTTTTTAACGTTTTTAGTGCTATCCTTTGGGTGCGAACCCGGTTGATTGTCCTGTTGAGTGACATTAGGGTAATTCGAGGGTTCATTATTAGGGGAAAGATCACAGGCCTAGAGTGGTGGAGAAGAGGCTGTAGGGTTCACAAGGGTTTCAATAATGACCGGTTTATCTACCTGTCCCAACTCATTGTTGCCAAAGCCATTTTGTAAAATGAATGCATCCCAATAATCATTTTGTAATTGCAACTGGTGCATGAGGATAATTTTAATTAAACCATGATGGAATAAACTCGAATCATACCTCTGCTTCCTAAACCATTTACCCATTTTATACAGACTTCTAAGTAGGTAGTAGGGCATATTCAATGGAAATCCAATAAAACTCATAAGGAGGCATAGATGATACATGAAAACCAGTCCGAATCGACCCTCACAAGTGACGAATTGCTTCACTACAACTAGTAAATCATGCCATCTAGGTTTCAAGAATGAAATGGGCATACCTCGGTCACAGCTGGTTATTTTGCGTGAGGTAAACAGTAACGTCCAAGGGACCTTCTCCACTTTCGCATTCTTGAACCATTTTTGACCAGCTGCTGGCAATCCCGTGGCTTGGCTTAAGAACTCTTCTGTCACTTCTACTGCACATCACCAATCTTTTCCCTACAACCATCAAAGGTTAAGGCAAACTCTTGGGCGACCTGGATGTTAAAGCCTTTAAATTTTTCGATGAACAAACGCCAACCGTTTCTTTCCAGATCCTCCCTAGCGTTATCATACGATAGCAGAGTCTGGACGCCATTAGGTTTGACCCTGACCATTGGAGCCATGCCGAATGGAAGGGAATTCACATAGAACTTCACAGGTAGGGTTTGGTAAAAAGCCACAGAGCCATAGCCCCGAGCCTTATCAAAACAATGCTATGACAGTTCAAACGGTGGGTAGAGGAGTTAATCACCATGCGTGGGAGCAAAATCGTGAAGCCCGAGACCATACTCGGGAGTGATGGTATCCTGTACTACATATGCCACCTAGGCATTGGGTATAGCTAGGACAAATTACCTTAACAAATTGTGCGCGCATAAAATTTGATTGCAAAGATAGGTTATTCATAAGAATTGAAAAGCCAAAGTTTCCATGAAAGAAATATGGTTAATCATTAAACCAAAATTAATACAGAAATCAAATAACAATTGATAGGGATCTTCCATTCAAACAACCATAAGCTTCTTAGGCATTCTTAGAATCGAAACGATCACAAACAATGAGAGCAACATGTCCATAGCCATAAATCACAGTTCTATCATAAACGACATGTTTTCAATGAAAATTCAAAATAGAACGAAGACGATAGTTGTGAGTTTTCATGCTTTCAGTCATGAAAACGAATGTATGAAGAGATGATAGGTAAAATGCGATGATTTACAATTGTCATTTGAAGAAATGCTTATGAAGATTAGTAAAATTTCATAGACCCTGTGTAGGCAGCTTTATAAAAAATGGTAATTATATACTTGCTGCCAACAGGACCATAGCAAGTCCACTGGACCTTTACTAGGTCGATGACTTTGTTCTTGAGCACTTTGAATTTTCGGTCCATGATGTGCACTGGGTCCACTTGAAAGTCCCCTTCATGCTCCACCTGGATCACAGTCCAATCAATTACGTGGTTAGGACCAGAAACATACTTCTTCAATAAAGACACATGAAAGACATTATGAATTCTCGTGGATACAAACAATGGAAGCATGTATGTAACTGGGTCTATCTTCTCTAAAAATTTAATTGACCCACATCATCTCTCTTCCAACTTTGGGAAACTTCTCAATCTTAGCGAGCTTCTCTTTGCCTTTACTTTTAAAAACACATGCTCTCCCACTTTGAATTCTTTGTATGCCCTAATTTTTTCTGCACAACTATTTTTCTTGTCCTGTGTAACCTTTAAATTCCATCTGATCTTTATCATTTTCTCTTCCATGTTCCTTATGAATTTTGGCCCAATAACTACTATGTTTGTTGGGTTGTCCCAACTTACTGACGTGTTTCATTTCCTTCCATACAAAGCTTAAAATGGGATCATTTTCAATGATGTCTGGTACCCATAAGCAAGTTCAACCAAATGAATATAGTCTTCCCACTTGGAAGGCTCATCCATTATATACATTCTCAACATATCTTCAATTATCTGGTTGGTCCTCTCTGTCTTTCCATCCGACTCTAGATGATATGTCGTACTGAAATTCAAGTTAGTCCCAAATCCCTTAAACAATCCCTTCCAAAATTCAGAAGTGAACTTGGGATCTCTATCTAACACTATTGCCTTAGGCACACCATGTAGCCTATCAAATTTGTTCTTATAGATCTCTGCAATATTCGCTGCCTTATGAGTTGTTTTCACTGGAATAAAATGTCCAGCCTTTGTAAGCTTGTCCACCACTACCATGATGGAGTCAAGCTGCCTTGCTATTCTTGGTAGTTTGGTGATAAAATCTATTGTAACTACCTACCATTTCCTTTCAGGAATGGGCAATGACTGTAGCAATCCTACTGGATGACTGTGTTTATTCTTCACCTTTTGACATTCCATGCACTTGGCTATGTAATCAACCACATCTTTCTTCATTCCAGGATATAAATACTAGCCTCTTACCGCCGCAATTGTCTTTTGGTACCCTGGATGACTAGCATATGGTATATTGTGTATCTCTTTCAACACCATATTTCTTAATTCTCGAGTGTCAGGAACATAAACTTTGTCCCTGAACAAGAGGATTCCATCCTCTTCCAACCTATAGTCTTTAAACTTCAACAATATACTTCCCTGCTGTAAGTCTTCTGCAACTTGTGTATAATGATGATATGATGCTACAACTACCATTTTTTTTGTTTTTTGCTTTAAATCTAAACAACACATGCTAATGTTTGCAACATGCATTTCATGCACTCTCCTGCTGAGTGCATCAACCACTTTATTCTCTTTTCCCTTGATGTGCTTGATGTTAAAGTCATATTCACCAAGAAATTCCAACCATCTAGTTTGTTTGGCATTTAGCTTTGGCTACTCAAAGAAGTGTTTCAGACCACTATGATCTATCTTCAACTCAAATTTTCTGCCCATGACATAATGCCACCACATTTTTAAGGCATGAACTATGGCTACCAACTCTAACTCATGGGTAGCATAATTTCTTTCATGCTTCTTAAGCTTCCTTGACCCATAACATATGTCATGTCCATTTTGTGTAAGGACTCCATGAAGCCCTTCCTTGCATGCATTTGTGCACACAAAAAAATCCTCATATGGATTTGCAACCTTTAAAATAGGTGCATTGGTCAACAACTCCTTTAAGTGTTGGAAACTCTCCTCACACTTGGAAAACCATTCAAGCTTTGTTCCCTTCTTATGTGGTGAAGTGATAGGATGCATGACCTTGGAGAAACCTTCAACGAATCTCCTATAATATCCAACTACCCAGAACTAATCTCACTTCTGAAACATTCTTTGGCACTAGCCAACTTTTAATTGCTTCAATCTTCTCAGACTCCACCACTATGCCCTCCTCTTAGACGATGTGGCTCAAATAATGGATTTTCCTTTGATAGAAAGTGCACTTGCTTAGCTTGGCATACAATTGGTGTTCTTTCAACACCTGTAACACCATCCTCGAATGTTATTCATGCTCCTCCTCCATCTTGGAGCATATAAGAATATCATCCAAGAAGACAATGACGAATTTTTCCAGATAATCCTCGAACACTAAATTCATTAGACACATAAGAGTAGCTTGTGCATTTATCAAGCCAAATGGCACCACCACAAACCCATAATGGCCATACCTTTTTCGAAATGTTATCTTGCTAGTGTCTTCTTCTCTGATTTTCACCTTATGGCAACTTGACCTTAGGTCAATCTTGGAAAATATTCTTACTCCTTTTATTTTATCAAAAAGATCATTGATTCATGGTAGAGGATACATGTTCTTTACCATAACCTTATTTAGATATCTGAAGTCAATTCACAACCTCAAAGTTCAATCCTTTTTCTTCACAAAAAACACTAGGGCACCCCAAGGTGAGACACTTGGGCATATGTACCCCTTTCTTCAACAATTATTCTAGCTGCATCTATAACTCTCATTTTGTAGGGGGTCTTGGACACTATGACAACTCCAAGCATAGAGTCAATAGAGAAGTCAATATCTCTTTTTGGTGGCAATTCTGAAAATTCTCCAAACACATCTTCATACTCCTTCAAAACTGGATAGTATTCAGAACTTGGATCTTTATCCTTGGCTGGCTCTTCCATATGGGCAACATATATATAACACCCTTTTCTAAAACTTCTTTTCAACTGCAATGTTGAAATCTCTTTGATGGATATAGGTCTTGGAATATCTTGCACCGTATTTGAATTCCCTTCCTCATCAAGGTATGTGAGAGCCTTGTTGTAACAATCTAGGACAACATGATGCTCATCCAACCAATCCATACCAATTAAGCAATCATATGACCCAAGTGGTATGATATTCAAATCTGTCTTTGTGCTAGCTCCATTCATGTTCACTAGGAAATCCTTGACAAGTTCACTGATTTTTCTCTTGGTTCCAATGGCTAGCTAAACCAACCAAGACTTTCATACTTACATTTCTTCAATTCAAACCTTTCAACTATTTTTGGATCTATATAGCTATGACTAGATCCATAATAAATCAAAATAGTTATGGGCTGATTATCAATCTTACCTTCTACCTCAATCATGTGGGATTGGTATTCT
>JZKD02S1674242.1:81006-94485 GCA_000966675.3 Picea glauca | reverse complement strand
TCCACACAAGAAAAAAGACCAGAATTCTGATGATGAAGAGAAATACAAATTTAAGAAATACAGTAAAAAGAAAAGTTTGTGTGCAAATAATGATGAATCCTCAGAAGACAAAGATAACAATTCATCTTGTGAAGATATAGTGAATGATTTTATGCTTATGGCCATAGAATACTTTGATGATGAATACACAGGAAGTGACATGAGTGATGAAGAAGTTGTGGTTTATATGGAAGGTGAACTAATTAGTGCTTTATAAGAGATTGACAGACTCAAACTTAAGAAGAGAAAACAAAAACAATTGTTGATGCAGTTTGAAAAGAATGGTAAAGAACGAAGTGAAGATTTTTTTTGTTAAAAGTAGAATTAGAAGAAGCAAAGAAAATAGAAGATATTATAAAACAACAATTATCAGAGAAGAAGGTGAGATGTGAATCTTTGGAAGAAGAAGTAGTGAAATCTAGAAAAGAGTTGGAGGAGTTTCAAGCCTTGTATCACCAAAATATGTCAAGTATCAAAGCCTCAGAAGAACTGAATAGCATCCTGAGTAAACAAAGATCTTCATTGGTAAAGACTGGTCTAGGTTATGAAAGAGGTTCAAGTAGCAGTCGGTCAGAAAACAAAGAATCAACTAAGATGATCAAATTTCAAATCAGTAGACAGTCAGATTATGATCATACTCTGCAAACAAAAGTTAATAAAGATGAGTTGAGTTCTGATAAGGAACAAAGCCAAAAAAAGATAAAGAAATCAATTCCAAGAATAAGGCCAATATTTAGGTACCAAAATTTGTTCTATGGTTAGTGTTATTATTGTTCTAATTTTGGCCATAAAGCTGCAAATTGTGGAATTAAGTTTAGAAGTATGCAACTAAGGAGGTCAAAGAATAAACAATTGTTGCAACATAGAAATAGACAGTCAGTGAGTAGACAACAATGTACCAATTATTTTGATCTGTTGTACAATGAGCCTGAATGTTACATTTGTCATAAATTTGGTCACAAATCCTTAGATTGTCATTTGAATAATTACAAAGTAGATCCAAGAATAAATCCCTCAGCTGAAAATGTCAAGATATGGAAAAAGAAAGAAAGCAATAAGTGTGGTTTAGTGCTTTTTGTTCAAAGACAAAAGTATCCTTGGTATATTGACAATGGATGTTCCAAACATATGACTGGAGACAAAAGTAAGTTTTTGTCTCTAAGTGAAAGAAAATCAGGAAATGTAACATTTGGAAATGATGCACTAGGGAAAATCAAAGGTAAAGGAATGGTAAGTCTAAGTAATGGCAAAGGGAAAGCTCAAGATGTGTTGTTTGTAGATGTTCTAAAACATAATCTGCTTAGTGTCAGTCAAGTTTGTGACAGAGGATGTGAAATTTTTTTCACTTCTAAAGATTGTAGAATAAAATCTGTGCATTCAGGACAATTGGTTGCAAAAGGCATAAGAACATAAAACAATGTCTATGTTTTGAAAGAAGAAAAAGAAGAATGTCATTTAAGAAAGTATGATGAAATTTGGCTATGGCATAGGAGACTTGGACATGCAATTTTTTTTCATATAATCAAGATTAGAAACAGTGGGGCGGTAAAATATCTTCCAAATATATCAAATCCATATGATTTTGTATGTAAACCTTGCCAAATAGGAAATATTACTCGGACACAATTTAAATCTAATAACTTTACATCAACAAAAAACCTCTTCAGTTAGTAAATATGGATTTATGTGGACCATCAAGGAAGGAAGGTACATGAAAATAAAACTATTTCATGTTGATCATTGATGATTATTCTAGACTCACATGGGTTACCTTTCTGAAAGAAAAATCTGAAGCATTTGAAAAATTCAAAGTGTTTAAGGCTCTGACTGAGAATCAAACATGAAAAATATTTAAGGCAATAAGGTCTGATAGAGGAGGAAAGTTTAGTTCAGGGGACTTCAAAGAGTTTTGTGATAAACATGGGATCAAAAGAGAGTATACTATTCCAGGGACTCCACATCAAAATGGAATAGTTAAGAGGCATAATAGATCAATTCAACAGATGGAAAGATCAATGATGAATGAAAAGAATATTGCTAAGACATATTGGGTAGAAGAAATTCATACAACTATACATATTCTTAACAAATCTCATCTCAGGCCACACAGTGACAAGACTCCTTATGAACTATGGTTTGGAAGACCTACTTCAATCAAATATTTTAAATTCTTTGGGAGTAAGTGTTATATCAAGAATAATGATGAAAATCTTGGCAAATATGGTGATAGGTCTGATGAAGGTATCTTCTTAGGATATTCTACAAATAATAAAGGATACAAATACTATAATAAGAGGTTTCATAAATTGGTTGATATTATTGACATAAGAATTGATGAAGAAATCCCGGTAAGAGATGTAAGCAGTGTTGAATCAACCATAAAGGCTATAGTTGAAGTTGAAGATGAACAGGTCCAAGAATAATAAAGATAAGACTCTTAGTCAGATGAAAATACAAATATTCAGGCAGACTCAAATCAACAAACAGAAACAAAACCACCTCCCAGAATTGTTAGAAAGAATCATCTTGAAAATCAAATAATTGGTGATATGAATAAATGAGTTCAGACAAGAAGGCAATTGATTAAAGATTCAGAACAATCTCATATTTCTTTCCTATCTATGATTAAACCTAAAAATTTTGATGAAGCCATCGAGCACGACGATTGGATTAGAGCTATGAATGAAGATGTTGATCAGATTGAGAAGAATAATACTTGGGAGTTTGTTCCTAGACCCGCAGATAAGAATGTAATAGGTTCCAAATGGGTTTTTAAGAATAAAATGAATGAACAAGGACAAATTATTAGGAATAAAGCCAAATTGGTTTGTAAGGGGTATGCACAAGTTGAGGGATATGATTTTGATGAAACCTTTGCACTAGTGGAAAGATTGGAAGCCATCAAAATGTTTCTTTACTATGCATGTCATAAGAACTTTAAAGTATATCAGATGGATGTTAAGTCAACATTTCTTAAAGGAGATCTAGAAGAAGAAGTACATATGGAGCAACTTGAAGGATTTTCACTGACAATTAATCCTGACTATGTTTGCAAGTTGAAAAATAAATTATATGAACTGAAACAAGCACCATGAGCCTAGTATTATAGACTAGACAAGTATTTACAGGACAAAGGGTTCAAGAAAGGTATTGTTGATAGTAATTTGTACATTAAATATGAAGGTGATGATTTATTGGTTGTTTTGGTTTATGTGGATGACATTATTTTTAGATGTACTAATGATTCTTTTGTTCAGTGGTTTGCTAATTCCATGCAATCTAAGTTTGAGATGTCAATGATAGGAGAACTGTCATACTTTCTTGATCTTCACATCATTCAGAGTTCTGAAGGTCTATTTCTTTCTCAAGAGAAGTATTTGAAGGAGATGTTGAAGAAGTTTCAGATGGAAGATTCCTCCTATGTTAGTACACCTATCTAACATATAATGAGATATCTCTGTGAGTGAAAGAAAGATCAAAACAAAGTTGTAATGAATATATGAAGTAGATTGAAGCCTGCAAGTAAGAAGAGTAGAATGCATAAGAACCCAAGAGCATGAGAAAAGTAGAGAAAGAGCATATGAAAAGAGAAATCAAGAGGATTCAAGTATGAATGGACAGAAGCAGGGAAAAAACATAGTAGAATAGAAAAACAAAGAAGAACTGGTAAGCATTGACATATATGTTTCATTGTAATGTACTTGTGAAGTAAAGATTTATAATAAGGGTGATGTAAGGGAGGACTGTTGTCCTCTGTGATTCAAGTTGGTGCTTGAATACTGGAAGTTGTATCTTCCATCTAGTTGCAGCTAGAAAATTAGGGAGGCAGGGTGGTGCTAGGAAAGAAAAAGAGTCTTCTGTGTGAAAGTTGCTGCTTGTATAAGTGGAAGTGGGAGCTAGAAAAAATTGAGCGTTGGTGCTCTCTACAAGTTGCAACTTGTTAAACAGAGGTTGTAGCCTCATCTTGAGTTGGTGCTCAAGATGTAGATGATGTACAGAAGCTAAAAGACTGCCTATCATACTAAGAAGAAGAGATTTTTCCCTTTATGGGTTTCCTTGTGAATATTTGTCTCTGTGTATATCATATGTGTGATTGATGATTACTATTTCTGTTGATTACCTTCTGTATTATCTTGAATATCATTTGGTGAATAGTAATAATGTTTAAAAGGTCTAAAATTGCTTAAGCACAGTAACAACTGATTCACCCCCCCCCTCTCAGTTGTCTTAATAATTTCAACACTCCTGCACTGTCTTTCCATTTTTCCATATGTCAAGTTCAATTAACCAACTGAAATATTCTGCTGAGTGGTGTTTCCACATCACCAGGTTCTCAAAATAAGTCTTCCTCCTGGTCTTCTTGCCAATCCTTTGATCTAGAATTTTCTCCATTTGTGGATTTTCTGTTGTGGGCATATGCTTCTCCCATTGGACCTCCTTATGATCACCTGATTCTCCTGTATCATTCATATTGTAAGGGTACATGTCTGTAACATTGAATATTGGTGATATTCCAACATTTTATAGCAGCTCAATTTCATAAGCATTGGCAACAAATTTTCTGAGGATTTTACATGGTCCTATCTTCTTCATCTTTAATTTGTTATATGTTCCCCTTGGGAACCTTTCCTTCCTCAAATGTGATAAAAATTGATCTCCAACCTTGAAATGAACCTCTCTTCTTCTTTGATCAATGTGACTCTTGTACTTCTTGCTGCTATCGTGTAACTGTCCCTTTATCTGATCATATCGTTTCTGTATCTTTGCAGTAGAGTATTCTGCTCTTGCACTTCATAGCTCATCATGTCCTAAAGTTCTTGACTCTAAAATTCCTCTTAGATACATCCCATACACTATATGAAATGGACTTTTTCCAGTCCTTCTATTTAGTGAATCATTATAAGCAAATTCTGCCTGGTGCAAAATTTGATCCCATTGATGGTGATGTTCAGTGACCATACTCCTCAAAAAATTTCCTAAGCTCCGATTTACCACCTCAGTATTTTCGTCTATCTGAGGGTGATATGATGAATTGAAGGACAAGTCTATCCCCAAATTATTCCACAAAGTTCTCCAATAGTTTCCCACAAATTTGGTATCTCTGTCTGAGACTATACTTGTGGGCAAGCCATGTAATCTCACAACCTCCTTGAATTTTGTTTTTGGCTATGTGAGTAGCATCACTGCTTTTATGGCATGGTATGAAATGTGCCATCTTTGAGAACCTGTCAACCAATACAAATATGGAATCACTCCCCCTCTAGGTTCTTGGCAATCCCAACACAAAATCCATGCTTATGGCATCCTGCGTTCTGTCTGGAATAGAAAATGGATGATACAGACCCATGTTTTTTTGTTTCCCCTTTGCATACTGGAAGAATCTACATTTTTCCATGAATTTCTTCACATCGAACCTCATACTTGGCCAATGGTATGAAGAACTCAGTTGTGCATAAGTCTTATCATGGACGAAGTGTCCAACCAATCCCCCATTGTGCTTTTCTTTCAACGAGTTGTCTCTCATTGAGAATTTCAGAATACATAATTGGATTCCATTGAACATTAGTCCATATTGGATCAAATATTCCATCCACTGACTTCTGTCCCTTAGAAAATGGTTTTCACATGCTTCATGAGCCTCCTTGAAATCTAGATATTTAAGACACATCCCCTTAAGGTGTTCAAATCCTAAGGTCTCCACTTGAAATTATTGCATAATTAGACATCTCCTGTTCAAAGAATCAACAACTTTGTTAGTGATACCACTAATGTGATTAATGAAAAAAGTAAAATTCTGCATGAATTCTACCCATTTATCATGTCTTTGGTTCAACTTCTCCTAGCTGGTTATGAATTGTAAAGCCCGATTGTCACTGTACAAGACAAACTCCTTCGGAATAAGGTAATGCCTCCATTTTTTCAGAGCTTGTATTAAAGCATAAAAATCCTTGTCATACATTGAGTACTTCCTCGTAGTTTCATTTAGCTTCTCACTGAAGTAAGCAACAAGATTATTGTCTTGGCTCAAGACTGCACCGATAGCTACTCCACTTGCATCACATCCCACCTGAAATGTCTTCCCAAAATCAGGCAGAACTAGAAGAGGTTGTTCTATTATCTTGGACTTTAACACTCTAAATATTTTCTCAGCTTCCTCTATACAATTAAAATATCGATGCTTTTTCTTTATGGTGTCCAGTATGGGTGCACAATGCTACTGAAATTCCTGATTAATTTCCTATAAAAAATTGCTAACCCATGAAAAATTCTTACCTCAAATACACTTCTTGGAGAAGGCCATTCTATGATTTTCCTCACCTTATTTGGATCCATCTTCAACTCATTTGAAGAGATAAAAAAACCCAAGTATACGAGTTCTGTTTTCATGAAAGAACATTTCTTCAGATTTATCAACAACTTCTCTTGCTGCAACCTCTTCAACACCAATTTCAAGTGCCTCAAATGTTCTCCTTCAGTCTCACTGAAAACTAAAATGTCATCAAAATACATAATTACAAACTTACGAATGAAATCCTTGAGTACTTCATTTATTAATCTCATGAATTTGCTTGGGGCATTTGTTAAGCCAAATGGCATAACAAGCCACTCATACAATCCTTCATTCGTCTTGAATGCTATCTTCCATTCATCTCCTTCTCTCATTCTTATCTGATGATATCCACTCTTCAAGTCTATTTTGGAGAAATAATTTGCTCCACTCAAGCAATCCATCAAATCATCCATTCTTAAAGGAAATATGTACTTGATGGTTATCTTGTTGATGGCTTTAGAATATGTGCACATTCTCCATCCTCCAAACTTCTTTGGACTTAACACAGTTGGTACTATGCATGGACTCAATATTTCTCTGACCAAACCTTTATCCAACAACTCTTGGACTTGATTCTTGACCTCTTCATTCTCTTGAGGATTCAACCTGTATGCTGCTTTATTTGGAAAACTCACTCCTGGAATAAGGTCAATGTGGTGACTGATACTCCTAATGGGCGGTAAAGAATGAGGTAATTCATCCACCACGATATCAACAAACTCATCCGACAATTCTTGAATTTCTACAGGCAGATCATCCATAGAAGTGTTCATAAGGATGACTCTGGGCTGCCTCACCACAACAAACTGCATCTCCTATTCCTTCTTGACTTCATTCAAGAGTTCATTCCCACTCATGAGAAGTATGCTAGGACTATCCTCTTCCTTCACTCCCTTATATTCTATTGGCAACAACATATGCTTACAACCATTCTTCTCAAGGGTGTAATTATTTTTCTTTCCATCATGTATGGAATTTCTGTCATATTTCCACGGTCTTCCCAACAAAACATGGAAAACGTCCATATGTATGACATCACATAGAATCTCATCCTTATAACCACCTATTTTAAACTGAACATTGCATTGTCAACTTACCATGAATTTGTGTCCCTTTTGCAACCACAATACTTTGTACGGGTTCAAATGTGTAGTTGTTGCCAATTCCAGATTTTCCACCATTTCTGTGGATACCAGATTATCGATGCTCCCACTCTCTATAATCACTTTGCATACCCTGTCTTTAGTTTTGTAGGTAGTCCCAAAAAAACTATTTCTCTGAATTGGATCTTTTGCTTCTTTCTCTGGTTTTATGAGAAATTTACTCATCATGAGGGATCTCCCTTCTTCTGTTGTTTTTGCCTCCACATTCCTATTTTGTGCTTCAAAAATGTGAGGTTCTCCACCTTCCACAATCTTCTTTTTCTGAAGACAATCCCAAGACATATTCCCTGTCTTTCCATAGGCATAACATTTCACTTGTCCTCCTCTGCCTCTTCCTCTTCCTTGAGAAAAATATTTTCTTCCACCATAGTGTCCCCCTCTAGAACTTCCTCCTCTTTCTATCTGGATGTGATACTTTTCATCTTCAACTCCAAGTTTCTAGAATTTTTCTAGGGAAATTCCTCTGCCTCTGTTTGGATTTTTCCCTCTATTTCACTGGAATTGCTTCCTGGCCAACGTTTCCTCCGCTTTCAATGCCATATAATAAGCGTCCTCTACCATTCTTACTGTCATCATACTGATTTCATATTGAATCTCATATCTCAGGCCATTTATATACCTGTCAGTTTTTTCTTCAATGTTCTCTCAATGCCCTGCTCCGATGTTCAGCCTGCAAAATTCTTCAGTGTACTCTTTCACTGACAGGCCTTTCTGTCTTAGGTTCTGAAATTTCCTAAACATATTTATTTGATAATCTTTGGGTATGAATTTAGCTTTTAATTTAGCTACCATTCAGTCCCAACTTTTTATTTTTTTCTTCCCTTTGCATCTTATATCAACTTGTAATTCGTCCCACCATAGAGCTGCATGTCCCTTTAGTTTGGTCATAGCATGGTTCGATTTCTTTTCATCATCAATCTCCTCATAATCAAAGTAATTTTCCAAAGCACTTATCCAATCCAACATCTCTTCAAAATCTAAGCTGCCTTCATACATTGGGACCTCTATTTTTTCTCTAGCTCCTATTTTAACAACAACTCTCAATAATCGCTCATCTACAACTTGTTCTCTTGCAACTCCTTCTTCTTCTGCTTCTTCACTCTTAGCCTCGTTGATGTCTCTAGCATCAGGTGCTCTTCTTTGTGTTGTCTCCATGTCATCCAATCTCGCATGGAGTCTCCTCATCTCCTCTTCCATTGTTGGATTTGCTATAGGTATGTCCCTGTGTCTACTTGGTGGCATGGTACCAAGTTCTTCTTCACATAGAGAACAATTGGGGCTCTGAAACCACTTGATGCAAACCCCCACCCACTCTCTGGGGTCTGCACAACCTCCTAGTCTAGGATTGTTTGAATTCGGTATATGGATCACCTCCCAGGCTCTATCTGAGCCCTCGAAACCAATTTCACAGGTCCTGTACCTTTCCTCTCAAATGAAAAATTCAAATTTCTGGGGTCCCTAAACACCAACGAATTTCTACAAGGGACCATGGGATAAGACGGTGGGATAAATCCAGAGTCTCTGAAGAATTTGAGACTTTGGAGCTCCTGGGCTTCGAGAGTCTCAATAAATTTTACCGCGTTCCTCCCAAACACTGAAGTGCTGGAGTTCCTCTCCTTCATCCACGTGTCCCTCTTTGGATCAACAACTGATATCTACTATGTTATTTAGAGATTTGGGGAGATTGAACACTCATAGCCTCTAGTGTCCTAGACTCGATGATCCCCGGACACCTGTCCATTGGAATCAACGCTCTAGATGAGTTTCAGACTTCGAAACTTTGGGGGGGTTCCGACTCCTGCGCACTCCTCAAATGAAATCTGTCGAACTTGCAAAGTCCAAAGGACTTCTAGTGGTAACTCCCATGCTACTTTCCTAGATCTAGCGGCTACGAAAGACTTGGTTTCTCCATGAGTGGATCTCGTCCACTCGTCCTCCAAACTAATAAAAATCCTCCTTTTTCAAAGGATCTTGGTCACTATCCTTCCTGAGCTTGACGAAGCAAGGAAATTTGAACTTCTGGCGCCTTCCTTTTCACTCCTATGAACACTTTACAACTTCATACTTAGAAAGTTTTCTCAGTCACTCTTGAGCACCTATGGTTCCTGTTCACCTTGAGACTTTAGAGTTTCTTGGGAAATTTTTGCGCACTCCTTGCACTCTCCAGAATTAGACTCTTCAACACTCCAAATGGGAGTAGGCCCAATTCACACCTTGCATGAGTTTGTTCTCAAAATTGTCTCTCCACTGAGTGATTATGCACTCCTTACACTTCCTCTTCAAAGTTTCACACTACCTCTTCTGAGATTCCGAGTCAGAATCGACTCGACCTTCACACACCTTGCAGGCACTGTGCACTCCTTGCACCAGGTCTCTCAGAAGAGAAACAATTGAAACTTAAAGAAACATTAAAAATTCCTCCGTCTAACTAAGAAATGCATACATATTAGAATAATCAACCACATAAAGCAAATAACATAAAATTTACTCAATGAACTCATAAATAAGGAACACCATGCATTTGGAATCAAACCTTTCTACTTATATTCATTTAGAAAAGTATCTATATGGACTCATACAATCCTCAACAACTCTCTATAATAACCAATAAAAATGACAATAAGATTCAACAACCTCATTTGGGCATAGATCAGATATATTTATACACGAGGAGCTTGTTGAGCCTTCCCTCCAACCTACCTTAGTGTTATCCTATCATATTTAAAACATTCATCTACTAAGGCCTATTACATTGAATGAGAATTTACAAACTAAACAAGAGATGATGCTCGGAATATGTACAATCCTACAGATAATTAATACGATTATAATCTCTTTCGATCCTATACAATGGATCAAGCCTCCAAATATTAAACGGATTTAGTTACAATGGTTTTAAAACATCAAAATGATGCACTTTCCTTGAAATTGAAAACAATTTGAAATGTGCATCATGGGTCCTGAGCTGTCCTTCGCTCGACCTCTTTAGACTGATAATGATTTTCCTGCATCAAAATTTAGTTTTGCAACAGGGGAAAATCTCACTGAAGCCGACTCCCTCGAATTGGGAATAAACTTTCGCTACCAGTTGAGCTTTGAACTTCTCAACTTGTCATGTGACATTCATATTCTTCTTGAATGCCCATTTTCTTCCGATGAGATTTCTTCCACTAGGTAACTTCACTAAATCCCATGTCTCATTCTTGTCCAAGGATTCCATCTCTTTGACCATTGAATCCTTCCAGAGTTTACCCTCTGCCAAGTTGATTGCCTCACCGACCGACTTGGGCTCATCATTGATGGCAGTTAGCACGAATGCAGAACGTAAGTCGGGTGGACTATAACTTTCGAATGGTTTTCTTATTCTTTATGATCTCCTTACCACCAAAGTCTGTTTTTCCACCTCTTTCTCAGATTCATTCGACTCATCTGAATCATCTTCTTAGCTCCTCAATTCAAACTGCACCATCTTAGGATTATTCTTAGTCTGAACAAATTCTTCAGGCTCAGACTTACCTATGACTTCTTTGAATACCACATCTCGACTATACATTTTTCTCCTTGACGTAAGATCCTAGAGATTATATCATTTCATTCCTTCTTTATATCCAATGAAAATACATTTGACTGCATTCTTGTCCAGATTGCTCCTCTTTTCCTTGGGAACATGCACAAATGCATCACAACCAAATAATTTGATATGTGAAAATGAAGGATTCTTACCCGATCATACCTCATGTGGATTCATGTCAAATATCTCTGATGAAGGAGACATATTCACTAGATATCTTGCAGTGTCGACTGTATCCACCCATAATTATTGTGTGAGTCGATCACCATTGAGCATGTTCCTTGTGTTATCCATCAATGTTCTATTCATTCTCTCAGAAACTCCATTTTTATTTGGGGTAAATGGTGTGATATTTTGGCATGCTATGCCACACTACTTACATAATTGATCAAATCATTTTCCACAGAATTCACCACCATTGTCAGTTCTCAACACTTTAATCCTTTTCTCTGTCTGGTTTTCCACAAGAGATTTAAACTCCTTAAATCTCTCGAAAACCTATGATTTCTTCCTCAGGAAATATATCCATGTACTCTTGGAAAAATCATCTATGAAGGAGACATAATACAGGAATCCACCGAATGATGGCACTGTAATCGGTCCAAACACATCAATATGAATCAGTTCTAGAATCCCATTTTCCCTTGTTTCTCCAGATAGGAACCTCACCTGACTTTGTTTTCTATATATGCATTGTTCACAAAAGTTGACCTCTAAACCACATTTAGGAAACCCTTCGGCCATATATTTGTTGTGCATAGATCAATTCCTTTTTCTCCAATGTGTCCCATCCTCTCGTGCCATAGCCTAGTTTATCATGTCTTTTCGAGTCGCTTTGTATCGACTCAGCTCAAGTCGAGTTGAGTCAAGTCACAATCCAACCAATTTCAGGAGCAATGATGTTGTTGCATCCAATTGAGTTGACATTCACTAACATCCTATATAGGGTACCAATCCGAACTCCTTTCATTAAGACCATTGCACCTCTGACCATCTTGCACGTATCGTTATGAAATAGAGTATGCACACCTGCATCACTCATCTTGATGATAGATATTAGGTTTCTTTCCAAACCTAGAATGTGTAGCACAACTGGAAGGGTTCTTTTCCTTCCATCCTGCAGTATCAGTCAAACTCTTCCTTGTTCGATACTTTTGGTTGTCAATTCATACCCCAAGAACACATAACCCCCATCATATCATTCATACTTGCATAACCATTCTCTATGTGGTTGTTGGACGTATGGGATGACCTGGGTTCTACCTTAGTTCTCCAACAAAACCCTTTTCACCATTGACTCTTCTGGTAAACCAGAAGGCTACACTGCACATAGAGTGCACAACGTAGTCTCACCCAGGATGGATTATGGGTGATTGCATGACCCAAGTGTATACAATTAGGTAAGGGTTTGGGGATGTTCTACTTCTCCTACTCTTACTTTAACATGCATTCTACCATAACATTTATCAGATATACTATTTTATCCATTCAATAACATTTATTTTGCATGAGTATTCTAGTGCGCGCTGTAAATAAAATCTAACAGATGCATTTATCTAGCCATTCATTCATCATTAAGTATATAAAATCAACACAATACACATATAGACACCATTTTTACCATGGTTCACCCCCCCTGGGCTACGTCCACAAATATCTTCTACTTCTTATTATTATTCTTCATCAAATACCACCACATGTGTTACATCAGATGGTAAATTTAGAATGCACATATGTTTAGTGGTGAGGCAGACCAACGTCACACCAAGATCCACAGCTTGCGAATTGACCTTCAATTACATCTCAAAACTGACTCCATATGAGCTCCACATATCTCAACAAAACAAGTACTTTGACTCAGAACTCAAAATGGTGCTAGCGCATTGTTTGGGATCATCTGGAAGACTTCCTCAAGTCTTGTCTCCAGTTTTTCTGTGCATTTTTTTCTCTTCTTGTTCTATCAAAAATTCTATAATAATTGTCTTTAGCACCTCCTTGGCTTCTTTGGTTGTCTCTAGGTTGGTTGCATCCGTCCTATCCTTTGATTGTACTTCTTGCGCAACACTGACCTGTAACTGATATAGTGCTTTTGCTGGTATCTTAGCCAATACCAATTCCATCTGTTCCATGCCCTTTACCTTCTTTTGCTCCATATATTCATCCATTTGCATCATGTCTTTAGTAATGCTGAAGTTTTCACTTGCCATTATCGTTAGTTGTATTGTCTCCTCCTCACTCTATGCTGGCATGTTCTGTTCTTGCGCTGGTTGTTGCTTCTGTGTTTCCCCTATGTGCTACACCTTAGCAAATCATATATGCTCCAAGGCCTACTTGACCTCTATCATCTCTTGCATTATCCTTTTTTTTTTTTTTTT
>JZKD02S1674242.1:56665-80989 GCA_000966675.3 Picea glauca | reverse complement strand
TGCATCTTCATATGCTTTTGCGGTGCGGTCCTGTACTTTCTCTATGACTATTTCCACATAATCTTCTGTTATGGTGTATTGGGGGATTTCCTTATGCACCTTCATTTTCTTGTGTGCCCATACTAACTGTAATATAGTTCTCTTGGGTGTCGTTGACTCTATTTTCTCTATTATTACTGAGGTATATATCTCTAGTATGTCCCCTCCTACTTGTCCCTCCTGCACAAGAATGTTTTCCTTCCTTTATGCCGCGCCATTAGCGACATCTGCACGATCCTTCTACTATGTGACAGGCTTGAGGATAGCCTTTTTATTTTTTGCTGCACTCCCCCATGTCTACTTCTTGTTCTCTGTTGTGCTTCTTGTATTTCCTACTGTGCTTCTTGTATTTCTTGCTGCGCTTCTTCTATTTCCTGCTGGGGTACTCTTCATTTGTGAGGGACCTGCCTTTGATGGTTGCTTGTCTTTTTCTAGCTCCACTGGAATATTCCATTCCTCCTTCCATTCTTTCATTTCCCACTACACTTCCTCTGTTGTGACACAATATCTCATCTGCATCCACTCCTTCTGCGGATCCGTCTTTGCTTGGATCCACATGTTGTGTCTTGAGGCTTTGAAGTTGGCTATGTTTTTGTACTCCTCCACCACCTCTAGTGGGATCTTCTAAGTTTCTTCCACATTTTCCTAGATTTCTTCAAGATATGTCACGAATATGCTGGAATTTGTCTTTATTTCCCTTGTGACATTTGTGTGCCATAATGATTCACACTGTATTGTGTGGCACTTTCTGGTTCTCTGATAGAACATGTTGTATTTGGGGTGTTTCCATCCCACTAATGCAACTAATATGATTAGCCAGGAGTAATGAAACTCTGTTCCTAAGTCCTAGGCATCCTTCCAATCATCGAGAAATGAGTTTAACAAATATGGGCTCCAACTTAATACAGTTCTCTTCGCACATTGTGCAACACCTACTATTACCCTCTTGGCACTTCTTCTTTGCGACACTTCTTGAGTAGTTTACAAACCATACGTTTAGTTGCTAACCTCGTCACAGGTTCACTGATTCTATTGATAATTATCCCCCTAGATCCTCTCTCTATTCCATAGGTATGCTTAATTTCCTCTGCCAAGGATTTCTCCTTGGTATTTTCATCCAGATATTGCACAGGTTTTTCACCATTGGTGGGCATACCTGTTATATTTGCTATTAAGTCGACATCGATTGAAAATTGTGTATCCAACCACAAAATTCCTCCATGCTTTACTTCTAGTAACTACTTGATGCAATTATTTACATTCTTCCCTCTTCCAAAATGCAAGATCTCTAACAGGTTCATTATTCTTGTGTTATATAAACCTTGTATCCACTATTTGGGTTCCATTATTGGTACTCCTGTCTCACTGACCCTTTATCTCTCCACTTATACCTATTGTGAAAACTCAAGATTTTTTTTTTATGTCTTTTACATCATGGTCTGAATAACATCGTTTATCTACACATCCTAGAAAATTTGGTAAAACCTTCACTCATGTTGATATGTGCGGTAACAAGAGTTTCCTCTGGATGCTTGCATGGTGACCTCTGGAACGGTTTTTTTCCTTTCCCCTTTGCTAGTGCTCTTGAGGGCCTTGCCTCCTAGTACATTTTATCTTGATGTTCCTCCTCTCTGCCAGACTTCTTTTGTGCCATGACCTCTTCTACTGGTATTTTCTCCTTCTATATTTTCTCTACACCAGATTGAACCCTCATCTTGTCGGATTCGGTTCCCTCCTCATCTTCTTCCTATGTGGATGGATTGTTTCATGCATCGAGTTTTTTTCCTCTGCCATGTGTTGTGGATCAATATGAATTTGTTATGTTGCAGGGGCTAGCTCCTGTTTCTCCACCACTATAGGGCTCACTAGTTCGATGACTAGGGAAGGAATGGAATCCACATCTACCACTCCCTCCATCTACATAGGGTTTTTGGTTTCCATTGCTGGATCTTGTGGTGACCTGTTGTTTCTATGGGTTCTCCTCTTCATTTGATTGGGTTCTATGAATTTAGGTGGTGCTATATTACTTGGATATGAGTGATTTTTCTTCTGAAATCTTAGTGTTGGCCTGTTAGATCACATGTTCATTCTTCACTTCTCATTGCTTACCTCTATGTTCGATCAAAATCACAATGTGGCTGGACGAACCATATTTTTTCTTCTATAGTGCTACCATAAATGCTCCAAATCTTACTGGGCATGTTTCCTCCACTGTCATAAGTGTTCGTTTCACGCCTCATTTTTCTAGTGGCCGGTTTTTCTTTTTCCCAACTATTTCATTTTTTTGGTGCGCAGTACTTTCTACTGTCATATTTATCTGGCGCATGTGGCTCTCCTTCTGTCATAGTTGTCTAGCGTGTAGTATATCCACTTCTTTTCATACCAGTCTATTTTCTGTTGTGCGCTAACATTCAAAACTATTTTTCTACCACTTATTCCTCTAACTATTTCTTTTTGGCTTTTTCTTCATTTTTCTAGTTTTCTCTTCCTTTTTCTTCTTTTAATTCCTACTATTTATAATATGTATAAGTCTACTTGTTGTGCTGCAACTATCGAGGGTTAGTGGGTCGACTATCCCTATATACTTTCATTCGACTACCATTCACCAATCCTTAAACTTCCTTGCCTTCTAAGTCCCGCAGTTGTACAACACCTCCATCTGTTATGGAATTTATCTCATATGGCCCTAAATAATGGATTATAAGCTTCCCTGGGTGTTGCAAATATGTACTATCATAGAGGAGAACCATATCTACAACATTGAAGTTCTTCATCTTAATGTGTCTGTCATGCCATGCTTTATATTTTGATTTCTGTACTTCCTTATGAAAACCAACTATGATTATGTCTTCTCCAATTCCATAAGTTGAGCTAATATTTCCTGTGTTGCACCTCTTTCTTTAATTTCTGTAATAGTTTCAATGCCCAAACTTGATATCAAATAATCTAAGGGAACTACTACTTCCTTTCCATACACAAACCTGAAAAGTGTCTTCCCTGTTATATTTTTTCATATTGTAGTTATGTAAGCCCATAGTACTACTGGTACCTTCAAATCCCAGTCATCTCTGTTTACATTACAAATCTTTGTCAAGGAATTCTTCAAAATCTTGTTAAATGATTCCACTGTTCCATTCACCTGATGATGATATGGAGTACTCTTCTGATGATGTATCTCAAATTCTTCAAGCATTTCCTGGATTTTACTATTAATAAAATGAGTCCCCCGATCACTCATCAAAATTCTTGGGCATCCAAACCTGGTGACTACATGTTCAAATAGAAAGCGCGCTGCAGTATTTATGCTGCAATCCTTCATTGTTGTTGTCTCATCCCATCTGGTTAAGCATTATGTCATTGTAATAATATATCTAGCTCCTCACCTTCTTGCTGGTGATTTAATTGGACCTACAAAGTCTACTAACCACTTATAAAATACTTGCAAAGTAACTTGAGGTCTCAATAGAATCTCATCCCTCTTGGATTTCTTTCCAATTCTCTGACATACATCACAATTCTGGCAGTACTCCTTTGCATCCTTATGAACTATCAACCACCATAATCCTGTGCGCAATACCTTCTGTGCAATAGCTTTCCCTGCATAATCTCCTCCAACTATTCCTTCATGTGCTTCTGCCAAAATGATAGGTCTTTCATGCTCCATAACACATCTCCTGAAAATATTATCTTCTCTAAGCTTGTATAAATTACCTGCAATTAGTTGATAATCTATAGCTCTAACCACCAAATTTTTCTTCTGCGGAATAGTAAATTCTCTTGGGGTAAATCTTGTACTCAAAAACTCAATAATGTCAGCAAAATACTCATCAACTATCTGTAATGAAAACAATTGCACATTTGGGAAGTTATCTTCCAAGTTAATAGGTTCTTCTCCATTAGTTATTATTGACATATGATCTGGCCCTGCATTCAATCTTCCAGGATTCACCACAACTTCAAAGTCAAACTCTTGGAACAAAAGTAACCATATGCATATTCTCCCCCCCAACACTAGCTTATTGAATAAATACCTAAGAGAAGAATGATCTCTAAACATCTTGAAATGTTTCCCTAACAAGTAATGTATGAATTTTTGCAATGCATACACCATAGATAATCCTTCTCTTTTTGTAGTATTATAGTTATGTTATGAATCTGACAGCTTTCTGCTTGCAAATGCAATAGGGTGGTCTATATCACCTTCTCCTGGTTGTGTTAATACTGCTTCTAGTGCTATTGCAGATGCATCCACATCCACATCAAATTCTTTAGACCAATATGGAAACACCAGAATTGGTGCAGTTACCATCTTCTACTTAAAAATATCCAAACTTTGCTGGCACTCATCATTCCACTAATACTTGATGTCCTCATTCAAAAATTTCTCCATCAATGCAGTAATATGTGCATATCCCCTTATAAACCTCTTGCAATATCCTGTATGACCAAGTGTGCTCTTCAACTGGCTCATTGACTTCGGTGGTGGTAAGTTAATTATGACAATAATTTTAGCAGGGTCAACCAACAGACCCTGTTTACACACCACATGCCCTAAAAAAATACCAAAAGGTGCATTGAAAAAACATTTCTTAATATTTAGTGAAATCTGACATTGTCTACATCTGTCTAACATCAGTCTCAATACTTCAACATGATCCTTCAATAAACTAAACACTATCCAATCATCCAAGTAAACTTCTAAAAACTTATGTATGAAATCCTTGAAAGCTACTACTACTACTCTTGAAAAAATGGTTGGTGCATTCTTCAACCCAAATGGCATAAATGTATACTAAAATGATCCCAATTCTATAGAAAATGTAGTCTTATGTGTATCTTCTTGTGCTATCCTGATCTGATGATATATTGAAAACTCATATGTAAATGAATAAGCTTCTTGACCACCTATATTTTCCAAAACTTCATCTGTGAATGGGGTAGGAAAAGGATCATGCAAGAAAGCATCATTCAATTTTCTCAGATCTACACAAATCCTTATTCCCCCTTGCTTCTTTTCTTTCACCACCATAGGACTGATCCATTATGATTCTTCCATAGGTTCAATGACACCAACTTCTATCATCTTGTTAATTTATGCCTTCACTTTCTCCTTGTATATTAGGTTCAATCTATAAGGTCTTTGTCTCATAGGTCTAGCATCTGGTTTCAAAAGGACATTCATCTCTCCAAGTTCTCCTGCTAACCCCTTCATCTCTAAAAATTTTGCTGGAAACAAGTCACTGTATTCGTGCAGTAACTCTGTGATTCTTTCTATAATTTGATTATCCCAATAATCTCCAATGCTTGCAGTCTTTAGGTTTTCTATAGTTCCAATGTTTACCTTTTTGATATTTAATGGGGCTACATAATATTATGAATCTATATTTGGACCTTCTACTTCCCTCTCACCTTCAACTTCTAGGATCTGGATATTGCGTGGGTTTTCTTCTGCTGGGTCTTCTTATTCTGCAACATGATAACATGGTAGCAACTGTTGAACTGTCTGTTTCTTCTGATTCTGATATGTTGGGACTATTTCAAATTATGGTTCCTAAAATACCCTATATCTGACCACCTTTAATGTTGTATCTATCTCTGGGCTCTCATTCTCAAAGACAAATGTAACCACAAAATTTTGTTGCATTTTTTCCCAATTAGCAGTTTCCCTGCATTGTTCCTGTTCTGTGTACGAGTTCCTTGGAATTCCTTCTAGTGTGTGAATGAAATGGTGTGGATAATCTTCTGGTGGTACCAATATCCATTGAACCATGCACCTGTCTACATGTTCTATGGGTTTTCCAAATCCATCATATTTCTCCAAAAATATGTTCTCCTGCTCCGCGCCAAATCTAATGCGCAACAACCTCTTGCATTGGAAACAATTATTAATATTCTCTTATGCGTACCCCACCAACGAGCATGTGTAGCTTTCAAAGAAATATATAATAATGGAAATATCTGATTTTCTACTACTTCTAATTTAAAACTCATTAGAAATTATTCTAATTCATTCAGACCATAAAAAGTAGGAGGTTCCCTTACCTCTATACCAACCTATCTCATCGCGTGTGTCATTCTGGAACATCTTCTAGTAGATAATTCATGTAATATATGTTTCCAGTTTTCCGATCTTGTGTCAGAGTCTGAAGAAAAAGAAATAATACTCCTCTAACTAAGCATGCCATCTGCAGTTGGGTTGATATAATCCTCTTCGCGTGCGGTTGTTCTGTAAAACTGATTTACATATTTTGTAATAAAATTGTTTGTTGCAGGTTCCATATACCTTCCTCCTTCTGAGGGACCCAGTGGCACAATAACTCTGTATTCTCCAGATTCAAAGATCATATTTCTTGTCTTCAAATTGATAATAGCTGGTTTATCAAAGGCCCAATCTAGACCCAACAATGCTGGATATAGAAAAGTATTGTCTACTATGCCAATGACTTCAAAGTCTACCATGGTGTGCACACCATCTAGATCTACTAGTTTCCCCTTCAATCTACCAATTGGCACCACTTTGTGCTGATTTTATAACTTCAACTGGATAGGTGAATACCTCAATTGAGGTTCTCCCATAGCTTCCCATGTCTTCTTTGGCAGAACATTGACTTCAGACCCTAAGTCTAGTATGATATCCTCCATATTGAAATATCCTATGTTTTCATTCAATTTGAATCCTCTACTTATTTTTCTCTTCTTACGGACCTGATTCACTGTCTTTACCCCTTCTTCCCCAGGATTACACTTTCCTAATAGATTCTGTAGTACTTGTAAATAATTCTTATCATTCAACAATTTTACACAAGATCCCAAAAAGTTTCTTAAGTTACTTACTTGATCCGAAGGCTGCTCTTTGCTGGTCTGACCGAATAAGGGAGGCATGTCATACACTGATATCTCATCTACTAGCTTCATTCCCGAGGTAGATGCAATATTCTCTTTCAAAATCTCATGTCTATCTTCTTTAAAGGTGTCCTTTTATTTGCACGCATCAAAATTATACTAAGGTGTTGTATTCTACCTTACACACTGGTGTATATCTTGGTTCTACTTTGCTACATCATATCCTGTCTTAGCTCCACCTCTAGTAATGATATTGATATTATTCCCATTCTCTTCTTTATTTTCCACAACAATCCATTGCATGTTCTGATTTTTCTAGTTCCTCTTGTCTTGTATCTTTGTCAACAGTGTTGGAAAATCTTCTGTTTCATGGTCTGCTGCATGACAATACATACATGTCGCAGGTGGCAATGGACAATCTCTTGCATAGTGTCTAGGTTTTTGATAGTTGTGACAAACTACTAGTCCTCGACCTCCTCCAAATCCTCGTCCTCCACAACCTCCTCCTCTGAAGCCTCCTCTGTTTCCTTGATTATCTCCGCATGGTGTATTATACTGAGGTCTTTGATTATACTGTGGTTACACATTATTGTACTACGGTCGTGCTATGCAATGCTGTGCATTATTATACTGTGGTGGTGCTCCAAACTATTGCGTGTTATTAAACTACTGTTTTTCTTGAAAATGCTACATGGTATTATACTGTGGCTGTTGCACAGGTTGTGCTGTCATTAATTCAGGCTACACCCTATATGCATATGATGTCCTCTCCTTCATTATCTCCAAGGTTCTATAGTCCTTGTCTTCATGTCCAACTGACTTGCAAAAATTACAAAATGTACTCTTTGGTACTGTTTTATACTTCTGCATCATGGGGAAATGATAGGGATCATGCCCATGTGTTCTGCATATATCACACTATGTTCCTACTAAAGATAATGGGTTTGGAATACCTACTCCTATATACACCACAAATAATGGACACTCATTCTTATGATGACCTTATGTCTTGCATAATGTACACCATGCATCTTCCCTTTTCTCCTTACCTTTATTCCGATTCAATTGAAATGTAAGGTTCTTCATATCTTCTCTTAGTTATTCAACAACTGGATCGATATGCTTATATTGATTTGATTCTAACTGCAAATCTTCCTATAGAGCCTCAACCTGACTCTGGAGGTTCTTCTATCTCAAAGGATACTTCAAGTGTGGAAATAAAGAGTTAACAAATAAATGTCTATGCTGCATATCAGTAATATGGAACTTCAACTTACATTTTAACCTTTTGAACTTTTGGTCAACTTCCCAGACTGATTCTTCTGGCTTTTTCTTAATCTCTATCATCTCATTCATGAACTGGTCCTCTAAACATGGCTTTTGAAATTCATTTATTAATTGACTTTTCACCTCTGCTATAGTTGTAGGTGCTCCTGTTGGGTTATTTACTATGAGACCCATATACCAATCTAATGCGTGGTCTCTAAATGTGATTTCCAATTGCACAACGTTTGTATCTTCATCTGTAATCTTCTTCGCTTCCCAATTTTTCTCACAAATGAAAACATGCTTCTCTAGGTCATCTCACCCTTCTCCCTATAATTCTAGTAACCTAATAGTTGGATCTTCTCCTTCCATTATGAATTTTTTTGTATTACCACCTCCATGCGGTGTACATACTTGAGTGCTACTTGTTGAAATTATACTTCTTCTTGAGTTTCCACTAGACCCACATCTTGTAAAAATCCTTCTACCACTAATCACTTGCTGGTTAAATGATTTTTCTTCTTCAGATGTCTTAGTCACACATGGGGTTATGAGTTTCACACTAATTTGGATTTGGAATGGAGAGCCTTCTTCTGCGCTAGACCCTTAACCTATGGTTTTCCTCTCATATGTGGCACACAATATTTCCTTCATATTCTATGTCGCATGAAGATCCTCTACCTCTTCCTCATCAATGTCCAAGCCCTCTCACTCGACTACTTCCCTCTTCTTACTATTGATCTTATATTGGTAGGGTCATCCACTGCACATCACTTATGATTTCCTTATTATCTCCTTGGTTTGTTCCTCATCCATCATAATGGGGTCCATTACTTCCTTGTTTAGGCCTTTGTTTGGAGCCCTATCCATATATCAAATATTCATTAGTGCTTCCCCCATCTCCCCCATGATCGTAGATTGATCTAGTTGTCTTATTCCATGGTCATTACACCTTTATCATGCCACAAGATCTTGATCGACGTGTAAAGTGACTTAATGTACCTCCCTGTTGGTCCCTTCAAGAAATCCTGCTCCGCAACAATATATGACTTTGCTGTATCGACTACAAATTCAGTAATAAACCCTGCAGTAATACTTTCTAACCAAAAATCCACTGCATGTGTGAATTTATTATTAACCCTTTCTAATCACACAATATTCTTAGCAGTCCACTCTATGGGCCTAATCCGATTAGTCGGATGGGTACCTTCAACCTCAATAACCACTCCTGTAATAACTCTAGAATGTAACAAAAATATGCTTCATGCAAATAAATAAACACATACCTATGTAGGTACTGGCGCAGTGTATACATGGAAATTTTGTTATCTTTCTGCGCAAAATCTAGCTACTTTGACTCCAACAATCTTTCAATCTCTTGCTTCTTAGGATTCCATATCCTGAAAATCCCTTTTTACCACTTCATTTTCTTCATCAAAATCCTTCTAGACTATTCTTCTGAGTTCCAACCGACAACATAACTATTTGTTGGATGTATGGTCTGACCCAAATTCTACCTTAGTTCTCCAACAAAACCCTTTTCACCATCGACCCTTCTGGTAAACTAGAATGATACACTGTACACAACGCAGTTTCACCCGAGATGGCTTATGGGCGATTGCATGACCTAAGTGTCTGCAATCAGGGAATGGGTTGGGGATGTTCTACTTCTCCTACTCTTAATTTAACATGCATTCTACCATAACATTCATTAGATATACTATTTTATCCATTCAATAACATTTATTCTGCATGAGTATTCTAGTGCGCGCTGTAAATAAAATCTAACATATGCATTCATATAGCCATTCATTCATCATTAAGTATATACAATCAACACAATACACATATAGGCACCATTTTTATCGTGGTTCAACCCCCTCGGCTACATCCACAAAGATCTTATGCTTCTTCTTATTATTCTTCATCAAATAGCACCATGTGCATTACATTAGATGCTGAATTTATAATGCACATAATTTTAGTGCTGAGGCGGAACAACCTCACACCAAGATCCACAACCTGTGACCTGACACTCAATTACATCTCAAAACTGACTCCATTTGAGCTCCACATCTCTCAACAAAACAAATACTCTGACCCAAGACTCAAAAAGGTGCTGTAAAAGTAGGTTCTTCACAATGATAATTGATTGATTACCCTATCTACCTCATACATTCTCTATTTATACTACAAAATGGGTAAAAACCATTACATAATGACTCAAAAAACCCTAATTCTAAGTGGACTCCACTTTCCCACTTTCTAATTGTCTTCTGCATGGTTGATCTTCAATCCAAACCTTCTTTTCTTTGATGTTGCGCTGGTCTTCCTTATTTCCCGGTGCACTGCTTCCTTTGGCCTTCTATTGCACTGCTTTCCCTTATTTCTTGGCAGACGTTGCTTCCTTTGATCCATTCCTCATTTACTGCGTTGAACCCCACAAATTCCTGCTCAAACAATGGTGTCATATGATAGGATTCTCTTGAGTCGATCAACCGAACACCTTGATCCGACTGTATACTAGTTGATGCCAGGTACACATCACCTCCCTTATCTAGGGTTGTCTTTATCTCACTTGAATTCTTCTCGTTGGATCCAACACTAAATTTTGTTTACTTCGACTTATAGTCTTTTTTATAATTCCCAACTTTACCACATTTCTAGCATCTTCGCATCAACTGAATGGGGGATTTAGATATACCCTTCGAATTGAAATTTCTACTAGAGAATCTACCTTTATCTCTTTCAACCAGTGGACCTCTCACCACTAAATCATATTTGGTCGATCCTTCCATGTTCTTTCTTCTCATTTCTTCTGAAAACAGAGAATAAACCATGTCTTCCAGCGATAATGTGGTTGTATTACTCCCAAAATCCACAACTAAGCTATCCCAAGAGTCTGGAAAAGAACATAATAGGATTACACACTTCTCCTACTCAATGATCTTAATATCCATAGATGATATCTGGCTTACAATGGTATTAAACACATTTAAATTCTTAGTCACTAAAATGCCATCACTCATCCTCAAAAGATACAGTTTCTTTTTGAGAACCAACTTATTTATCATAGATTTCTATTGGTATAAGCTTCCCAACTTGTCCCACTATTTCTTGGACAAATATTCACCTGAGACATTCAACAACACCGAACTTGCAAGACAAATACAAATCATACTTTTGCTCTTCCTTCAAGTTTCTCCCATTCTTCTGTCGACATGCCTGTTAGCTGGGTACCTAGATAGACCACTTTCCATTGTTCTTGATATGCAATAAGATATTCCATTTTAATCTTCCAAATCTCAAAAGTTTGGCCATTGAGTTTTTCTATCTCTATTCTTGCACTGTTTGCCATTCTTTACCACGATATTTAACACAATTTATGACTTACAACTCTTACTGTACCTAGGGTTCAATTCTTAGATTCAAGACCAGTAAATTAATATCTAATACACACGTCAAAGAATAACACCACTCTAATACAAGTTGTCAAAGATGAACTTCACTCTGATACTACTTGTCAAAGCTATGATACCACTTGTCAAGAAATGAGAAACAATTCCACACTAAGCCTAGGATAGGAGAAGAAGAATTTAATCAAGAATGCAAATGACAAAGCAGTCACACAATACACACACATTTTACCCTGGAAACCCAAACCGGGAAAACCAACATTCCTTTGAGCATTCTGCTCTTTTGTTGTCTTATTCAATCTGAATAAAAGGTTACATGTCTAACCTTGGTCTACACCTAAGACACAATCGACATCATACCCTCTTTCATGCGCAAGAACAACCCTGTATCCAATCCGACTTACATATACATGACCAACAACCTACGATTTACTCATGCATTAACATATTTTGAATTTTATGCATTAGCCTTTACGTCCTTACAACATGCCTCTTTATAGGATTTACAATAGGAAAAAACCTAAAGAATTGGTGCCCAAAAATGATTACAGATCCATGCATATCATTGGATACAAATCCCGCAAATCTTAGGATTTTTTTACAGTCAACTCCAAGTCATATTACTAGTCGACCTTCATTCGGTCTCTAGTCGGTCATCTCACACTTGCACTTTGACCTCTTATTGGTTGAATTTCTATCGATATATTTGACTTCGAATTTACATAGTCGACTACCTCGACTTTCAACTTACTGTCGATCCACCTCGACCTTTGACCGTCAATCGATTCACCTCAACTTGAATTTCACAACAAATAATATAACAACCCAACAAGTGATGCCACCTGGAAAAGGAAAACCCCTCCAATTACACAAGAACCAACATGGGAGGAACAAGACAAAGAAATAATTGAAGCACAAGATGTGATGGGGGATGGTCAAAACTCTACCGGACTTGAACCTGATGAAGAGATAAGGGTATAAAACTTTGTTGTTACACAAGAACCAACATGGAAAACCCTAGGAGAGGGCCTTGCTTAAATTCTAGAGGTATGTATAGAAGACGAAGAAGATTCAACTCTAGAATCAAACAAGACCATTGCTGCCCCAGAACCGACCGAAATCACGAAAGCTAAAACAATAAGTACCCATTTTCTTGCACCTTTGTATTCATCACTTTTAAGAAAGAAGTGGATGCTTGATAAGAAGAACATGAATCTTCAATCCTCTCTCAAGTTCTTAGGAGATGAGCTTAGAAAGGAGATGCATTTAGATAGTCTAGGCTACCTTTCCCAGGCCTCAGGATCCATTGCTAGAGAACCTGTATAGGTCAACCATCTTTTTGAACCAGTATAAGACACTCACCTTGCTAAACCATCAACAACCAGCCACCCTGTTGAACCAGTAGAGGAAAATCACCCTATTGAACCAACCGAGTCTAGCCACCTTGCTAAACCAGTGGAGGACAGGTCCACCTTACTATCACATAGCTCAATTACCCTGGTGAGCCAACAGAGGACAACTGTCCTACTATCACAAAGTCCAATCACTCTACTACCACACAAGAACCAATGGAGGCCAATCACCCTGCTGCCACACAAGAACTGGCATAGGAAAATCACCCTGCTATCACATAAGAACTAGCATGGGAAATTACACTAGAACCAACAGGGGAAGGACATGATAAGGAAACAATGGAAGTACAAGAGAAGGACCATTTTTTTACACAATAACCAACATGGTGAAATTTAGGAGAAGGCCTTACTGCAATCCTGTAGAACTACCAAGAAGAGAAGGACCTTTTTGTTACACAAGAACCAGTAGGGGAGAACTTTATGATAAGGCCTTGCTACAATTTTTGAAGGATACCAAGATGAGGAAGAAGTAACTACTCTTGAGGCAGATCAAACTGATGATGACATCAACAACCTCCAAGGGAGTCTCACCCTCTCAAACTAAAATAATTGTTTGGTTGCATGCAGATATGTAACAATTTCAGCTGGGGGGAGATGAAGGGTGTTGAAATTGACATCTTTGTAGCACCCATCCAATACTTTTTGTACCCTCTTTTTTCCATTTCCATTCCATATTAATACTCTTTTCATCCACAATGATACATTTTTGGTCAAGGTATAATTATACTCTCAACATGCCATTTCAATACCTATTCTTATGCATTTTTCAAGAGATTATTATGTTTTGTGCTAACAGTGGTATAAAAGAACAAGGATGTACATGTGCCTTCCCAACATAAGAGCTACAATTCTTGAGCATGAGCTGCTGCAACTCCTTGTTCGAGCATAGCTACTGCAACTCTAGTCATTGCTACAAATATCAGTTCTGCAACTATTGTTGTTGCAATTCTCAGTGCTACAACTCTTGTTGCTGCAACTCTCAGTGTTGCAACTCTTGGTTCTGCAACTCTTAGTGCTGCAACTCTTTCCTCACTATTGATGCAACTCTTGTTGTTGCAACTTTGAGACATGTTTTGTAACTTCACGCTTGTTGTAATATCTCATTAGTCAACTATACAACTATCATCTAGGGATCAACTAGTTAGTCAAAAACCACATAAGAACACGAAAAGGGTAATTGGGCACTAGAAACGAATGAATGACTTAGCCACCACTTGCCATATGGATGATTTAGTCAACATGCGCCCAATTTTTACCATCTTTTGGAGAAACCAATGTAATGATATGAGACAACTTGATTCACATGGATATCCATCAATTCTATTAGTTAATTTAGGAAGATTCCATTGTGTATAAAAACGCCCCCTCTCTTTGAGCCAAGAGAAACAAAAAGAAGAAGAAAGTTTGTTAACATAATTGTATTTATCTACACATTTTCGTTTAATATAACGTTTCGTTTCATTCTTGTCCAATTAATGGTGTGTTGACCATTTAAGCGACCTATTGAGTTTGTAGACCAGTACCTTGTCTAAGGAGGTAGAGCCCCCTCCTTAGCTCGATATTGTTTGTATCTTCTTTATTTATAGAAGTAGTTGTAGCACCTTTTCTATATTTTTATTTAGTTCTATCAATTCCTCTTTTAACATCTTGCTGCAACTCTAGTGCTTTTCATTGTTGTAACTCCTGATTGTTGTAACTCAATTCTAACATTACAAGGTATTGTTTTCTGAATAATCAGTGAGTAGTTGCAACATATTTTCCATATTTTCATTTATTTCCATCAATTCCTCTATTGACATCTTGTTTCAACTCTGGTATTTTCTCATTGCTGCAACTCCGTTGCTGCCACTCTATGATGACATTGTGGAACCTTGTCTTCGGATTAAATAATGCTTAGTTGTAGAATCTATTATTCATTTTCATTTATTCCAACAATTCCTCTATTTAATACTTTGCTGTAACTTTAATATTTCCTTTGCTGCAATTCCGATTGCTACAATTTCGGTTGTTGCGACTCCTGTTGTTGCAACTCTAGATTACATCATTTATATTTCTAGTTAAAAATTGTGTGGTTTGTAGTTTGAGGTAATTTATTTCCTTTGTTTTCAAACACAATGTGGTTTGATTTCTATATCTTGAGGTTTGATGCATCTCTATACATGAACCATAACATATCTGTCACATTAATCAAGACCATTCTAAGACTTGAACAAGTCAACTTTACTTTTATGCAAGTGTGATTTACTTTTCTGCAAGTGTGATTTACTTTATTGCAAGTGCGACCTTTACTTTCTAGCAAGAATGATTTACTTTTCCACAAGTGTGATTTATTTTCCTGCAAGACTGATTTACTTTCTGGCAAGTGTGACTTTTACTTTCTCGCAAAAGTGTGTTTCCATTCCTGCAAGTGTGGATTTGACTACAAGAATTAGTGTGGTTTAATTTGGTGACTTTCTAAAGAATCTTTGCATCTTGTCTCGTGACATTCATTTGAAAGTACTACAACTCATTGTAAATTACAAAATTATACTTGCATATATGGTGCATGACAGTTTGTAAGTTCAATACGACATCAGATTGATAATTAAATGCACAACTCTTTAGTTGCTTACAAATTTAATCACGAAGTGATTAAAAATTCCATCAACTACACTAAGACCATTTAACCTATTGCAAAGATGAATTATGTTCAACTGATTCTTTCCCTTGCTGCTCGCTTCGACTACCAAATCCTCTAGATGGATGTGAAAAGTGACTTCCTTCATGGTGAATTATCTGAAGAAATTTTCATGGAACAACCCCCTAGATTTGTGATAGATTTCAATATTGTGTGTTGACTTGAAAAGTCTCTTTATGGTTTGAAACAATATCTGAGAGCTTGGTATTCCAAGATCGATCGTTTCTTTCTCAATATTGGTTTCAAATATTGTGAATCTGATCACAGTCTTTATGTATTACATGCTCACGATGATACCTTAATTATTGTTGTATATGTTGATGACCTGGTCATAACTAGAAATAATATTAATTTAATTCTTATATTGAAGGAACAACTTGCTCTGACCTTTGATATAAAAAATCTCGATCTTCTACATTATTTTCTTGGTTTTCAAGTTTTACCTTTTTCTGATGGTTTGTTCCTCTCTCAATGTAAATATGTAATGGATCTATTGAATCATTTTAATATGACCGATTGTAAGTCATGTACTACTCATTTTTAGTCTAGAGTTAAGCTGACTAAAGTCTGTTCATCTCCTAAAGTTGAAACCACTCTTTATAAACAATTGGTTGGAAATATTATTTATCTCACTCACAATTGACTTAACATCTCTTGTGCTATTAGTGTGGTTTCTCGTTTTATGTAGGATCCCCAAGAAATTAACTGGAAAGATGTCAAAATAATTTTTCGTTACCTTAAGGGAACCTCTCATCTTGGTATCAAATATTTTTGAAGTTCAGAATCGTTAGTCGGCTTCACTGACTCCAACTGGGTAGGCAAAAATGATGATAGGAAATCCACTTTTGGCTATGCGTTTCACTTTAGCACTGAACCACTAGTTTGGATGTGCAAGAAACAAAATGTAGTCTCCTTGTCGACTAAAAAAGTTGAGTATTGTGGTGTCATTAATGTAAGTACATAGGTAGTTTGGATTCACCAACTCTTGGGTGAAATTGGGTTTCCTATTCAAGCCTCGACTTCTATCTATTGTGACATTCAGAGTGCCAATCAAGTTGCTAATAATCCTATTGCACACAGTAAAATGAAGCATGTCAAAATTGATGTTACTACTTGAGACAATTGATTCAAGAGTAGGTTGTCACTCTTGTTTACTATAAAATAGATGATCAAATTGCTGATCTCTTTACAAAACCATTGTCTAAATCTAAGTTTGTTAATCTACACAATATTCTTGGGCTTCAGGAAGATACAATTATGGAGGGGTGTCCTGTTGACGTAATACCACCTCTCAAATCTCTAGAACCGTGTGTTGATGGGGGGTGGGTGTTGGAACCTCAATTTCTGATGGTTCATCCCACTTTTACTGGAGAGATTAAGTCGATCAGTCAACTAGCAGCTTGAGACAATCAATTGAGTGGTTAACTAGATAGTTGATTAGATAATCTACTAGTATTCAGAGACAATTGGTCGATGGATCAACCAACAGAGAAGTCAACTACGTGTTGGAAGACTAGATGGTTAGGTCTACTTGGTAAGTTGACTAGCTGACAAAATAATCTATATTTACCAGAATCTATTCCAACCACCAACGGTTATATGTGGAGACAATATTTCTAACTTAGAGGAAATTGGTTAGATCTACAAAATATAAATAAAGGACCCTATGGAAGCGTGTGATCAATTAGTGATCTTTATATCTATCATACATTGTGATGTTTTGATCACAACAGACTGTGCTTAAGTACTGAAACAATGTCTTTAGACACCATCGATCTTATTTAAAGTTTATCAGTATTTGTTTATTTTGTATATTTTGTTATTGATCCTCTCAAGGTTACACCCAATCCCCAAAACCAACCTCACAAATCTCTCTTTTGTTTTATATTGAGGGTTGTTGTGAAAAGACTCATCCACCATGTATAGGGTTTTGTGAATTTATTCTTAAGACAACTCCTGGATCCTACAACTTTCCACAAATACCCCAAAGAAAACTAATTTGATACCAATATGATCTGTAAAGTGTCATGGATATTCCACTGGAACAACTCATCACAACCAACCTTATAATATTATGAAATCTTTAGACTATGTATATTAATTTTCCTTATATCCTAGATTAATTAATTACTATCTTTGCTTAAATTTTTGAAAATAATTGATTATGAAAATGAAAGAACAAGCAAACATATACACACCATCCACAAAATTGAACATAAGATGTATTCTGGGAAACCTGATATGGAATAAAACCCAACTAGAAGGTGGGGCCTATGTTTTTCTCTCTTTTATTTAGTTATTGAAAGAAAGTACAAATAAAGAGGTACTCATTATGGAGTTGCCTTTGACACTGTGGTCTAAATGGTTGCTACAAAATCTCCTTCCTCCTCTATTATTCTCTCAAAATACCACTCCTTGGATGCTCTGCTCAAATATGGAACAAATATAATGCTAAAAAATGGAACCCTTTTCCCTCCCAATGGATCAGTATTTAACATAGCCCAATAACCATCTAGGTTTAGGGTTTTGACTTCCTCAACCCTTAATTAGTGATCGAGTTTGGAACTTCTAGAATATTATTGAAATTCCACACATGGATATCCCCATATGTGTGAGTCATGGGGGTTGACATGGCATCCACTCGTACCATGGTGGTCAACAAGGTAGGTCAACTTACAGGAGGCATAACTTTTGCATATGAGCTCTGATTGAGGCATTTTATGCACCAATGGAAAGGTATCAGAGTGTAGAAAACTGTCGAAGGTATGTGCACACATTTTAGACAATGTAACCCCCAAAAATGTCATTTAATGCCTCAAAATGGATATAGACCCCAATTTTCTAAACTAGGACCTTCCACTAAAATGGCCCTGCAAGATGATTCCTCCAATGTTTTCTACCCAGAAAGTACCAATATAGATGAAAAAATGTATGATGATCCAATACATATTAATAGAGGTCCCTTATGGTGGTTTGAGGACAACATTTATGGAACTATAGATTGAGAAGATTCATGGGTTATAGGTGTTATTCATGGGTGAGACCAAGAAGCTTCATTTAGGGAACAAGTCTCTTATTTTCATCCCTTGACCTTAGTTAGACCTTAACACCTATTCTTGGTTAAAAAATAACCTATTAATGGTGCCCATATCCACTTGGAGGTGAATGACACCTAATAGAGGTCACATATGTTAGTTTGAGGACTTGCCTATGGTGCTTGAAAATAAGAAGCAAGTATTAGAATTGGAGGTTCTTGTTTCCCTCCCTAGACTATGGTCAAGGACTCATGACCATCCATGATGCCTATAACCTCGTAATCACTACCATATTCAACTTAGATGCCAAAGACTCCTTGGGAATGCCTTGTGCCATCATTTCTAGGTTTTGCTTATGGTGCTTGAGATTGAGAAGTTTCAATTAGGGATAAATGCCTTTAGTTTCCCCCTTGATCATGTTATGCCTTGAAATCCATTTATAGTGCACAAAATCTAATCATTGTTTATGTACATCACTTGGAGGCCTACGAATAGTCCCTACATAAGACTGTTGTGCTACTTCGAGGACTCATTCAATTTATCTTGATCTTATAAAGATTCAACAATATCCCAAGGAACTTTGTTTCCATCCTCAACCATGGTCAAGTCCTCGTGATCCATCCTCAGTGCACAAAACCTCATAATGGCATTGATATCCAACTATGATGCCAAAGACCCCCTAGAGAGTGCATGTGTTGTGGTTTGTAGATGTTATTTGTAGCAATAAATCCTAAGACACTATGTTTAGGGAATAAGGCCCAAATTTTTTCCTACCCTAACCATGGTGCTTGAGCTAAAGAAGTTTCATTTAGGTTTTAATCCCCTTATTTCTTCTTTAACAATGTTTAAGCCTCAAGCCCCATTTTCATTGCACAAAACCTTCTCGTGGCACTTGTATCCCACTGAAATGATAATGAACCTTAAATATGGCCTCAAGAGCTATTCTTTGTTTAGGCCCAAGATACCCTACAAGAGCCCCATGTGGTTTTTCAATGATCCATTCATAACATTATATATCCTAAGAATCTTCATGGGTTGTAGATATTGTTCATGGTACTTGACCCCGAGAAGCTTCATTAGGGAACAACGCTCATGTTGCCATCCCCTGACCTTGATTAGACATTGATACTTATTCTTGGTTCACATCTAACCTAGTCATGGTAGCCATATCCCACTTGGAGGTGAATGCTACCATAGAGAGGTTATATGTGTTGGTTTGATGACTCATCCATAGTGCTTGATCTTGAGAAGAAAATCTTGGCATTGTATGACCTTGTTTCCCTCCCTCAACAATGGTAAAGGAATTGAGACCCATCCATGAAGCTTAAAACCTTGTAATGGTGCTCATATTCAACTAAGATGCTAAATAATCCCTAGATAGGGCCCACATTATGTTTTTTAAGTGTTTTTCATGATGCTTGAGCTTAAGAAATTTCAATTAGGGAATAAATTCATCGTTTCCCCCTTGACATTTCCAATGAAGAAAACCTTTTCATGATGGATTTTTATCCCACTTAGAGTCCTACAAAGAACCCCTATACAAGATTCATGGGTTGGTTCAAGGACTTGTTCAAGGTTTGTGATCCCGAGAAGATTCAATAAACTCTTGAGGTACTTGCTTTCCTTGATTAACCATGGTTAAAGCCCCACGACCCATCCTTGGTCTATAAAACCTTGTAATGACATCCATATTCAACTCTAATACCAAATATGCCTTAAAGAGGATTTGTGTTGTGTTATTTAGCTGTTGTTCATGGAAATCGAGCCTAAGAAGCTATGTTTAGAGCCCAAGGCTTGGGTGTTTTTCTTTCTTAATCATGTTGTTTGAGCTCAAGAAGGTTCATTTATGTAACAACCCTCCTTGTTACGACAACAACTCTGATAACAGGTGCAATTTTTTTTTTTGTTTTCAAGTGTGTGCCCGTGTGTAGAAAGGAAACAGACACACTTGACTCTATGTTGCCACCCAACGACTAACAAGATGCAACCACGATGATCACAACAAGAAGACACAAGATGCTCAACAAGTAACTACAAGCATTCACGATCATAGATATAAGGCGCACAACACAAACATCTAACGACATACTGGGTTAGGTATCGTACGAACATAGAAGGAAGAATCCATGGTAGTAGATCTTACTATTTCTGCACAAGAAAGTAGGGCGTTTAATCTTAGTTCTATGCTCCAGAGAGAGAGAAGGTCAGATAGGCTCCTGGATGACTGCTCAGGTAGAAACTACTAATCTTTGTCAGGTGTGTCGCAAGAGTGGAAACCCTACCTTTAAAGGGCCCGAGACTCTTGATACGACACTGGATTCTTTACACAGAAATAATCACACACACAGACTTACATACTCAGGCCACAAGGAGGTGTCTACATCCCGCCAGACACGAACATACCAAGCGCATAAAAGGTGTATCACCCAAGTACAACATTATTCTAAATGAACAACAACCCTCATTTACTAACTCAAATAATCTTGTACTCAATCAAGGACGCTACACCACATAAGTTTATTAATAACAACTAAAATTACAATGACGCTGACGTGACATGATAAACATATTACATTACAACCATTTATTTTGCACAATAACATCCCTTATATTTTATGTGTTATCCCTACACTAACATTACAAAACCATTKCCATAAAAGGGTAACACCCCTTTAATTTAAGTTATAAAAAGTTTGCAGGAATAACCTTTACATTACAAGACATTCACCATTAATAAGGCTAGTAAGGAAATTAACACCCTTATTCCAACCCTAAAAATAAGTTCATAGAATTAATTGCAACGTTCCCCTTAGCCCAATCGTATTAATTCATTGTACTCCCTTCAAGGACCCTATATTTTTCATGTTGTAAATAAAACAAACTTATTTAGCCCTGCAATGAACTGACCATATCATTCTTTTCATCCCAAATTAACATTGTAAAGAGAATAACCAGGATCTTGCATTCATATCTTATCAACACTGGTATAGCATTTTTCGCCTTGTACAAGCATCACCATTACATAAACAAATGACATTGACAGTAACTTTTACCAAGAGCATTAATAATAAGAGTTACATTTTATTTATTATTGACAACAAATAAAACTATAACAACAAACCTTCCATAAACTATATTAACACGACATTTATATTGCATTTTATGTTGCCATTTAAGATATTTGCATTTTTTTGGAAGGTGTTGAGCAGGAGCTTGTTGTTGCACCCAGGAAAGTCAACCAATTGCCCAACTATATCACAAAATCTACTAGCAAGATAGTGTAATGCTCAAACTAGAAAATAGTGAACCCAATGAACAAGAAACATAATGAAACGCTTAAATTTAAAGGTAGTCGACCCAATGAGAAAGAAACAGTTCTCTGCAGCACTGGACAACTCATACAACCACCATATGGATCGTGGGTGAAGAATAATACCCAGGGAAAAGAGAATAGTAGACCAGTTAGTGGAGATTCGACCTAGTGAATAATTTGTGCACTCACCAGTTTCTAAAAGCACCCAAACAATAATAAATTCACTTGACAAGACTTTAAAATGTCAGGGAAAAGTGTAAAAACGCCCAACAATGAGATGACATGGCATGCATGAAGGATAACTAGTTCAAGAAAACAAATTAAATTAACCCTACATGAGAATGTGATATCTGGAATTGTAAACATGACCAACAACCATTAATTCAACCCATCTAGTATGATATCTGGAAGTGTGAACACAACCAACAATCAATTAATTCAACCCATCTAGTAATTAAGGAGTCCAGGTAAGAGCTCTAGTCGACCAGCTAGAAAATCTATTAAACCAACTGAGACAGACACAGAGGTAGGAGTAATTCTCAAACACTCAACAATCACAAGATTAAGAAACATGAGGATGCCAACGTTCTCCCATGAATTTAATTAGTTTCTAAAACAAGCAATTGGGCATTGCAAACGGATTAGGGAAAGACAAAAATTCAAGAGATACAACCATCGATTGAAAACAAACCATTGTATGGATGGTCCAAAACAAACATCCATTGGTATTCTTCAATAATTTGCATCTATAAAATGAAAATTTAACAGTAATCCACAGAGCTACAAAGGACTGGAAAGTAGTTTTTTTTTCTTTTAAAAGAATGACTGTAATTTATAAACGAAATGCTAGTAAAGTTTTATAAAACGCAAAGACAGTAACGAACGAAAACAATATGCCCACGGTAATGTACATAATACCAACACTAAATAAAAACGCCCACTGGCCAGGAAAAAAAAACGCCCACGGGAATGATTTCACCCACATAGGAGGAATGCCAACAATAATATAAACGCCCCAGTCACAAATAGAGATGCCCACAGTCAAGGAAAATGCTGGCAAAAATATAAAACACCCCAGTCACAAATAGAGAGGCCCACAGCCGACAAAAATATAAAATGCCCCAGTCACAAATAGAGGCGCCCACAGTCAAGGAAAACGCCAGAAAAAATATATAAAACACCCCAGTCACAAATGGAAACTCCCACAATAAAGAATCTCTCCACAACAAATTGCAAAAACCCCCACAAAAAGGTAGAACACCCATGGCAAGGTAAAAACACCATGGCTAAATGGGTAAAACCCCCACGGCGATTTTAAACGCCCACAAAAGTTTCCCCGCCCACAACAAAATGTAAAAACACCATGGCAAGGTAAAAATACCCTTACCCAAGCAGTGAAACAACGCAGGGTATTGTGCCCCCACAAAATCAAAGACAAGCAATCGCAGGTCATAAGGATTTCCAACGCAGAGATAGTTTTATCTCTTCAAGCAAAAACACAGACAACAAAACACAAGGCGCAGCGGGAGATCGTATAGATCCAAGGAAGGTCACAGAAATCCATCAACAATCATTCAGCCAAGCTATAACAAATTCAGTCATGAACTAAAATCAGTTTACCCATTTAAAACACATGTAGATCTAACCATATATCCAAATACCTTCTACTCTACCAGAAATAAAATCATATCGTTGCCTTTAAGCCCGCCGTGAAGATGTTCGAGCTTCGTGCTGCTCCTGCTCCGTGCCTCTCCCGCTCGCCGATCGTAGAGACTACACCGATATCTCCCGGCCAAACGCTAGGGGTACTCTGCTTCCCCCTTAGCCCCCCGAGCCGCAAAGGGGCCACACACAATCCAGAGGATATACCTAGCTTCCCAACTCACCTCCAAGGCTGAGCTACCACTCTAATCCCAGCTGAGAAAATCCCAACTCCTCACAAGCAATCAGTCCAGTCCAAATTCGGCAGCATAATGATACCTAATAGCCCCCCCCCTTTTCCCCTCATCCCCCTTTCTTTTATAGAGTTTTGAGCCCCCCATTTATTTTTTAAGTTTTAAAGAAAACCCTCCAAAAATTCTCTGTTGTACAAGTGTCATTCATCGCCCACGTTTCTCCAAAATTATTTTCTTTAACTTATTAATTGTCTATGTTTCCATTATTACTTAGTTTCCCTATTTTTATTAATCCCTTCTTTTTTTTTTAAACCCAAAAAGGTAAATGCGCTAATGCATCTTTTCATTTTATTTTTAAATTCATACTTTTTATACTTCCGCTCGTTAAATAATTTTATTACTATTGGTTCAGTCTGAGTTTATGTATG
>JZKD02S1674242.1:21994-37575 GCA_000966675.3 Picea glauca | reverse complement strand
GGGAGGGACAAAGGGGTGTAGGGAGAGAGAGAGTGTAAGAGGGGGTTAGAGAGGGAGTGGGTGTGAGGGTCTGTGGCATGTTAAGGTAAGGTATACATCTAGGTCTTTCCATGACTTGTGATGTCTAAGTCTTGCCATGTCTAGGTCTTACCATGTATAGGAGTGTGATGGAAAGAGAGGGAGACAAAAAGGGGGGTTAGAGAGGGATATAGAGAGGGGAGGTAGATGTAGGAGAGGGAGGATAGATCAATATATAGAGGGGAATGACTTATAAGAGTGTGTGCACATTCCTAGAGTGTGTGCACGTGCATGCTCCTAAGAACGCACACACGTTCTTTTGAATTCAATATTTTTGGGTGGGATTGATAAGGAGTATGCTGACTTGGTTGACTCAGATTTAGGTTCATGATGACAAACCTAATGGTTCGAACTACAAATTGATAAAAACCTCCATTTTTGTGAATACCCCTCTATATCTTTGTTTTTGGAGTTATTTTTATATAGGATAAACAATTTAGTTGTTGATGAAACTACAGATGTAGACATAGTCAACTATGTATATTTCAAATATATAATTAAAATAATAATAATATTGTTTACTATTTTTATTCTATTTTTGACTTCACATATATCAAAATCCTAGAATACATACCACTCTTACTTTTGCTATAACTTTTTCTCGACTTAAGAATTTCTCAAATGAGTTATATGTAGCAATAGAGGAGATCAATACCTACAATATAAAAAAATAATAATTGTTTTGATCATGTTAGGACCCTCTTAGCCCTCACGAATAAAAGACGTTGTAATTTCAGGCATATGTTGACTTTGATAATTTAAAAAAAATATAAAATTAATATTAAAAATTTCCAAAAAATACACGACACAAGAAAAATGGGTTCTCTACAAGTATACAAGTTTTTGGAACAAAATTCCATCTTTAAGGTACTTAACACGTGCACGAACAAAAACATATACCTTATATTTTGTTGGAAAAACAAGATACCATTGTTAGAAAAAATCAAATTTGACATATTTATTCACAATGTTTATGAATAAAAGTTGTATATTTAGAAATATAATTCAATTTCCTACGTTTCATCTTCTTACACCATATTCAAATTCATTGTAAAAGTACCTTGAATAATCCCTCCAAGTTAACATATTGCTTTTTTTTTCCAGGTTTGCATTGCCACTAATGCATCATGAGAGACCATCATTAACTTGCACTCACCCTTATTTCACCCACCCACAAATACGAGTGGATCATTAGCCCAATTTCAAATTTTAAATGTTGTATTAATGTTTTATGTTGATGATGTTTGTTTCATTGTAGTATATCCTTCCAATATTATTATCTTAGTGGATTTGTTGTAGGTAGATGGTTGTGATTGAATTATAGATGTGTGTATAATGTTCTAGGAGTTTAGAGACATTTGTGAGGGAAGGTTCAACCATCAAGTAGAAATGATGAATGAGAATAGTCATGACCATCCTTTGTAACTTTCTCCCAACCATGTAAACGTCTTGAGAATGCCCTCTTCTTCATGGATTTATATGTTAGTGCTAGACTACAATTGTTCCATTGGACAACCCTGTGAGTGAACACACATGATCATATAGTCTAAAATAAGTGGCATGGTCTCATTAGTGCGGATCACTAGGTCCAAAGCATAAAAACTTGGGGTATCAAAGTTGAATCCCAAGTGTCTATGTAAGAATATATTTGGCAAGGCCTAAATATTGGGAGTGGAGATTTGAATTTCACCAAATTATTAGTCCCTATCGTAGGCATAGAGGGGCTATAGAAATCAATAATTAATTGACCTCATATTAGTTTGACCTTTGATCACAAATATTTGCATAATATCTATTGTTGGAGCTAGGGAACTAAAAACATTGAATTTTATATAATAAAAGGTACCATATATGTAATGATCTGATTGGATAACAGATTGGAGGTCTTATTGTCGGCTTCACTATTCCCAATGTTTTATATGTTAGCATATCCAAACTTATTGATCATATACACTCTTTTTGAATCATATATTTTTCTTATGCATTGAATGAAGATGGATTAATGCTAGCATTAGTTCAAATGTTTGTCTTAGCATTTTCTACTAGCATTGTCTTAGATCATATATGGTACTTTTTGTATTTGTACTAATCATATTGAAATGTTTAGATATCCAAGATTTATAGTGATCGATAATTCCAAAGTTTATAACGTGCCTGCCGCATGTATTGGTATTGAAATGCATTGACACTTTTTTTGAGGTGCTTGAATAAGCCCGACAGCTTAAATGTTTACATGACACGAGGTCGTCTAATAGGCTTGACAACTTAAATGTTTTCATACCGCGAGGTCCTTGGACAACCTGGAAGCCTTAAATGTTTATCTAAATACACTTCTTTGAGTTCATTTTTCCTTGAAATATTCCATACAATGTTGCAGTGATTTTGGACAATATTGTTGTCCACCGCTAGTTGAATAGGCATTGTATCTTTCATCCTTCTTCTAGCCTTGCAATGCAATTTCATCATCGTTGAAGCTACATACATTGTTTATTGGTTCAGTGAGTGCTTCTTTTTCGCTGGTTCGTCGGTTCATGCTTGTTGTTGTTGTTTGGTTCACAATTTAACCCGCACTTCTGCCTTTCATCATTTCAGAGTAAGTTTCCATGCCATAGTTTCATTTTCTATTGCTTCTTTGATGTTCAGTGTTTGTAGTTTGCAAGTAAGAATGTTTGCTTATTTCTACTGGCATGCTCATCTTATTTTTTCAGTTCCTTCTGTGCTTCGGCTGCAGTTTCGTAATCATTGTAGATACATATGTTGTTTACTAGTTCGGTGGTTGTTTCTTGTTTGTTGGTTCGTTGGTTCGTCAGCTGTTAATTGTGTTTGTTTGGCTCAAGTTTACGCTTTGGGGCCCCGGGTATGCAGTTGGGCCTGCTCGTGCTTTCTCGTTGGTTTGGTGCTTGCTGTTTTCTTTTGTTTGATTCGGATTTGCAGGGTTTGGGTCCTGTGCCGGTAGTTGGAGATGTTTTTATTTATTTATTATTATTATTATTTTTTGGGCACTTTACAATGTTCAGACCCTACACCCACGAGTGGACATGCAGTTGTGTTATTTTCCCTATCTAGCAAGGTCGATATCTGTTCTGCTGTGAGATTTTGCTGGTGCTTCAGTGTTGACATGATAGAAAAATAGTTGCATGCAAAATAGTCGAGAAATACATGTGAAATTGCAATATCTGTAGTTTTTTTGTTAAAATAAAACATATGCAGGCTGTAGTTATAAACCATGTATGGTGAAATGTGCCCATATGAAAATACATGTTCTTTATCCTCTACTTAGACTGGTGTTCCCATGATACAATTTGTCTTGTACTTGAGATATGATATGTACAACAAAGATTCTGCAAAATTATATTTCCATGTCTAGAAGCATATCTGGGTAGTTTGCCATGGAAAACCAAAATCTTGTATCATGGGCACATCAATCTATGTAGAGGATAAAGAACATGTATTTCCATGGGTGGAAGCATATCTGGATACTTTTCCACGAAAAATAAAAAATCGTTTAGCTACAACCATGCAATTTCGTAATATTTTGTGGCTTGTAATATATTTTGGGCAGGGAAAAAAATTACATATTTACAACTATGGACGGAGAAGTGCAAAGGTTCATGTTTCTGCCTATCTTTTAGACTATTCATTCAATATCTTTTACTGTATGTACATATTACTTGTTCTCCGGTGCATACCAGCTTCCATTCATGTTCATTGTATTTTGTGCGTTCCCACATTCAAACAAACAAAATAGTTGGAGAAAACAACAGAGTCTTGACTGCATCGGTTGAAGAGGAGATAGAAAGGTACATGCTTGTACTATTATTTCATACTGCGTTGTTTTGTATTTCATTTATTATCTGTATATGTGTTCACCTAGTTTTTTGTATGTATATGTTGCGTACCTTCCTACATAATAACTTATCTTCATTACATGTCTTCCTGCATACTAACCTACTTCATGTCCATTGTATTTTTCTTGCATTGCTACATTTAAACAAACATAATGGATAGAGAGGACGATGGAATATTTGGCGGTAATGTAGATGAGGAATTACAGAGGTGGATACCTGTATTCTTATTTCATATTCCAGTGTTCATTTTTTCATTTACTGTCTGTATATTTGTTGTGCTTGTTCTGATGCTTTGCACCTTTTTTTTTCTATTCTTCCTTCAAATATAATATCTTACTGTGTATTCTCATGTGAATCATATTCTGTTTGCTGTTACATTGGAATAAATAGAATTGTTTCTCTTTCTTTTACATGTTTGTCTTCATACTAACTTGCCTTCATATCCATTGCATATTCGACGTTGCTACCTTGGAAGAAACAGGTTGGTTGGACATGAAGATGAATTGTTCTGTGAAACAACAAAGGGTTATGTGGTACAATCCTCAAAAAGGTATACCAACTGTGTTGGTAAATAAAATATACAAACCGGGTGGGGGCATATAATATTAGACTAGAAAACGATGACTTGGCAACAATGGACCTTTCTACCCTCCCTATTTCTACTTTTTCCATTTTCTATTATCCATTTTGTTTTCTATTTGATCTTCTTAGTGGCCTTTCCGAAAATGCCTTGGTGCATCGGTTGGTGGACTAACAGTTTCACATGTATGGTCACGCTTCTACCTTATTCCATACTTACCCACTTTGTCGATTGCGGGTGCCGAGCTTGCGGGTTCAAGATTTCTCCCCTGGCTTCTGGGGGTCCGCGATATACAGATTGGCCATGGTGCCCCACCCTCATGCCTTGTTTACTATTACACATTTTTCCAGTCAAAAAATCAAAGGCATACAATTTTACGCTCGAGTCCTCATGTTTCCTGAGTATATTCCTTGACACCCTATTTCATATTCCACCTCCTTCCACCCTTGATGTGACATTAAGAACTATTATGGACAATATACAATGCATATTCTTGTTTAGTCCTTCTGATGTTCATCTACACATGCTTTCATTAGAAAAAGTTGGACTAGTGACATGGCCATGAGAAGTCAGTCATCCTAGACATCAACAAATCGAAAAAGCCAAAGGTAAAGATGCATACACTCTGCTCCTAGTATGTTTACCAAAAAAATATCCTAGGCTATTTATTCATCTATGGAATGGTGAATATGATGATGTCATCTACAATACATGGTTTACAGTTCACAAGAAGTATCAACAAGTACAGGCGAGACACCGAACATAGTGCAGGTTCCGCAGACTAAGAGGTGTGTTGGCAAAACTCTGGCTCCATAGTTCATCGAAGCTATGCATGTACTCATAGATTTATGCGAAAGAAGAATACAAAAAAAAATAATTCACACTACCATTCACTTTAGTTTTCCTGTTCAAAAATTGTCATCGGGTCTAGAGTTGTAACACCCAACCTACTATCAATAGAGGGCTTGAACAACCGCTGAACTGGACAAGTGTTCGTCCGGGACATAATGGTCATCTATATCACCTACTTGGACAAGGCAAACAAAACTAGATCCATTATGCGTGTTGACATGAAAAACAAGGAGGCCATGATGACATTCACACTGACTATTCCTACACAACTTGTCCAGAAACATGCAGAAAAGATATTGCCAGGTAATGGTATATCCATTAAAAATTTTAATATATTGCCCAAAATAGTATATGACCATGGTGATTGTGATCAGATTATTTTTCTCACAAAAAAAGTATTGTGGAAAATATTCCTGCTGTTTGTTCAGAATATCGTTTCGTCTCGGACGTGACTATCAACCAGCTTGCATAGAGAAATGATGTTTACCCAATTGGAACCATTGGCACAACTATCACACTGGAAAGAAAACTTGGCTTAGAACACTTTCTCCATATAAAGAATGGAGAGTTGGAAAACGACAAGGCAATGGTATCGCTTTCCATATCCAGTTTTGTCCTTTACTTTCGCATGTGCATGTATATCGGGTAAGTTACACAAATATTGCACTGGTCCATGTTGTAGCTACAATTGTTCGATACCTATTCAAATTTTTTTTCGTCAATGGAACAACAATTGCATAAAGGGAAGTTTCCATTTATGCTCTTCAAAAATACAACAAAGAAAAGGGATGTTAGAGAAAGGATATTTCGCACAACCCAAACAACGTTTGTAACAGAGTTGCGAGCAGACATAGTACAGGATCTGAAGAAACTAGCTAGCTCTACAACTGTTGTGCGTATACATCCACATAATCATCCTCAATTTTCTTATACAAATAGCCTTCACCAAATTTCTGCGGCTTGTTTTATTTTATTTTCTTTTTTTTTAAGGGGGGGGTGGGGTGTAGTTGTGTATTATATTGTTCAATGTATTAATTCCTATGCTTGTGTTTCCAGGTTGAAGGTGTTTTGGTTGCAGCGAATGCGTACTCGACCCCCTTTGAGCCTGTATGTGCAAAATGAAACTCTCCTACTTTTTCTTCTGCTTTGATAAGTGATGATACGATTGATTGTCTGCGATGTGATAAAAAATGTCCATATATATATGGACATTGCCTCAATGCTTCCATCCGAACCGTGGGAAACACAACCATGCATTGTAAAATTAGGCAACCTCTGTTACAAGATGTGCTTCCTAGGTTGGTAGAATTGTCATATGAAACATATCTACAGAAAAAGGCAAGCAATGTCTACATGCAGTGTGACTTTCGGATACACAACAAATTTATCTTAAATGAGGACAATGCAATTTTTCATATCGGCTGAAGAAGGAAAAAAAAAACATATCAAACTTTGGCATGAAACAAAAATATCTCATGTGTCTCTATAATATTTCTTCAACACCCAGATGAATGTTCGTCGGACTCTAGTACTTGAGATTACATGCGCATAAGATTGTTTGGTCCAAAAATGGGAAGCATGGAAACAAAACCCATATATCCCATGGCCCCGGTTATTTTCTTCTAGGAACATATACCAGATGTAAGAGAAAATGAATTCCGCGATGCCTTTTCTTTGTATATCAAATTATTTGATGCAAAGGTCGGTGCGTGCTGCTCTATGGAACCTTGTGGGAACTTGCTTGCGACCTGTTTGGAGTTTAGTTGGTTCTTGGTTGTATGATTCATCTGCCAATTTGTATATCGCAGAACTTCGAGTGTTGTTTAGAGAACATAGAACAACATAATTGCAATTGTTTTGCTAGCTAGCCCGCAAATCTGCCTGTCAATTTGTATGGCACTGTGACACAAATATATTATGTGGCTTGTTTTAGCATTTTTCCTTGATCGATGAACTTGGTAAAATTAATCTCCTGGAATAATTTGAAATCAACGAATATATACTGTGAAAAGTCCAATTGTGCTATCATATCAACAAGAGGTCCTTAAAATTCAAATTGGTCGTTGTTATGCTTGCGGTGATAGAATTTAAAAAAAAACTTTGTTTTGTTTCCTTCATTTTTTTTAAAAATAAGTGATTTAACATCCTTTGATAATTTTATGTAATTAAATTGTACAATATCAATATTTAATATTAATAATTTAATATTTGAAAATAATGTTTTTAGATAATGTTAGATGGGATGACCATCCGTAAACAATCACAATCTTGAGCCCGCCAGTCTTGGAGTCCATCTGCCAATTTTTATATCGTGGAACTTTGAGTACTGTTTAGAGGACATGGGACAATAAAAGTGCAATGTTGAGCCAACCAACCCGCAAGTCCGCCTGTCAATTTGTATATCACAGAACTCTGGGTGCTATTTGTAGGACACGAAACAATAGAGGCCCAATTTTGAGCCCACCAGCTCGAGAACCCTCAATCCAAAAAGTGGCTAAGTATGGAATGAGGGATTCATACATGCTCTATAAAATCTCATGTCCATACTTTGTAAAAGTACATATTTAGTATTTATTACTCGTTTCTCGAAAAATTTCTAGGTGTGGAAGTTGGCGGATAAACGTGTTCAGATTTCCACTTACTTTTATATCACCAGTCCGACCGACCGCTTCCCCGTTTCATATTGTACAAAATTTTTAGATCGCGAGTTTCCAAATACGCGGGTTTTCTTTTAAATAATATATTTAACATCCTTTAATAATTTTATGTAATTAAATTGTACAATATCAATATTTAATATTAATAATTTAGTATTGAAAATAATAGGGATCACCATCTGTAAACAATCGCAATCTTGAGCTCGCTAGCCTTGGAGTCCGTCTATTAATTTGTATATTGTGGAATTACGAGTGTTGTTTGGAGGACACAGAACAATAGAAGTGCAATGTTGAGCCAACCAGTCCGCAAGTCTGCCTATCAATTTGTATATCGCGGAACTCTGGGTGCTATTTGTAGGATACTAAGCAATAGAGGCCCAATTTTGAGCCCGCCAGCCTGAGAACTCGTGATCCAAAAAGTGGCTAAGTATGGAATGCGAGATCCATAAATGCTCTATAAAATCTCATTTCCATACTTTATAGGCATACATATTTAGTATGTATTACTCGTTTTTTGGAAAATTTCTAGATGTGGAAGTTGGCGGATTCATGTCTTCAGATTTCACTTACTTTTATATCACCAACCCGATCGACCGCTTCCCATTTCATATTGTAATAAATGAATATAAACTGTGCGAAGTCCAATTGTGCCATCATATCAACACGAGGCCCTTAATATTCAAATTGGTCGTTGTTATGCTTGCGGTGATAGAATTAATATCATTTTTTAAAATAAGAGATTTAACATCTTTTAATAATTTTATGTAATTAAATTGTATAATATCAATATTTGATATTAATAATTTAGTATTTGAAAATAATGTTTTTAGATAATGTTAGATAGTTGATAGGGATGACCATCCATAAACAATCGCAATCTTGAGCCCGCCAGTCCTGGAGTCCATCTATCAATTTGTATATCGCGGAACTTTGACTGCTGTTTGGAGGACACAGAACAATAGAAGTGCAATGTTGAGCCAGCTAGCCCGCAGGTTTGCTTGTAAATTTATATATCGCTGAACTCTGGGTGCTATTTGTAGGGCACAAAACAATAGAGGCCCAATTTTGAGCCTGCCAGCCCAAGAACCTACAATCCAAAAAGTGGCTAAGTATGGAATGAGGGATCCATACATGCTCTATAAAATATCATGTCCATACTTTATACAAGTACATATTTAGTATTTATTACTCGTTTCTCGGAAAATTTCTAGGTGTGGAAGTTGGTGGATACTCGTGTTCAGATTTCCACTTACTTTTATATCACTAGGCTGACCAACTGCTTCCCCATTTCATATTGTACAAATTTTTTGGAACACGAGTTTTCGAATACACGAGTTTTTCTTTTAAATAAGATATTTAACATCCTTTAATAATTTTATGTAATTAAATTGTACAATATCAATATTTAATATTAATACTTTAGTATTGAAAATAATGTTTCTAGATAGTGTTAGATAGTTGATAGGGATCACCATCCATAAACAATCACAATCTTGAGCCCGCCAGCCCTGGAGTCCATCTGTCAATTTGTATATCGCGGAACTCCGAGTGCTGTTTGGAGGACACAGAACAATAGAAGTGCAATGTTCAGCCAACCAACCCACAAGTCCTCCTGTCAATTTTATTATCGCGGAACTGTTGGGTGCTATTTGTAGGACACGAAACAATAGAGGCCCAATTTTGAGCCTGCCATCCTGAGAACCCGCGGTCCAAAAAGTGGCTAAGTATGGAATGCGGGATCTGTATATGCTCTATAGAATCTCATGTCCATACTTTATAAAAGTACATATTTAGTATGTATTACTCATTTTTTAGAAAATTTCTTGGTGCAGAAGTTGGCGGATTCACGTCTTCAGATTTCAATTACTTTTATATCACCAGCCCAACCATTCGCTTCTCCATTTCATGTTGTACAATTTTTTTGTCTAATTAAATTCTACAATATCAATATTTAATATTAATAATTTAGTATTGAAAATAAAGTTTTTAGATAATGTTAGATAGTTTATAGGGATTACCATCTGTAAACAATCTAAATCTTGGGCCCACCATCCCTAGAGTCCGTCTGCCAATTTGTATATTGCGAAACTTTGAGTGCTGTTTGGAGGACACAAAACAATAGAAGTGCAATGTTGAGCTAGCTAGCCTGCAGGTCCTCTTGTCAATTTGTATATCGCAAAATTTTGGGTGCTATTTGTAGGGAATGGAACAATAGAGGCCCAATTTTGAGCCCGCCAGCCCGAGAACCTGCGATCCAAAAAGTGGATAAGTATGGAATGTGGGATCCGTACATGCTCTATAAAATCTCACGTCCATACTTTATAGAAGTACATATTTAGTATGTATTACTCGTTTTTCAAAAAATTTCTAGGTGCGGAAGTTGGTGGATTCACATCTTCAAATTTCACTTACTTTTATATCACTAGCCCGACCGATCGCTTCCCCGTTTTCATATTGTACAAAATTTTTGGCTTGTGGTTTTCTGAATAGGCGAGTTACTGGATAGGCGGGTTCAATATTGCGTTTCCATTGTTCCGCCGCCTACAAACAACACCCTGACTTCCACGATCTACAAATTAGCAAACAAATTGAAATAAAAGAATATATACTATGTGAAGTCTAATGGAACAATCATATGAACGAGAGGACATTAAAATTCAAATTCATCGTTGTTATACTTGTGGTGAAGCTAACACTACAAAAACTTTACTTAAAACATCCAAAAAATGATTTTCTTGTAACTTTTCGACACTTCTCTTATACAAACAGATCCTGGAAACTATAAACATTACTCACTGTATCTATTCCTTAATTGAAGAATTTGTTAACATGTTTAATGCACTCCATAGTTACTGTTAATACCATCAATGGTGTTTTCTTACAACAATTCTTGCTTCCAAAAATTGCCATCCGCTTTCTCTTTTTCCCTCTGCTTTCCATTTCTTTACTATCTTGTTTTTCGGAAAATGTCTAGGTGCAGGATTTGGTAGATTCATGTCTTTAGATTTCCATTGTTACTTTTATATCACCACCCTAACTGATCGCTTCCTTGTTTCATAATGAACAAACCTTTTGAATCGCAGGTTCCCGCATAGGCGGGTTCAACATTGCGTTTCCATTGTTTCGCCGCCTGCAAATAGCACCCAAAATTTCATGATTTACAAATTACCAAACAAATTGCCCTTCATATCGTATGCTTTCGCTTTCTGTTTACTTGGTCCTTTTCCCAAATGTCTCATGCTATTATATACAACACTTGAAGTTCAACAATATACAAATTTCCCTCTCGACATTGCACTTTCACTGTTCCCCTACGTACAAACAACACCAGAAATTATGTGATATACAAATTGACAGCCGATATCTTTCACTTGGAAGCAATATGACCATAAACCCCTCATGTCTCCTGGGTATATCTTCTGACCCTTTTTTTGTAACCCATTCGACCGCTTTCCATACTTGGGCATTTCTTGGAATCTTTTTCGCGGGTTGGCGGGTGGACGAAATGTCCAATGCTTGGTCACTCTTCGCCATCACTGCTACCTTCGTACTTATTTCCAAATATGCAATTATTAAGCTTTAGTGCTAGTATTTCATCTTGTAGGAATCGTTAAGATTGTCATTAATGTCCGGAAGGCTGGAGAAGATTTGTCATTACTACGAATTAAAACAATATTTGCAGAGAAGAGAGTTATCCTTTACAAGTATTCATTTCAAACATGATGCAATTTGTTTCGTGCGCCGACTGGTTGGTGCCTTTAAGAAATATATAATTCTTAATCTCTCTTCATTGTCACCGCCACCTTCGCACTTTTTTATAAATATGCAATTAGTGAGATTTAATGGTAACAACTCATCACGCACGAACCCTGGAGATTGTCATTGATCAATGAAAGGCTCAAGGAGATCTTCCATTGATACAAATTAAACCATAATTTGTGGAGGGTTATATTATACCTCCCCAATTTTCATTTCAAACATCGTCTGGAGCAAACATAAATTCTCGTTAACTTGTGGAAGCAGTTTTGTCCAGATACATTAAACACATTCAGGCATGATGGCCAGAGGTTCCAATATTCTAGGGCATATTCTTACTACTCATCTCCCTCTACCCAGGAGCAAAAAAGGAGATGGTCCCTTGGTACACCGAGAGATATATTTCAAGCCAAATAATTCCAAGGCAACCCTGCCTGCTCAGAGAACCTGCCCAGTTGCATTGATGGCTGGTGTAGAGGTTGATGTCATGGATTATGAGCCGGAAGAAGATGATATGATGGGCGATGATACGACAGTGGATGATGACAATGCAAAGATTGTTCCCACTCCTGCACCCAAATTGAAATCAACCATAATGGGCGGAACTTCCTGTCTCAGTGATGGCAATCCTGACAACACCAGAAGAAGGAGTTTCAGAAAAGAAATCGATGCTGAACGCAATAGCTGCTTTGCAGCTCGAAAGTAGGAATTTTAGAGGAACAAATTAGTCTGTTCTGGGTGGAAGACTTTCACTGTAAGGAAATGATATGTTGATTCTCCTAGAGATATATTTCAAGCCAAAAAACTATTCAATTGCGGGACTACTGTCCTATTCTCCACTGGTGCAAGGCATATTTCTACTAGTCATCTCCTTCCACCCAGAATGGACTAATTTGGGCCTCTGAAATTGCACATGCAACCTGTGTCCCTGAAGTTTTTCGACTATGCAGAGGTAGTTTATAGGTGTGTCCTAACTTTTAGTTAAGGGCTATTCCATTTTCCCTGCAATGTTTTTCATCTTCTTCCTCACGGGAAGCTTCTGATAAATATCAATTTTACCACAGGATGATCCATCGAGGAGGAAACTGTAAGGATCCTGCATATTGTAGATCCCATGCCTGTGTTTGTGGAAGATACGTTCTATTTTTTGGCCCAAAGAACTGGGTCCAATTTCTAAATATAGATGTACAATACTCAGATTTTTTTTTTTTTAAATCGATTTGCTATTAATTTTTTTTGCCTTGGAGTCTTCGTTGCTGCTTCTTTTCTGGATTTAACGCCTCTTCTCATTGGCATGGTTCAGTGGTCTCGTAGTTCTTCGATATTGTATTTACTTAGGTGATTTGTTCTAACATGGAGCATCTAACAATTATATGATAATGTACTGTGTCGATCCACCAAGATTTTATGCAAACAAAAAATGGATTACATATAGTTTCAAACCAACGTTCAATTCTATTCACAATGCAGATAGAACATAGCAATACCAAATTACAATGTTGCAACAAAATCGTCATTCTTGTTTCTAGACATGCAATTATTAATCTTTAATGCTAACACCCCATAATGCAAGAAGTTTAATACTTAAGTTAATATGTTACAGTCATGGAAGAATGTATCAAGAACACACTTACACCCACACGTTGCAATAAAATCTAATCTTCAACAAAGCATTTGCTGACAATTAGTAGAAAATGATGGTTTTGCAACAATGGGGCTTGTTTGAAACCAATTTGCGCTTACGAAAACTGCTCTTCGCCTTTCTATTTTCCCAGTATTTTATCCCCTGTAGTTTCTCTTCCTGGTTACTTAATCGTTTTTTTTTTCCGAAAATGCCTTAAACATACACACATTTGAGATGAGTTTAGTGACCGTTCAGTGCATGTCACAGTCAGACTTATTGATCTACACTCATTTTCACCATCATTCTAATTGACTTCCCTTATCAAAAACTAGGTTTTCACCCTCATTCTAATTGTGAATACAAGTTTTATAGTTTTTTTTTATTCGTCGTTATATTTATTAGTGAATAATAATATTTTACTTCTTCTTGACAATCATTTTATTAGGGGGTTTGGGTTTAGAGAGATTTTGTGGGGTTGGCGGATTCACACGTTTTGACTGAACGCTTCCCCTTTTTCTAAATTTGACCTCTATTGTTCCGTGTCCTACAAGTAGCACCCATAGTTTCGCGATATACAAATTGATAGGTGGACTTGCGCGCTAGCTGGATCAACATTGCACTTCTATTTTTCCGTGAACTCCAAACAACATTCGGAGTTCCGCAATATACAAATTGACACATGGGTTCCAGGGTTGGCAGGCTCAAGATTGCCATTGTTTACAGATGGAAAAGTGATAAAACAAACCACATACTACATTTGCGTCACAATGGTTATATTAAAGGGAAAATCATGTCCTCTATAGTTCTATGTCCTACAAACATCACCCAGAGTTGCGCACAATACAAATTGACAACCGAACTTGCGGGCTGGCTTGCTAAAAAAATGACTCAGAGTTCCGCGATATACAAATTGACAGACGAAGCATATAACCAATAACCAAGTAAACTCACAGATCATATTCCTAGTCATTGTTTTTTGTGCCCGCCACCTTCACACTTCTTTCCAAGTATATATCTTGGTAGGGAATGGGATATCTATTACATATGTGAATATATTGTCCCTTATTTTCCGTCTCTGCCCGACCGTTTCCCTATTCCATATTTAGCCACTTTCTCAGAATTCTGCAAATATACAAACCGACCGCTGAACTACCCCATCATGTTCTCTTCCATTTTACACATTTTGTAGTAAAAAATTATGATACATAAAATTTGACCATGTGACACTCGCCTCTCCTGGGGGATGCCTCTCTTGAGTATCCCCCGTAACCCTATTTTGAATCCCGTCCGACTTATTTTCAGACCTGGCCATTTGTTCCTTTCTCTCCCTCGCCTCCCTGACCTTCGCACTTGTATATAATAAATAAATGTTTATATATATATATATATATATATATATATATATATATATAGTACAGTTTGCATTGAAAACTCCCGAGACATACAAGTTGACCGTCAGGTCCTCACGTCTCCTGTGGAACTATTGTCACCCCATTTTTAAGCGCGCCCATCCACTTTCCATACTTCACCATTTCTTTGAATTTCTTCGAATTTCTTCCGTGGATTGTCGGGTTGGCGGGTTCAAGAAATAACTAATTCCTAATCATTGTTTCTTGTGCCCGTGCCCTTTTCCAATTGGCAATTACCATTTATATATAAGATCTTATTTCTAGGTATGCAATTAGAAAATGTTAATGCTAAACCAGGATTTGAGGAAATCTCCCATTAATACGCATACAACCAAAATTTTCGGATGGTTATATTATCCCTTCCGAGTGTTAATTTAAAACATCATGGAATGTCGGTTGCGCGTCGTCGGGTTGGTCTGTTCATGATATCTTCAATCTTAGATTCGGAAAATGAGTTCGATCGACCATTTCCCATTCTCATACTTAGCCACTTTTCCAGAATTCCACAAATATACAAACTGACTGCTGAACTGCCCCATCATGCTTGATCTGAAAATAGAAGTCTGACTTGTTATGCTATGCAAGCACCCTCTACTTCATTAAAATAAACTTTATAGGACCTTGCTTCATGTGTTAAACTACGCAAGATAAACTTATGTGTTAAGTTCATGTATCTTCTTGTAAATGCTTATGTGTGAGGATATGTTCTTTTAGATCCCCCGTAACCCTATTTTGAATCCCGTCCGACTTCTTTTCAGACCTGGCCATTTGTTCCTT
>JZKD02S1674242.1:10201-21984 GCA_000966675.3 Picea glauca | reverse complement strand
ACACGTTCATGATCTTCTGCATGTGCCATGCTTGGTGAATGTCTCTCTACAACTCGCGGTGAATGAAAATGTTTCCTCCTCGTCGGATAAGAACTTGGCTCCACAAGTTGACCTTCTCTTCTTGTGAGTTTCAACCTTGTGAGCATCAGAAACAAAACTTGCAAACAATCAAGCCCTCAAAACCAGTGCTCTGATACCAACTTGATCTAAAATTGAAGAAGACTTGAAAAACTTGAATAGATATTGCAAGTGAAATGTTATGTGTTTTAAGCAACCGAATCAATTTGCAACACATAATAAAGGATTACTTATGTAAAAATACACATAGACAGAAGCATAAAACAATGAACATCAGCACATAAACACAGCAACTTGATAAAGGAGTTCACCCCTCTCCGGGCTACATCTCCCGGTCCAGCTTCCAATGGATCATTATTATTAAATTGCTCAAAGTGCTCAAAAACATTCCTTACAATGCTCAAAATGACAAACCAACTGCTCCAATGGCTCCGCAGCGTCCCAAAACCCCTGTCTGGGCTCTTTCGGCACCTCAATCGGTCGAAAAATGAAGAAGATAGCCTCCTTGAAGTCTCCCTCTTCAACTTTGTTGTCTTTGGTTCTACAAATCGCACCCTTGTTCTTCAAACCTGGCTCACACGCTCATTTAAGCATAAAAACTTGGCACTGGGTGCAACCGCGCCAATGGTGCAAACCGTAGGATGGTTAAGGTGCCTCCAGCCCCTAACAGCCTCGGCACTCGGGCATATGGCCATGGGACCAAAGGCTGGGCGTAAAAATTGGTTTAACCGTTTGAACCGTGCAAACGGTAGAACTCCCGCGCAAATACATAACCGTGCGCATTATACTATGGTATAAACAATGCAACATATAATATATCGGTTATACAATAGAACCTGGGGTTATTGTTTAATCCCCGCGCGCAACATAATATAATGTGGTCATATGTTGATTCAAAAGAACCACAGGTCGGGGCTAGGCCCCGACCCGCCCCCCTTTCCACTTATACATATATGTTAATTTAAATCAAATAACCCCCGCATACATTTCAAGAAACATACGATGGTGTAATGGTAGGCAGATGTTTGTTAAGGTTTATATAGAGGGGGAGGTCTGGGGGTTGAACCCCGCGGACTCCCACATACAATTTTACATAGCAAATATAGACCAACCCACGAGGGACACGTGGCACCCATGCATTGGGCCATGTGCCCTCATGCCATTTGTTGCCAATGTGACACGTGTCAACATCCAATTGGACAACCATCAACCAATAAAAATGTGCCACGTCTTCCACCTACCACGTCATCATGATGGTACGGCCCTGCCACGTGGCCGTATGGACTGTACGGAAAGGTACAGTCAGCATTCCAAATTTTTGCATGTTTGGCTTGGCAGACAGATCACGATATCTCCTCCATACGAACTCTGTTTGCGAAAGTAAATATACCGCCGGAATCAGGAAGACGAGACGGATGCAATGGCACTGTTTTCGTCACATTCTAAGCACTTTGAAAATTGAGCAAAATTTGATCCCCTGATCACAAGGGAAGACATTTATTTACAAAATCTTGGTCTAAAAGAATATCTGCTCTTGTATCAAAGCTATAGAAGGTAACTGATACTTTTTCATCCTGTATATGTATTGGGAAATCTGGAGATATATGTTTGATTTTTAACTTTGTTTTGTTAACAGCATGAAATGAGATGTCTACAGGCTGCCAATAATATTCAGGTATGGCTCCATGCTTGACACAGGATTTCATAGCACCAGTACTACTTGTGCATCCAATGTATACTGCAGATATCCAGTGAATTTAATATTAACTGAGATAACCAATCGGTCATCTACGCCTTTGACTAATTTATGTTCAATAACTTCAGCTTCTATCTCACCAAAGAATATCTCTCTTTCCAAGTCCTCATATTTTTTCTTTTTGAGATATTCAACTTCTTATTTCTGTAGTTTCAAGGTCTTCCATAGATTTCTGATTAATACTTCCTTTTCTCTAATCTCTTCTTCTAGATGAAAGATGGTGTCATCTAAAGATTTATCATTATTTTGGGAAGAAGGGATTATAGCCTTACCTTTATCAGGCATGGATGCTGGAAAGGATTGAGGCTTTGAGGAGGGGACAAACTCAACATAATCAGCATCAGTAGGAGTGTAATGGTGATTGTCAATAAGTCTGCAATACAATTGTCTTTACCAGGCTTGTATTGTATTTCAAAATCAAAACCATCAAGCCATAGACTCCATCGCAGAACTCTATTATTTCCCTATTCAAGCAACCTTAGATTAGTCAACATCCCTTTCATATGTTTCAAATCAGTTCTTACAATAAAATGCACGGGTTTGAGAAACATCCTGAATTTCTTGATGCCATTTTTGAGTAATAACTGAAACTATCTCCTGATTCTTTTGTAAATAGTATTTCAATTAAAGAAATGGATGGAGAATCAAAACCAACTGATTCTCAAGAAGCTCAACCTGATGTTGGTCAGACCTCTAGTACTTCATACCAGTCCGCATGGGAAAAATGGTGTAATGCCAAATATAAAGGAAGTAAAAAAGAACCTATGGATATTGATGGTCAACTTCCTCAATCTATAAAACATGTTGATACAGCCCCTGTTTCTAATTTTGATTGCAAATCAAAAAATGAAATTGAAAATATTATTCAACAATGGAAATCATGGGCTAAGACTCAGAAATTACTCCTCAAAGATAAAGTTTCTTGGAGTGATATAGCCCTTCGTATCACATGGGGATTTGTAGGCAACCTCAATTTCTGGTGGGACAGAGTAACTCCTAGAAGCAAGCTCAGAATCTTAGAACATGAGAAACCAATGGATGAGCTAATCAAAGTTGTTGTTCATGAATTCTATGGAGATATAAAAGTCAACATGAGTCATTATGTTGATCTCTTCATGAATCAAAAACTCTGTCACCTTTCCCAGCTACCAAAATATTTTTGTACCATGCAATCTCTCTTGTATAAGGTACCTGACCCTAACAATACTGCATATTTGAGGAAATATTTGTCCTCTCTTCCAGGTAAAGTTCCTGAGCTCGTCCGAGAAATATTAGAAGATCTTGAAATAGATATTGAAGATCTATCCCTTGCCGGTTTACAAGAATAGATAGTTACTTCCTTACAAAAGGAATGTATGAGAAAGAAGACTTCTAAATCCTTAAAGAAACATTTAGGATTTGATTCTTCAGTTTGTGAAGTATTTAAAGAAACATCTAGTTTTGGGTGCTCCCAAAAGAAAAAGTCAAGGAAATGGTCTCCTAAAGACTGTGGCTGTTCTAAATGTTCTCCACATCAACATTCACGAAAAGGTACTAGGAAAACTCCCCGTAGATTTTCTATGCCTAGAAGAAAAATCTACTTTAAGAGAAGACCACAGCATTCCAAATCCAAGCCTACATATTACTTCATATGTAAAAATCCTGGCCACTGGGCATCTCAGTGTCCTCTGCGGTCGAAGACAAAGTCCCAAATTAAAATTATGGATTTATTCTTAACAGAATACGATCCAACTGAATGGGATGAAGTCTCCCACCGTTCAGATGGTGAATACCTATCCATTTCTGAGGATAGTGATTCCTCACTGAATCCCGACTCTCCAGACTATCCCTCTGATTCTGATACCCTCGCTTCACTTGAAGAACTCAATTTTCTAGAAATCAAAATGATGTCTTCTTTTGTTGATGTAAATTCTCTCATTTCTCAACATTCTTCCCTTCAACACAAACTCTCAACTCTCACCCCTGGTCAGTTCCAGCAATTTGACCGATATACTTCTCAGATTGAACAACTTACTCAGTAGATTGATGCCATCCAGCAGCCAAGCGTGGTGACTATTCACCATTACACTCCTACTGATGTTGATTACGCTGAGTTTGTCTCCTCCTCAAAGCCTCAATCCTTTCCAGCATCCATGCCTAATAAAGGTAAGTCTATAATCCCTTCTTCCCAAAATAATGATAAATCTTTAGATGACACCATCTTTCATCTAGAAGAAGAGATTAGAGAAAAGGAAGTATTAATCAGAAATCTATGGAAGACCCTGAAACTACAGAAAGAAGAAGTTGAATATCTCAAAAAGAAAAAATATGAGGACTTGGAAAGAGAGATATTCTTTGGTGAGATAGAAGCTGAAGTTATTGAACATAAATTAGTCAAAGGCCTAGATGACCGATTGGTTATCTCAGTTAATATTAAAGTCACTGGATATCTGCAGTATACATTGGATGCACAAGTAGATATTGGTGCTATGAACTCCTGCGTCAAGCATGGAGCCATACCTGAATATTATTGGCAGCCTGTAGACATCTCATTTCATGATGTTAATAAAACAGAGTTAAAAATCAAACATATAGCTCCATATTTCCAAATACATATACAGGATGAAAAAGTATCAGTTACCTTCTATAGCTTTGATACAGAAGCAGATATTCTTTTAGGCCAATATTTTGTAAATAAATGTCTTCCCTTGACTATAGGAAATATTTTTGTACAGCTACACATTAATGGAAAAACTCTTAAGATTCCAAGCAAGTCTGTCTTTGAAAGTAGAATTGTTGTAAAAGAAACTACTAAGCAATTAGAGAAATCTGCTAGTAGTCTCGCCAGGATCCAGAAAATTATGAAAAATGCTAATCTGCATGGAATAGATATCATTAAAGAAATAAAAGAAAAGATAGAGTCAGATTGCACATCTGACTATCCTAATGCATTCTGGACCCGAGAACAGTATTTTGTCAGTTTGCCATATAGAGAAGATTACATTCCTAGACCTCAAAGAGCTTCTACAAACCATATGTCTCCTACAGAATTGGAATACTGTAAACAGGATATAGAAGACTTATTGGCTAGAAAACTCATTGAGCCAAGTAGAAGCCCATGGGCATGTCCAGCATTTTATGTAAATAAGCATAGTGAACAGAAAAGGGGAAAGCCCAGAATGGTGATAAATTACAGAGCTTTAAATGAAGCTTTGTTTCCTTTAAGATTCCCTTTGCCCTCTAAGGAATTGTTATTCTCTAAAATTGGAAAATGCAACATCTTCAGTAAATTTGATCTGAAGAGTGGTTTCTGGCAAATTCGGATAATACCAAAGGACAGATACAAAACAGCATTTGTGGTACCTCAGGGACAGTACCAATGGAAAGTCATGCCATTCGGATTAAAGAATGCACCCTCTGAATTTCAGAAAAGAATGGATGATATTTTCAAGCATTTAAGTTTTGTAATTGTATATATTGATGATCTACTAATTTGTTCTGTAGCTATGAAACAGCATGTACAACATTTGAGAATTGTATATGATCTTTTATACAAACATGGACTGGTGCTTAGTAAATCTAAGCTATGCTGGGCACAGACTAAGATAGAATATCTTGGACTCATACTTTCTCAAGGAGAAGTTGAGCTTCAAGACCATGTCCTTAAGGAATTGACATACTTCCCTGATGAAATACTGGACACCAAGCAATTACAGAGATTCTTAGGATGCTTAAATTATATCCGACAATTTTATGAAAACCAAGCCAAAGATGTCAGGATATTGCAAAGAAGATTAAGCAAAGCAATTCCTTGGAATTATAAGATGACTCAAGCATTCCAGATTATCAAGCAAAAAATCCAGAATATTCCAAAACTACATCTTCCTGATATGTCATTCCAGCTTATACTTGAGACTGATGCCTCCAATGAAACTTGGGCAGCAGTGTTACTACAAAAGAATGGCCCAAATTTGGAAGAAGTATGTATCTACACTTCTGGATGTTTCAGTGATACAGAATCCAGATATCCCTCTTCACACAAAGAAATTCTTGCTGTCAAAAATGGCATCAAGAAATTCAGGATGTTTCTCAAACCCGTGCATTTTATTGTAAGAACTAATTTGAAACATATGAAAGGGATGTTGACTAATAAAAGGTTAATTGAACAGGGAAATAACAGAGTTCTGCGATGGAGTCTATGGCTTGATGGTTTTGATTTTGAAATACAATACAAGCCTGGTAAAGACAATTGTATTGCAGACTTATTGACAAGAGAAGCCGTGCCACCTAAAGAACAGGACAAGACAATTAGATGGCTTCATCCTCCTTAAGTATCAGAGATACTCCTCCACAAGGATTCAGATGGATCCTTGTATGTAACAATTGTACATATTGTTATTGTTTTGATTGTCTGGTATAAGTCATGTATGGATTGTATAAAAATATTAAGTTTCTGGGTACAATCATATAATCACCTAGAAAGCTTTGGAAGATATTTTAGTAATAGTGAGTATCTTGAAAGAGATATAATGACTTGTGGCCCTAACCAAGGACAATTTTATATCATTCTCTATACTCCAGACATAACATATGAGCATTATCGTAAAATTATGCTACAGACAAAATATGATGGTTCAGTTTGGATAACCTTTGAATGCTCCTCATTCAAAGATTATTATTATTTTTGGTCTGGTTGGCTTTACGTGTTATTCTGGAACTATTGTCCAAGAGATGTTGAATTCTTCAGAAATACCAGTAAAGAAGCCTTTATYCAATGGTTTCAAKMARAAGTTCATGAAGCTGCACACTATGAAGCCTGGTTTGTGTTTAATCTTTCATTTATGGGCAGTGAGCTACTACTTGAACAGACTGAAGCTGATCAAYCTCCTTGCTATAAGATCAATAGTAATTATTTTGGAGACATCTGTATTCAAKATGATAACTTAATACCAGCAATGCAAGGATCTCCCTTCTACAGATGCTTCAGCGGGCTTCCACCATTCGCAGATGATCACATCTCACCCCCAAGTAGTCATCTTCATTTTGACAGTGATGAATCATTTGATTCTGTAGCCGAAGAAAATATCATAAACAGAATGGAAGCATGATGGACCCAGTTGTCCTCTTTGTAAATAAAGGTTTTGTAATAATTCATGTCTATCGGGCTGACAGTGGTGTCCCGACGGTTCTGTGGGTTCACGTGAAACTCCACAGTGTAAAGATTAGGAATCTCTACTTTATGTCAAAGATATGATGGGTCCCCATATCGCCGAGCCTCCAAGGGACGAGATAACAGCTGTAGTCCACAGCTGCCCCATCTAGATCTTTCATGGAATCTTTAGTGACTGGCAGTTGCCTATTTTCTTTTACCGGTAACTTGCTATGAAGGCTATAAATAAAGCCCGAGTCTCTCATTCTGATCATTCAGAATTTGGTCAAGAGATATTTGCAAGAGTCTTAGTGAGTCTTAGTGTCAAGCAGTGTGTATCCTCTTGACATACTTCAGAGCGCAAAGGACCTTTGACATACTTCAGAGCGCAAAGGACCTTATATTACACTTGAGATCAGTGTTTTTCATTTACTATCACAAGATCCCGAAGGTGAGTGAAGCAAAGAGGATACACACTGCTCGACACTATGACTCACTAAGACTCTTGCAAATCTCTCTCAACCAAATTCTGAATGATCAGAATGAGAGACTCGGGCTGTATTTATAGCCTTCATAGCAAGTTACCAGTAAAAAAAAACAGGCAACTGCCAATCACTAAAGATTCCATGAAAGATCTAGATGGGACAGTTGTAGACTACAGCTGTTATCTCGTCCCATGGAGGCTCGGCCATATGGGGACCCATCATAGCTTTGACATAAAGTAGAGATTCCTAATCTTTACACTGTGGAGTTTCACGTGAACCCACGGAACCGTCGGGACACCACTGTCAGCCCGATAGACATGAATTATTAAAAAACTTTTATTTACAAAGAGGACAACTGGGTCCATCATGCTTCCATTCTGTTTATGATATTTTCTTCGGCTACAGAATCGAATGAGTCATCATTATCAAAATCAAGATGACTACTTGGGGGTGAGATGTGATCATCTGCGAATGGTGGAAGCCCGTTGAAGCATCTGTAGAAGGGAGATCCTTGCATTGCTGGTATTAAGTTATCATCTTGAATACAGATGTCTCCAAAATAATTACTATTGATCTTATAGCAAGGAGGTTGATCAGCTTCAGTCTGTTCAAGTAGTAGCTCACTGCCCATAAATGAAAGATTAAACACAAACCAGGCTTCATAGTGTGCAGCTTCATGAACTTCTGCTTGAAACCATTGGATAAAGGCTTCTTTACTGGTATTTCTGAAGAATTCAGCATCTCTTGGACAATAGTTCCAGAATAACACGTAAAGCCAACCAGACCAAAAATAATAATAATCTTTGAATGAGAAGCATTCAAAGGTTATCCAAACTAAACCATCAGATTTTGTCTGTAGCATAATTTTACGATAATGCTCATATGTTATGTCTGGAGTATAGAGAATGATATAAACTTGTCCTTGGTTAGGGCCACCAATCATTATACCTCTTTCAAGATACTCACTATTACTAAAATATCTTCCAAAGCTTTCTAGGTGATTATATGATTGTACCTAGAAACTTAATATTTTTATACAATCCATACATGACTTAATAGTGCACACCAGACAATCAAAACAATAACAATATGTATAATTGTTACATACAAGGATCCATCTGAATCCTTGTGGAGGAGTATCTCCGATACTCAAGGAGGATGAAGCCATCTAATTGTCTTGTCCTGTTCTTTAGGTGGCGCGGCTTCTCTTGTCAATAAGTCTGCAATACAATTGTCTTTACCAAGCTTGTATTGTATTTCAAAATCAAAACCATCAAGCCATAGACTCCATCGCAGAACTCTGTTATTTCCTTCTTCCAACTTTGGGCCATTCTTTTGTAGTAACACTGCTGCCCAAGTTTCATTGGAGGCATCAGTCTCAAGTATAAGCTGGAATGACATATCAGGAAGATGTAGTTTTGGAAGATTCTGGATTTTTTGCTTGATAATATGGACTACTTGAGCCATCTTATAATTCCAAGGAATTGCTTTGCTTAATCTTCTTTGCAATATCCTGACATCTTTGGCTTGGTTTTCATAAAATTGTCGGATATAATTTAAGCATCCTAAGAATCTTTGTAATTGCTTGGTGTCCAGTATTTCATCAGGGAAGTCTGTCAATTTCTTAAGGACATGGTCTTGAAGCTCAACTTCTCCTTGAGAAAGTATGAGTCCAAGATATTCTATCTTAGTCTGTGCCTAGCATAGCTTAGATTTACTGAGCACCAGTCCATGTTTGTATAAAAGATCATATACAATTCTCAAATGTTGTACATGTTGTTTCATATCTACAGAACAAATTAGTAGATCATCAATATATACAATTACAAAACTTAAATGCTTGAAAATATCATCCATTCTTTTCTGAAATTCAGAGGGTGCATTCTTTAATCTGAATGGCATGAATTTCCATTGGTACTGTCCCTGAGGTACCACAAATGTTGCTTTGTATCTGTCCTTTGGTATTATCCGAATTTGCCAGAAACCACTCTTCAGATCAAATTTACTGAAGATGTTGCATTTTCCAATTTTAGAGAATAACAATTCCTTAGAGGGCAAAGGGAATCTTAAAGGCAACAAAGCTTCATTTAAAGCTCTGTAATTTATCACCATTCTGGGCTTTCCCCTTTTCTGTTCACTATGCTTATTTACATAAAATGTTGGACATGCCCATGGGCTTCTACTTGGCTCAATGAGTTTTCTAGCCAATAAGTCTTCTATCTCCTGTTTACAGTATTCCAATTCTGTAGGAGACATATAGTTTGCAGAATCTCTTTGAGGTCTAGGAATGTAATCTTCTCTATATGGAAAACTGACAAAATACTGTTCTCGGGTCCGGAATGCATTAGGATAGTCAGATGTGCAATCTGACTCTATCTTTTCTTTTGTTTCTTTAACGATATCTATTCCATGCAGATTAGCATTTTTCATAATTTTCTGGATCCTGGCGAGACTACTAGCATATTTCTCTAATTGCTTAGTAGTTTCTTTTACAGCAATTCTACTTTCAAAGACAGACTTGCTTGGAATCTTAAGAGTTTTTCCATTAATGTGTAGTTGTACAAAACTATTTCCTACAGTCAAGGTGATCTAAAATTGAAGAAGACTTGAAAAACTTGAATAAATATTGCAAGTGAAATGTTATGTGTTTTAAGTAACTGGATCAATTTGCAACACATAATAAAGGATTACTTATGTAAAAATACACATAGACAGCAGCATAAAACAATGAACATCAGCACATAAACACAGCAACTTGATAAAGGAGTTCACCCCTCTCCGGGCTACATCTCCTGGTCCAGCTTCCAATAGATCATTATTATTAAATTGCTCAAAGTGCTCAAAAACATGCCTTACAATGCTCAAAATGACAAACCGACTGCTCCAATGGCTCCGCAGCATCCCAAAACCCCTGTTTGGGCTCTTTCGGCACCTCAATCGGTCGAAAAATGAAGAAGATAGCCTCCTTGAAGTCTCCCTCTTCAACTTTGATGTCTCTAGTTCTGCAAATCGCACCCTTGTTCTTAAAACCTGGCTCACACGCTCATTTAAGCGTAAAAACTTGGCACCGGGCGCAACCATGCCAACGGTGCAAACCGTAGGACAGTTAAGGCGCCTCCAGCCCCTAACTGCCTCGGCACTCAGGCATATGGCCATCAGACCAAAGGCTGGGCGTAAAAATTGGTTTAACTGTTTGAACCGTGCAAACGGTAGAACTCCCGCGCAAATACATAATCGTGCGCATTATACTATGGTGTAAACAATGCAACATATAATATACCGGTTATACAACAGAACCCGCGGTTATTTTTTAATCCCCGCGCGCAACATAATATAATGTGGTCGTATGTTGATTCAATAGAACCACGGGTCGGGGCTAGGCCCTCACCCGCCCCCCTTTCCACTTATACATATGTGTTAATTTAAATCAAATAACCCCCGCATACATTTCAAGAAACATACGGTGGTGTAATGGTAGGCAGATGTTTGTTAAGGTTTATATAGAGGGGGAGGTCCGGGGGTCGAACCCCGCGGACTCCCACATACAATTTTGCATAGCAAATATAGACCAACCCACGAGGGACACGTGGCGCCCATGCATTGGGCCACGTGCCCTCATGCCATTTGCTGCCAATGTGACACGTGTCAACATCCAATTGGATAACCATAAACCAATAAAAATGTGCCACGTCTTCCACCTACCACGTCATCATGATGGTACAGCCCTGCCACGTGGCCGTACGGACTGTACGGATAGGTACAGTCAGCATTCCAAATTTTTGCCTGTTTGGCTTGGCGGACAAATCGCGATATCTCCTCCATACGGACTCTGTTTGTGAAAGTAAATATATCACCGAAATCGGGAAGACGAGATGGACGCAATGGCACTGTTTTTGTCGCATTCCGAGCACTTTGAAAATTGAGCAAAATTTGATCCCCTGATCACACCTCCCCATTGGGAAGCTTTTGGACCTCCAAAAGACTATCTCAGTCTATGTGAAGATGAGGGTATAGTTCCTTCACCCTTCCAACCTCAATCCACTTGGCCTTGCTTGGATTCATCCCTTTAAGACCAACTCGCAAATATTCCACATTTCCTCGCTTCGAAGTTCGCATCCTCCTGTCAAGTATGGTGTCTTCCTGCAGTGCTGTTAGATACTCTGGAGAAAAATCATCTATGGAAGGAATCTGAACATGCTCTCCTTGGTCATCAATCAATGGAGGCTCATACAATTTCAAATTCTCAACATTAACAACTGCATACATCTGCATATATGGAGGCAAATCTAAATGAAAAGCATTGTTACCAATCTTGCCGACAATTTTGAAGGGACCA
>JZKD02S1674241.1:64735-108989 GCA_000966675.3 Picea glauca | reverse complement strand
GTTGTGGCATTTTTATTTTGTCAAAAACTTTAAGAAAATGAGTAAAGGTAAAGTGGTAAATCAAGTCAGTTTTTAGAACATTGACATTATATTAAATTTTATGAATTTGGAATATTGACATTATATTAAAATTTATGCATCTAAATTAATGGAGGGTGAAAATATTTGATTGTTATTATTTTGTGATTAACGTGTATGGGTATTGTTTTTATGTGCACTTTTTTTCGCATTTAAAAAAAAGTTTGCATCATTAAATGTTAGCCTATGGCTTACTTTACCAATCACCAAGTCTAATTGTCACCTATATTTGTATTATTCATTTAGGATATTAGTAATATATCCTCAAGTGATGACTAATGAATTAGTTAAGATTGCTTAGCCTAGTCATCATGCATGATTTTAGGATCTAGAGCAAATCTTTCTGTGAGGTGACATTACCTATTGTATTATAAATATGTAACATTGGTGTGAATATATAAGAGTTGTCTAGTGAGCCTTTTCCGTCATCTTATTGTTCCTGTCTATATTTTATCAATTGGTATCAGAGCCACGGTGAAGAAATGATGATAATATCAGAGCTTCTTTGTTCTTGAGGTCCTCTTAGTTTTGAGTTCCAGGGGAAGTTCGATAGCTTCATAAAAGGTTGGAAGGTGGTTTTGCAAATGGATATTCCGAAGATGAATCAGTTCGTAGCGTGATGAAAGATCATTGATAGCAACATATAGATAGTCACAACAACAATGACATAAACATTTGCAGATTTTGGGTAACAAATGCATATTTGTTTCTCGATTATTCTCTTTTTTATAAATCTATGAATCATTCACTTTTCCATGGATCTGTACAGTAAAATAGTTTTCATTTCATGTAAAGGAAAAATAAGTGCAAATGTGCATCATTGTGAAAATAATCTTGTCACACTGTCAACGGATCCAATGAATACAGCCCATTCTTTGTTCACCAATGATAGTGCTATTTTGAAAAAATCATAGTCTGAGTGTTTTGTTTCCTAAAGGAAAATAAAGAGAACCATTAATCAAAATCATACATTTTGGCTTTCTATTCTCGAGTTTTTTTGCAAATTAAGGAGGCTTGATGAGGATCATCGCCTTGGATGCTCGATGCATCTCCACGTGATCTGGTGCCTCTCAACGCAATCTGATCGCTCTCCTCAAATCCACAAGCACATAGATCTGACTGATATGTGGCTCAATACTCATCGACATTATGGCCTTATATGACAGAATGCTCTAATCAAAAGCCACTTAGGTTGTCCACACAGTCCATGCATGCATATGAATTACCCGCAACAATCTACCCACACAGATCTGGATCGAACTTTTTGATGGTGATACCTATGTGTTGCGCGTGAGATCTATTGAATGCTAACAATTTGATCACAATAACCATGGGAGGCGTCGCCTAATTTTCGATATTGCAGAAGGGTACAAACCATTCTTAAGGAGGCCGCTTGTGGAGAATATATAAACTACTCCATCAATCTGATCAACAATGACTTCAATTTCATATCTCTGTGTGTATTGTTTGCTAGTTACAGATCTAGTACTTGGACCATAGATCGAATCCTTGGCTATGTCAATTGGGTATGCACATTATCCTCAAATAATCCTCCAACAATCGTGAATGAACTTCTTGCTTGTTTTCCAACGATCAGGTATAAAGATCAATGCCCATAACGTTGAGATGTTGGAAGTCACCCTTGTGAAGCACTGACAGTTAATTAGATCTATTGCTGATAGAGAAATCAAATGACCAAGAGAGGTGCACCCAACTCTGAATTAACGTTGTCGTAATTGATTATTTGCTAGGGATATTTAATCCATTATTAGAAAGGGAGACTCGATCCATTGTTAGTGAGAGAGATCGATCTAATACCAAAAGAGTGTGCCAGTTAGTTGAAGTTTGCATTTAGTGTTTACATGATTAGGGAAATCTGGTGTGTAATGTTCTCGTAGTAGAGATAAGAAACCTCGATCAAGAATTACGTTGGTGGAAATATGAATTGTAGGACAGTGGGTAGACAAGAGTCTAGCATTGATCATTTCGAGTTGCATTGGAATATTTAATTCGTAGTGATAAATGGAAATTTCTCCCTTGAAGTTTGGATTGAGAGCATATGAAAGAATCAAATCCTGTAGCTGCCATTTCAAAGTATTGCAACGTCTGAGGTAAATATTAGAAGCATAGAATGTGATTTGGATGGCCCAGGGGAAGCAATGGTGAAGGGAAATTTCCTATAAATAAAAGATTCTTGTAGAATGAGCGATTTACATTCTTGCAGCATATGTGAACTTCTGGTAACTCCTATTGAATTCCTGTAGAAGTGTATGGTTTCCAAAGAGATTGTAATTACAAAGTACGCTGGATGAATATAATGAAAGTAGAATTCTGAATGTTTTCAAGTCTCTGGAATGGAGTTTTGGAATTTATTGCTTATTATGATTCTCTGAAATGGAGATGGTGAATCAGAGATGTGGTTTTGACTAACCATTGCAGAATACTTGGTCAGAGCAGATTTATGGTTTTCGATCTTGTCAGGCATCGTGACACTAGAGTTTTCATTAAACTCCATCTGGGTACCAAAAGAGAGCTGGAAGTGTTGCAATATGGAGGTGCAGTGGTGGACCGTATCGTGGACCATATCGTGGGCTGTATCATGGACCATATCGTGGACCGTATCATGGGCCGTATCGTGGACCATATCGTGGACCGTATCGTGGACCATATCTTGGACTGGACCGGAAATTCACAACAGCAACAACACTATTTTAAACTTCTGGGTTATGATTTGTCAAAGGCGAGGTTGGTTTGGATTCTGAAAAGCATTAAAGTTTATGCACAGTTTTTATGTTGTCACTTTTTGAAAAGCATTTTTAAAGGGACATACTTGAGATTTGGAAGTGTTTCATTTTAACATAAAGTAATACTTTATGTTAATGTAAAAGGTTTTATTTTTTGTGACAAAAGTGGAGTGATCAAAGCATTATTTAATGTTTATTTCAAAGTACGCTATAAGGATGAGAACTTGAGGCACTAATGGTTGAGAAACAAAGTTGAAGTCACATTTAATTATTTGTGAAGGTTAAATGCTTGAAAGTTGAGAGAGAGCATGAAACATGTGCAACCCTCTCTTTTAATATCATTGTGATATCAAGAAAAAGATTAGGATGACTTCATTTTGCATTTTGGCACAAACTTGTCATTGTATTTGGGCACACTATTGTGATCACAAGGGAATCCATAATAAAATAGATTATTTTTGCTCGTGTCCTAGATCCGCCTGAAATTGAATAAGGGGATCTTAGGTACACCTTATGCAGTGTGTGTTGGTGATTTTTTCATGGTTGTTTTATGAGTTGATTTGTGTCTAGTTTTGACATAATCACGTACAATCTATCATTTAAATCAACATAAATGAAGTTCAAGCACAATTAATCTCATTCATGCGCAGACAAATCAAGATCGCAATCAAAGAAGAATTGGACGTGCCTTGTAATCAAAGCACCATCAAATTTGAAGATCCATTCAATTTCTAAATCAATGATAATTTGTAGCTTACAAATAGTCCTTTTGTAAGTTTACTTGTCTTTTTAAATCAAGTGAAATTGAATTTGTAATTGGGTGCATTCTCTGTTGAGCTTGACACCCAAGAGTCATTGTCATTTTGAGTCAAAATTGACAAGGTTGAGTAGTTTAAACTAAAATCATTGCAAACATCACACTTTGGGTGCATATTTGGTTGTATCTGACACCCTCAACTTCCCGGAAGAAAGAAAAATCAAACAAGCGTGAAGAGCAAGTGAACGAGAAGTGCAAGCGAGCACGTTCAAATGGAGCGAAATCTAGAATTATTAGAGTTACTGAACACTCTAATAAACACCACTGAAGACAACACAATGATATTGAACAAAACAACTCTTCAATCAATGCTAACTAGTTTGCAAGTGATGCAAGCTAAAGTTAGAATCCTTCAAGCACAATCCCAACTACTGAATGATGAGTTGATAGATCTAAAAAATCAACATCGAGTGAAGTGTTATGAACTAGTTTTTGTTCAGAACAACCCTCTCTATAATGATGATAATGATGATGATGATGATCAACAATCAGTGAAGGAGAAACTCAACAAGACAACTACAAACACATATGAAGATGAAGCTATTATTGAACCTACATTTCAAGAGTTTTCTTTTGAGTTTAGTGAAGAAAACCTTTCAATGATGCAACAATATACAATAAATCCACTTCCACATATTTTAAAGCAACAGGTTCATAATACTCTTTCCAAGCCCATCATCAGACCTTGGGAATAAATCATTTACAACAAGAATAGAAAAGGACTTGGATATGACATGGAAGTTACCTTTCATATTCTCGATTATTCCAAACCAATCGAGTTCCAAAGTGTTGGATTCCTTCAAGAAGATTCACTTCCATCTGTTCTAGTTCAACATCAGAATGCAAAATGCCAACATTGCAATCGAGTTGGTCACAAGGAGAATCAGTGTTTTGATCTCCATCCTTGCCAACATTGTGGCAAGCATAACCATTCTTCAGACATATGTTCAACACTGAAGAAACCTACAAGATTGAAGATTCACTATGATTGGATTGATCCTTGGCAGTGGTCTTCAACAACCAAGTGATTATATAAGTCTTACCGTAGAATTCAATCTCGAGTAAAGACCAATCTTGCAGCACATAACTTTTTTGTTCCTCACATAAGTGGTCCCCTTGTGGCGTAGCTTTCGAGAATGGCCCTCACAGGATGAGATAACATGTGGTTTTTTCTGCATGCCCACTTCATGCTGTACACTAATGGAACAAGTATGGTACTCTCTTGAGCCTAGAGGGGGGAGTACAATGATGTAACTCTTATGTACCTTAAGGGGGGGGAGTTCAAAAACCAAATGATGATGGTTCATGAAACCACTTGTGGTCTCTCCTTTCAGCTGATAAAGGGGGGAATTGATGATGGAATTGAAGATGGTTGTCAAACCGAAAGTTTCGACAACAAATATGCCAGTTGAGCATCAAATTTGCCAAATGGGCAACCACAGTCTATAGATAGCAGACTTTGGTAGAATTATGATTCAATGACTTGCAATTGAATCATACACATGGTACACTGGGATGTTATTGGACACCTAAAAGTGTCAAAATTGGTTAGTGGTCATCCAAAAACCATCAGATACATGGTATCAATTGGTCAGTGGTTATCCCAAACCACAAATTTAGAGAGCACTTCAATGATACACTGATAATAGAGTGGTGATACTACATGTTTGCCAATTAGCAGAAGACATCAGATTCTTCTAAGCTCAAATACTTGGAAAAATGATAGAATTGCCAAGCAATCAGGGAATGTTCAGATATTGCAGCTGTTCACTCCCACATCTCAACTCTCTTCTAGTTCATTTCAGATGAACCATTCAACATCCAGATTGGCGGTTTTTCAGGCAGTTCTTCATTGAGGCTCAACTTAGGAGTTTCAGTATGAAGACTTGGAAATGATACCAGTTTATGCTTCATTGCTGGTATTATTGATCGAACTTGTGATTGAGGGGGGGAATGTTAGCCTATGGCTTACCTTACCAATCACTAAGTCTAATTTTCACCTATATTTTATTATTCATTTAGGATATTAGTAATATATCCTCAAGTGATGACTAATGAGTTAGTTAAGATTGCCTAGCCTAGTCATCATGCATGATTTTAGGATCTAGAGCAAATCTCTCTATGAGGTGGCATTACCTATTGTACTATAAATATGTAACATTGGTGTGAATATATAAGAGTTGGCCAGTGAGCCTTTTCCATCATCTTGTTGTTCCTGTCTATATTTTATCATTAAAAAATGGAGTAACTAAAAGTTTGGGAACCATCTAAATGTGTAGCAAACTTTCCTCTTTTATCCAAATCCAATTATATAATTTGATTAAAATTTAAATGCAAAAATCTTAATCGAATTTATGACTTCCAATTATACAATTTCGATTAAAGTTTTGAGTATCCAAAATCTTAATCTAATTTTGCTTCCCCCATAGTGGGGGGGCCAATGTGGTTGACTATGTCTTAGTCAACCAAGATCTTCTCCCACATATCCATCACTTATTTGTATCTCGCCTCCCTCTGGTAGACCACGCCCTCCTTGTCTTCTCCCTCTCTACATCCCCCCCTCCCCCCACCTCCCAGCCCACCCCGCTTACCCCCCACACCACCTTCCTTTTTTTATAGTGATTACACTGATTCCTACACTACCCACCCTCAGGAGTTGCTCCCCCCCATTTCCTACTTCAGATCATTGGACACAACCACAACTAAATATGAGATACTCTTTATGGTCCTCATGGATACAACCCTTGATTCCTACCCCCACTCTACTTGTCAACACACCCATAATCCTACCCCTGACTTCTGCCCAATGAATCATTGGTTCGATGATGCATGGAAATCCCTCCACAAGAAGCTTCGTTTCACCCTCACACATTACCCATCTTCCTCCCCTTGCCTATGCCAGACATACTGTCAATTCCTTCACGTAAAAAGTAGATGTTTCTCTCCCGGAGGAGACAGGAAATTTGTGAGGCCCTTTGCCACTCCCTGACAGTCTTATGGCGTGCCCTTTTCCCTAGAGACCACACCGCCCCTCCTGAACTTGACCTCCATACCATGTTCTCCCACGCTACCTCCCTTTATGACATTCTTGGACAACCTTCCACCCGCATATCCTCCCCTCCCTCCTTATGCCACCTTTTCCTAAAGCAAGACATTCATAGAGAAGTCAGATCTATGAGTACCAACAAAGCAACAAATGAGTAAGGGTTTCGGGCCTAATTCCTTAAACGTGGCATCCAATTTCTTGAGTCCTGTATTGCTGATTTATTTAACCACGTGGTATGTTCAGGCTTCCCGCCCTCTTAGACAAGACACATTATTCATCCAATCCACAAATTGGGGAGTAGTTATGATCCAAATAACTATCGGACTATCATGGTGGGTCACGCATTCTCCAAACTTTACGTCACAATCCTACCCCAATGGCTCTTCGAGGAGCTGGAGAGTTGACATCTCAGGGCTAGAGGACAAGCAAGTTTCTGCCCAAACTACCAGGCGATTGATCACATCTTCACACTCCGAGCCATTATTGAGGAGGCTCATCATCGCTCTTCGAAGGTTTACAACTGCTTTGTAGACTTGATAAGCGTTTGTCATAGTTCTAAGGGAGGCATTATTCCAGAGGCTCCACAACATTGGCATATCTAGGACCCTTCTGGTAACCATCATGAGGCTGCGAGAGTCAGTTTTGGGACACCTCAAGATGGTACACGACCGTTCTAACTTCATCTAGAGTACCATTGAGGTAAAACAGGGGTGCCCCCTCTTGCTGACCCTCTTCAAGATCTATATCAATGAGTTAGAGTCCTTCCTCCACGAGCACATCCAGGAGGGGGATGGTTGTCTTCTACATTAGGTGTTGATTTCCATGTTCCTATTCGTCGACGACTTGGTCTTGTTGGCCTCTAATCTCGTGGGCTTGTAGAGACATATTGATGTATTGGCTAGTTTTTGTGATATTCGACAGTTGATGGTCAACCTGGGTAAAACCAAGGTTTTGATATTCAAGCATCGAAGAGCTCTCTTACAAACTTACATTTCTACTACCGTGGGGTAGAGATTGAGATCACCATAGCTTACACTTGCTTGGGAGTACAATTCACGGGCCTCGTTTTGGTATGTGGCAGGCCCTTGAGCCTTGACTCAGTAAAGGGTATGGTTCCTTGGCCCTCATCAAGAGACAGTGGGTTAGTTTCAAGACATCTCATCCAAACTCTACCTTGTGGAGGTGATTATCAGACCCACCGTTCTCTATGGCTCCAAGATCTAGGGGTCGAGCTTGTACAGATAGACTGGGTTAGGATGGAAAGAGTCTAGACCCTGTTTCTCAAGTGCATGATCTACTGCAAGCAATTCACGACCCATTATTTAGGAAGAGTTCAATGTCCATCCATTATGCCTCGAGGTCATTTTCTGCTTGGTCTCTTTTCTTCATAGAGCGATGTCTTTCAGAGATTCTGCCATTGGGAGAGAGCAATACCCCTACCTCACACTTTGCTCCTTGGAGGCTCTCACTTTGGATGCCCCCTCAGACCATGCATGAGGTTGGTTCTCAGAGGTGTCTCGACTTCTTGAGTCGATGACTATCTCCCCAAATCGCCTTCCCCCATTCAACTTCTCCCTTGATGCATCACGCCATCTCTTGCCAACTAGACATGTATTGAATCGGGCTATTAGAGAGGACATCTATATATTGTACATTCAAGTCACTTGGACCTAACCTCCGATGAGCCTGAGCTCCAAATTGTCCTTCTACCTAGATCACTTTTTAGAGCTGGGAGATGACATCATCGTCTACCCCCCATATGCGTGTAGGCATTGGATGCACTCGCTTAGGATCCCTTTGGGATAACTTTAGGTGAGTTCTCATTGACTATGGATTGAGATGGACCACCATATACCATGGTTTGATAAGATCTGCTAGATGTGCCACCTACAGGAGCCGGAGATAGAGATGCACCTCATTTTTAGGTGTCCCCCATACTATGAGATAAGAGGATGCTATCACTGCCTATATAGGGACTCGAGGACTCCCTCTCTACTTTCTTCCAATACGAGGACCAGAGTTGCATAGCCCTCTTCATCAGAGAGATCCTTAGCCATGGATCACAGTTCCTGCACACCATGCCCAACCTTGGGATGACCAGGACTATCACCTCTTACTTTCATGTTGATCCATCAATTCGGAGAAACACGCAATGGGCAAAGTCCCATAGTGCACTAGACAACAAATTGGTGAGACCTCGTGTCTCTCCTCAGCTTCCCTCTCTGAGAGAATGACCGATATCATCGAAACTGGTTTGGAGGTGTCGAACCATATGTTAGTACATACATCCTTAGAGAATTAGAGGGATCAACTCTAGACGCATCTAGAGCAGGGCACCTTCCATCCGTCAAATTACCTCCGAGATTCAAAGGAGCAACTAAATATCTATCTAATGTTTCTTTCTTTCGACCTCGAATGCTAGGAGTATCCCCCGATCCTACACCCCCCAAGATCATACAATCGGATCCCCCAATGGGTCTAAAAGACTTCGACAACAAACCAATTCCCAGTTTGCCCCCCTCGCCCTTGGCCATCAGACTTGGGAAACCTTGAAATCATTAGCCTCATCATCCAATCACTCTCTCTCTCTTGCTAGACTCTTGAGTTGTCCACTCCAGTCTTGGATAAAGTCACGTAGTATTTGTATCACCATTACTTTGTTGCGGTCATATATATATATAGAGAGAAAAAGTTTCTTTCTTTATATTATTTTCAACATTCTCTAGTAACTACTCTTTCACTCCCACATTATATTTATACTTGTTATATGCTTAAGTCCCACTCACCTACTCACCTATTTTTGTGGTCATTAATAAAATTATCTTTTCTTATCAAATTTTTAAATAGCAAATTTTTAAAGTGGAAAAAATAACATGAAATACCGTGTGGAAAGATTTGCATAGTAAAGCATTTTAAAAATGCGCGATATATTGAAAAACAACGAGAAAAATTGAAAAAATTAACTTATAAATACGAGGTTATGGCTGAAAAAGCCGAGAAGTAACTTGGTTGAAAAGGCAGGCATAAGTAGTTACTTTATTTATTTGCGATCAATCATCAGTCCATCCATCCATTCTTGTTTATTTTTCAAACCCTCTTTGGCTCTGTGTTCTATACGAGATAACTCTGAGTAGGGATTGCGAACGAAGGGTTTGTTATCTACACTTGTCGGCAATGATTGATCTGTTCTCATATCGCTGCCTGTGAATTCACTGCTTGTAGTTTCCGGACGATGCGTTTTTGCGATTCGAAGCTTGGACTACTCGTGTATCATTCTCTTATTTTCTTGCAGAAGAAATTTAGGGCAAGAAACGCCTTGTTAGGGTTTCCATAGTATCGACAAGAAAAATGGAAGGCGGTGGTTTCGCTCGGCACACCGTGGAGGACGTTTTCAAAGACTTCAAAGCACGTCGAGCTGGCTTGATCAAAGCCCTTACTACCGGTCTGTTTTAACGAAAAAAAGATTGAAGTTAAAAGTTCTGTAGCTTCTTTACACGCACAAACGTGAACAAATTTGAATTGTGTGCTGTTGTTTATTTTATGAGATTTCTGTAATTTTCCGTTTTTCTTTATGATTTATTAGGTTTATTCGTTTTCGTACTGTATTTGAAAAATTATTTCTGTAATTTCGTAATTTTTTATTATATTCCAGGTTTATCCGCATTTCTACCGTGTTACAAAATTCGTCTTTTGTATACGGAATATACGTACGCCATGTTTTAATTATTACAAACGTTTACACTCGTGTGCCTCGTGCTATTGCCAATTTTTAAAGATTTTCTGTTATTTTCTTCATTTAAAAAATATTTATTAGGTTATTTTCTTCATTTAAAAAATATTTATTAGGTTATTGGCGTCTCTTCTGTATTGGAATGAGATATCTGTAATTTTAGTTTTCTTTTTAAATTTTGGGGTTATCTGCATCCCTACTGTAATCTAACAGTCGTATTTTTACCCGTTCTCCGTATTTTAATCATGCTAAAGGTTCACTCTTTTCTGCCCGTATTTTATCATATTCTTCAAAAAATGTTTCCTGTAGCTTCATTTTAAATGCATTTAGACATATATAAATATGCTTCAATTGTGTGCTATTATAATTATTTCTTTTCCAAGTTTTCTGTAATTTTATGGACTCTTGTTTTGTGTCCTCATTTTAGGTTTATTTGAGTCAGATATCTGCAAGTTTCTATTTTTTATTATGTTTACCAGCATCCCTGCTGCTTCCCTACTGCTTTTGAACAAGATTTCTGTACTTTTCATTTTTTTCTTGAATTATATTTTAGGTTTATCTTCTTATCTGCACCCCTATTGCATTTGAATAAAGTTTCTATACTAAAGATGAGCACGTGAATACCTATTATTAGGTTTCCTTGATTGAGAACAAGGTCCTTCTTCTCCACCCTGTCTATTCATATTGTTTTTACAGTGATAGGCATCTGGGGAATGCTGTTAATTGCATTTTCTGCTCTTTGATGTCTCCGTCCTTCTGCCATTATCAGATTGCGAGAAGTGAAGAGATTCTCATCTTCTCCTATCTCTTCCCATCTAGGTAGCAGGCTTTCCACACCCCATTCGGCTTTCAGTGCTTATACCTGCATCCATACTGTATTTGAATAGTTTTATTGCACTTTTCTATTTTTATTATATTTGAGCTTTATGATCCCTAGTCTTTGAATAAAATATCTGTAATTGTCTTTCTTTCTTGTTTTAAAATATTTGGTTTATCTACATCCCTATTGTATTTGAATAAGATTTCTGTAAATTTTTAAGTTCTACTATATTTCAGGTTTATTTGCATCTGTATTGAATTTGAATCTCACACACACATATGTATGTATGTATATAATTTTTTTCAAAGGAGAACCTTGGACCCCCCCATTCCCTGGAATATCCTGGAGGGCAGTTTGACTGCCAGCTACAATATTGCTGGTAAACTTGAGGAACCCAACCAGATTTGAACCTGTGACCTATGTCCTCCTCGTTGGCAACATGCCTTGGGCAGATGCTTCAACTGATTGAGCTAACCGTTGGGTCCTTATTTTGAAGGAACCTGTTGATGTAGACTGGCTCCTCATGCAAAGGGATTCGAACTGGCCACCTACTGACATGGAACTAGCCGAATACCTAACAACAGTTGAGCTAACCCCTTGGGCTATATATATATATATATTTTTTCCCCATGAAATACATATCCTGGGGAAACCTACCATGCACTTCATCTCATTCTGAGGATAGTACCCAAGGTAAACTGGATTATTTAGGGCTCAAGGCCAATTCAACAATACACTTATTAAGAGCTCAACATGTCACTTGTGGGAATTGATCCTAAGGATAACACTTCTCTCAACCGTCTGGGCTAGATTGAATTGACACACACACACATTTTATTTTTCTTTTTTCCAAAGAAAAGATCACGGGGAAACCTAATGGATGCTTTCCCATGTTCATGGATGGCATCCCTAGTAAACTTGTTAGTGTAGATTAGTCTTCCTCACCCAGGGGGTTTTTGCACTGGGCACCTACCACCACATATTATGCCTCATCCAGGGGGATTTGTACCAGCCACCTGCAGGCACAATTCTATCCAAATGCCCTGCAACATTGGCGATGACCAATTGTTTATTTTCATCCCAACTGTTTCTTAACACAATTCTAGATTTCTATTTAATTATTATATTTTAGGCATATCTCCAACCTTATTGTATTTTGATAACATTTTATATTCTAGGTTTATCAGCAGCCATATTGTATTTTAATAATTTCTCTTCTCATTATATTTTGTTTTTTAATGATCTTTTGGTTTATTCGTTTTAGTTTTTCCTTATTCCTTTTTATTTTGATTATTTGTTTTTTGGGTTAAATCATAAATGTGCTTTTGTAGGTACTGTTTTTGTCATTGTGCTGTGATACGAATGGTTTTCTAGACACCTGTTAAAAAGATTCTCAAGCTTATGTAATCCTTAAGGCCTCTTTGTCGTTTGCAAGTATGAAGATTTGTATCCTGTTAACAATTTTTCATTTGGACACGTTTTGCTTCTTTTGGAGCAGATGTGGAGGACTGTATTGTTTTATTTTCAAGTACTATATTCTTCTACTCTATTTGAATAAGATTTATGTAAATTTTAAAATTTAATATATTTATGTAAAAAGATTCTTAAGATCATGCAAGCCTCAACGCCTCTGTCAATTGCAAATATGAAGTTTTGTATTCTGTTAAGTTTTAACAATTTTTCATATGGAATTACCGTTGGCTTCTTTTGGAGCAGATGTGGAGGACTATATTGTTTTATTTTCTAAGTAATATATTTTTGTTTTATTTTTTAAGTAATATATTTGTCTACTGTTTGAATAATATTTCTGTAAATTTCTAGTTTTTATTATATTTCAGGTTTATCTGCATTGGTACTCAATTTTAATAAGCTATATATACATATATATAATTTTGGTTTATATGCATCGTAATTGTATTTGATTGTAGACTTATCTGCAATCCTACAGTATTTGGATAGCATTTTATATTTTAGGTTTATGAGCATCCCTACTGTATTTGAGTAAGATATCTTTAATTTTCTATGTAATTATAGCTTTTAGGTTTATTGTCATCCCTACTGTATTTGAACGAGGTTTCCTAATATTATAAATTTTAATTTTAGATCTTTCGTTTATTTATTCTAGCTTTTTGTTGTTACTTGCTATTTTAATTTTTTTTTGTTAAATGGGCCTCTGTCAGTATTAGTATTACCATTTTGTGATACAAAGGGTTTCCTAAACTCCTTAAAAAAAGATGCTCTAGGTTGAGACCTCTTTGACATTTGCAAATATGAAGTTGACCTCTTTGACATTTGCAAATATGAAGTTGACCTCTTTGACATTTGCAAATATGAAATTTTGTATCATGTTGACAATTTTTCATTTGGATATATGGTTGCCTTCTTTTGGAGCAGATCTGGAGGACTCTTTGACATTTGCAAATATATCTTTTTGAAAATTTCCTGAGTAATATATTGTTGTTTTATATTACTCGAATAAGATTCTGTGAATATTGAACTTTTATTATATTTCGGGTTTATCTGCAGCAGTTCTGAATTGAGTAAGTTTTTTCTAATAATTTTTATTCTTTTCCAAATAAAACTTCGTTGAATCCCCCCTTCTTCCCCGGAATATCCGCATGGAGGGCAGCTCAATTGCCTAGTGCCAACCACAGTAGTATTTGGTAACCCAGAGTGACTTGATCATATTTGAAGATATAATCTATGGCAGCCCTGCCGGCAAGATGTCTTGAATTCAACCAATTGAGCTATATATATATATATATATATATAAGGAAAACCTGTTAGCATAGACTAGTGCCCCTCACACAGGGGGGAGTCAAACTAGACACCTGCCGGCGCACAACTAGCCAAACACCCTTGGGCTATCTGTAATATGATATATTTAGAGTTTATTTGCATCCCAACTGCATTTGAATAAAATTTATGTCTTTTATATTTATTATTATATTTTAAGCTTATCTGAAACTCTGTTATATTTTAATGACATTTTATATTTTAGGGTTATCACCATTCCTTTTATATTTGATATTTGAGTAAGATATCTGTAATATTCTATGTTAATTATAGCTTTTAGGTTTATTGGCATCCCTACTGTATTTGCATAAGGTTTTCTTTCTTTATTACCTTTTATTTTTTATGACTTTTTGTTCATTCTAGTTTTTTCTTATTACTTGCTATTTTGATTTGTTTTTCCCGAGTTAAATAAGCTTCTGTCAGTATTATGTTTTCCATTGTTTGATACGAAGGTTTTTCTAAACTCCTGATGATCAAGGTTAAGGCTTTTTTGACATTTGCAACTATGAAGCTTTGTATTCTGTTGACAATTTTTAATTTTACATTTGGACTTGCCGTTGCTTTCTTTTGGAGCAGATCTGTAGGGACATTTGCAAAGATTTTTATTTTAGCTTCAAATATTTCACATCACAATATTTTAAATACGAATGTTTATATCACGTTAACATCTTTTCATTTGGACTTACCTTTGGCTTCTTTTGGAGCAGATGTGGAGGAGTTTTATCAGCAATGTGATCCAGGTGAGTTCCTCAATGTTAGCAGAAAATGTTATAATCGACTAAATAGCTTAATTCATGTTATAATCGACTAAATAACCTAATTCTATGGTTCTTACTTATGCATTCAGTGAAGTGGGTATGCAGTTTCTTAATCCAAAAAAGATATTTTGATAGGTTTCTGTAGGAAGTGTGATGGCCTTGATTTTATTGCTAGCTTTCAATAGAATTTATGGTGTATGACAGACTACTTTTGTTTTTAATATACATGATATATCAAATTCTGTAATAATAGTTATTGAACGAATCCCACCATGAATTGCTTTATGTAGAGCTCTATCTGCTTTAGCTCTCTCAAGCGATATTATCTATTATAATTATGAATGCATGCAGCAGTCTATTACAATCTGTAATGTGTAGCACTGCTATCCAAACACGTGTAAACCTTAGTCTGGGGCTATGCGAGCATGGCTCCATTTGGGTGCAGGCTGCTATGCTGCTTGGTCATCTCTGACTGTATGGTAAAGGTTCACATGCCACATGCTTATTTCAATGCCTTGAAAGAAATATTGTCACTCTCTATGGCTCGGGTGGGTAATTCTCATCATCATAGAGCACTGTGATCTGTCCGAACCATCACTCGGATAAATTATCTTCTGCAAACCGTCATGGTATTGCTAAAAACCTATCTCAAACTATTGGAGCAATCGTGGTGAAGTCTTCCCCTCCAGGCATTTAATTGAAAACATTCTTGATCCGTCTCCATTTCAAAACCTTGGAATTCACATGGATAGATGTAAGTACCAAAACCTTTCCTTTAATATTCTCCCTTCCCATCAAATTGAAGGCAACACAATACAATCAATCAAAGCAATTGGCAGTAACTAATGAATAATAAGGTGTGCTTTTTGAATTGAATATTACAAGGAATACTCCATTAAGGCTGGATCACTCTTGCACCACACTAAAGTGTTGCTGCAACTAATCCTGTTTGAAAAGAAATGCGAGGTGAAGGGAATTTGTAACATACGCCTCTGAATAGTTATTGTGCTGATCATTATGTTAATTACCATAGTTTTAGTAACATACAGCTCTGAATATGGCCTATTGATAAAACAACTCCACTGTAAACTACACTAAGGCAAATACTTTTGGCTGGCTTGCTAAGAAAGGTTGTTGCTTAATTGCTATGGTTAGTTGATTGTGTATTAACATCCTTAATGTTTGATAAGGGATAAGGGATCTCATTTCTTGATAACTTATCCAAAACCAGAGAAATGAGATCCCTTTCCCAGTCTCAAGGACCTACTATTTTCAAATTTTGGTCACTTGCGGACATTAATAAAATTGTCGTGTCTTATCTATCTTATGATTTGTCTAGGCCCTCTATACCTTATCTCAGATTTTCCATTTCCAGTACTATCTAGAGGATATGCCAGTGGTTAGCATTTACCCTGGCAGTTACTTATCTATGCTAGCTAAAGAGAATTTTTTTTATCAGAAATTAGTTAAGAAATGTCTCCTTACTTTGGTGCTAGGTTGCATATATTGAGAATGGGTAATATTTCTTTTCAAGGAATTATTGTAGGCACGCTTCCTTGAGATAGTCATAGTTCTAAGCACCATATCAATTATCTGTTTGTTTTGAGAAAGGTTGTGAGTCTCAGACTTCGCAAAAACCCAACTTTCAGTTCGTAAAACTTGGGCCAAGACTCTTTGAAACTCTACAAATAGAAGAAAACTCAAAATATAGGAAGTTTTATGCAGAAAAAAAATATTGACATTTTCAATCCATAAAATATATAAAACAACAATTCGAGGTGAGTTTGGTGAGCCTTGGGCGAGTTTGACGAGTTTTGAGGCCAGACTTTAGGTGAGTTTGACAAGTTTTGACCAGGTCGAGAGTTTTTAGGGAAGTCTGGGTTGAGTTTGATGAGCTTTGAAGAGGGGGTGAGTACTCATCCTAGGAAAGAATCGAAAACTTGTTAAGCTCTCTCAACACTGATTTTGAGGGGGGAAGAAGAATTCTAAGCCTTTTTTAGGGGACTTTAGAAATTTAGGTGTTTGAATGTGATTCACAGATTGACTTAAGAAATGTAAGATTGACTAGATTCAAGATTAGTTCATGATATGACAACGTTTTTGCAGTGCATTTAATATGATTTGTATATCAATTCTCATCAACCTCTGAATTGCGTTGTAGGGTTAGATAATATGGCTCCATATTGTTAAATTATGAGCTTGATTTCTTATGCGGATTATTTCTTTAAATTCTTCAACACTTTGATTCAAGCTTAATACATTTCAACAATATAGAATCATAACTGAATAGCAATAACCATGTAGATACATAAGCATGCACACCAACAACACATATACCCTGGGGAAATCCTATACAGGGATAAAAACCCCAGTAAACAATCTTCCTTTATTGCATTAATGATGTATGATCACTTTCAAATATCCACCATGAAAAATTTGCTCTTAAATGAGCTTGCCAAGATGATTTTGACCTGACTGTGTAACCTATAAAAGCACAGAGACCTTGCTGTCCTAATCTGCTGTCAGATACCAGCACTGTGGACGGAATTCATATGCTGCCTTAGAACTCCTTTGCTGCCTTTTCTGCTGATATATATCCGCACTGTTAGCAGGTTACCTTCGCTGACTTTTGGACTGATATACACAGCACTGTCACAGAGAGATTTTGCTGCCTTTCTTTGGCTGTTATGCTGTCCTTTCTTGACTGTTATACGCAGCACTGTTGCAGAGAACTTTTGCTGCCTCTCCTCCTTCACCCTTACTCTGCATAACAAGTGTGTAGAATGAGGGGTCGACCTCTGCTTATAAAGGAGTGGAGAGGAGAAGGAGATGGCTCGAATTAGCAGCTTGAATGCATGCTTGTCATAACTCAGCCTTACACTTGAGTCCGAAATTAGAACTTGACTTTACACTTCAGTTAGGAATCCAACTCACTCTTGTGACTTGACAAAGCATGCGAACTAACTCGGCATGCACATGTCATGCATGCATGCAACATGCAACTAGACATGCATGCAACATGCAACATGTGACAAACTTGACAACTTTGACTTTGACCTAGACATGCAACTTTGACTTTTACAACTTGACTCTTTACATGGCAATCTGAATTTCCTCCTGGCTTTTGTCAATACCTCACAAGACTGGTTGGTTCTCCAAATCTCCCTGGCTAGCCTTAGGGTGGCCCATATGGCTTCTCATTGGAGAATGACTGTCGATGCTGCCAAATTTAACACATATCATATGCCCCTATTTTGAAAATGAAAAAAGGGTTTTAAACTTTACTCTAAACTGTTTTCGAGGAGAACTGTAGGAAGTTAATATGAGGATGTGTAAGGCTGTGGTTTTTTGTTTCTCTCATATTTAGGGGTAGCTTAGGGGTTCTAGGGTGTGTAAGGCCCTAATTTTTTGTTCTCTTATATTTGGGGTTGGCTTAGGGGTCTCTGTTTGAAATTAATCGGCAACAATAATAACAAATAACTGTGCATTCTCTCATCCACTCTTCTAGTTGTATGTTCTGTGCCTCCAATAGAATGGGTGCTTTATCAGAAAGACATTTGCAATTTTTGTTAAAGAAAGATATTTGATTGCATGCTTGAACTAAGTGAGATAATAATAAACGGGGGAATGCATGTAGTTTTCATTTTTCCTAGAAATTGTTTGTATTGTGGTCCAGTTAGGATTTTGAGTGACAGTTTATAGTTATAACATATACCCGTGAAGTTCTATTTGGTGAAATTTCAAATTTAACACCACCACAAATGAGTGTTCTTTGACTTCTATAATTGGTGCCATCTTTCCTAATGACCAAAATATAGTTTTGTGATTCTGTTGAATCTTGATCTATATGGCCATTCTGGTTGTTCATATTGCGTTCTTTATGTGTTGCAGATAAGGACAATCTATGTCTTTATGGATTTCCAAGTGAAACATGGGAAGTTAATCTACCTGCAGAAGAGGTGCCCCCTGAACTTCCAGAACCAGCTCTGGGAATAAACTTTGCAAGAGATGGGATGCAAGAAAAGGATTGGCTATCGCTGGTTGCTGTACACAGTGATTCCTGGCTACTTGCAGTTTCTGTCTATTTTGGTGCACGATTTGGGTTTGACAAAAATGACCGGTACATTTTACTTATCTCTAATATCTTTCTTATACATCAAGATTTTTTCTGTGGATAATTTGCTGATAGTCTTCTGGATAAGCTTTTCTTTATGCCTCCATGATCCAAATGAGAGGATGCTCTTTACTGGATTTGACATTAAAATTAATTTCTGTCTAGTAGGGCATGCTTGTTGGGTTAATCTATACTATCAATTGATTTGTATGTTATCAATTATGAGTATATTAAGCAAAACTGGTGGGCAGCATTTTGCAATGACATTTTTGGGTGAGATGATAAGCAATCTTCAGACTTTTGGGTAATTTATGCCTCTGTCTACCTGATTATGAAAATCTAGTGTGGCTATTTTTTCAGTTCTTTCCTCTGGCATTGCCATGACTGATGGTATAATCTTAACATCTAATTAACTTCTAGTTTAGGATGAAATCTTAACATCTAAACAACATACAGTTTTTTGAATGGATTTTGAACATCTTGTTGAATGTATAATACAATCTTATGTTGGCTATTGTGTTATTTGGGAAAATAATGTCAGCAAGCATTAATTCTCATTGTTTGGAAACATGGAATGCTATTATGAGCTGTTGGCCTTGGCAATCCATTAATGCTCTTTTATATGCTTTCAGATTATGATTTTCTGCAATTACATATTTGAGGGGCCGTTACCCAAGTGCATGCATTTTGGGAGTCTTGATTGTCATCAAATAATGCACTAGCCTTTTCTTTGGATCACCATTCCCTCAGTCAGATACAGGTTATCCTGACATTTTACTGTGTACACCCTCAGTCTTAAAATTATTCTACCATTTTGTTGCATTTGCTACAGAGAATAAAACTTTACAACCTGTATTTGTTTTGATCAAACTCAAAAGCTGTGCAACAATGGCCATAGTAGCCTTGCATGGTGCATTCCTACAAACCCTTTAAAGGAGAGAAATTGTCATGCGCTGAGACTCAGAAAACCGAAAAATTGTCAAACCTGAATTGAAATACCAAGCAAACCTGCTTCCCCCGGTTTGATTTTATTGGTATTCATGAAAACAATCTTTTGCACACCTTGTATTCTTTAATGTTGATTTCTGCATTTGACCTGTTGTGTCTCATCTGCTGAACCATTGGTCATTTTCAATTGTGTGGTGCATGCCTACAGAACATTGCGATTGTTGGAATTTTAAATTTTCTAGTTACACAATTACAATTACTTAATCCAATAGCAACTGTAGTAGGATCACTGAAAGATAGACAATCACAGATACAGTAGAAAACAGATTATCCTGGGAAACCTTCGTGGTGGAGAAAACCCAGCAACCAAAATCCTCAATATAGATTCCTTCAACCAGTACAATGATGCCCTATAGCTCTCCAAGAAAGACCAAGACCAAAACACCAAAAGAACCAGTCTCCAAGACTTGTGCGCTAGACCTTCTTATGCTCTCCAAGATGCACAAGAGAAGTGTGTGAGTGTGTGACCAAATGAGAGGAACCTATCCTCTATTTATATTCAACAGTGTCTTTTGAAGAGACATGACTCTTGACTTAACTAACCCATAAAACAGGGCCGACTAGCCACAATGGGGCTTTTTACAATTATAAGTAAAATTCCAATAAAATAATAATTTCTGTTGAGCCGACTTGTACAATATAATTATAATAACCTTTTAAAGGTTTGACCAAAACAACTATACAAGAATATCTTCCGTAGTTACAACAAAAATATTAACAACGATGACATTACTATCTATCATGTTGCGTAGAAAACATTGGGCATCATTCACAATCTGGTGACATGGATTTTAAAGCCAACTACATTTGCAAACATGGAAAACTACCATTAAATGTGTAGACTGAAAAAAAAAGAAAAGAAAAATCAATCCCAACGTGAATTCTGCTTGCAAACTGAACTATGGAACCAGAGATCTGCAATAAAAACATAAAATATTTGCACAAATGAAACAGGGAAACATTTAAATTTGAGTTTTCAAGGTAGTCTGCAGTAACTTGTTTAAACATCAACCAGATGCTGGGTGATGGCTGAAGGTGCACTAAATAAGTTTGCCAAAAAATAGAAGATGGATTTTTAAGGCTGGACAATGATTTAGTTGATTTTTCCATAGATTTATTCGAGGTCTAAATGAAATTGGTCTGATGACAGAAGGCGGCTTTTTAACATGATGAATGAACTGCCAACAATATACGAGGTTGTTACTGGAACTGCAAAGAAGCAAGTAAAAGAAAGATCTACAGTTACCAACAACAGCAGTAGCAAAAACAAGTTAGGAGGGAAGGTGGTGAGTTATCATGGACTAGTGCATTTTTTTCATTTACAAATTAACCAGGACTGATGATGGTTTATTATATCGTCTGAATGTCTTTTTGTGACTGTCATCTTCTTTTCTATAGGTTTTAAGTTGTGTAACAAGATGCTCATGTCCTGCATTACTTTTGGTGTTAACAGCGGTCATCTGAATCTCAACCAAAAATGTCAAAGTTACCGCTATCCAAGGATGAGGAAGATATCTTAGATGAAGAGGAGGATGAGGAACATGGAGAGACCCTCTGTGGAGCCTGTGGTGGAGTTTATTCCTCTCAAACTGCAGAATTTTGGATTGCATGTGATATGTGTGAGAATTGGTTTCATGGGAAATGTGTGAAGATCACTCCTGCAAGAGCTGAACACATTAAACAGTACAAATGTCCATCCTGCAGTAATAAAAGAATCCGTGTTTAACTACAAGCAAAATATTATCATCTCTGATGTTTCAGAGAAAATTGTGGCTTCAGCTACAAAAGTGTTTGGAGTCACTGGAGCTTTGTTTCTTGCAATTGAGGTTGATGATTAAGGCATGCTGAGGCACAGTGTGACCTTTGAGGCCAGATAGAGACAAATGCAACATCCATATGCATGCTGAGCTAGTTACTTGTTTGTTTTTCTGATCGTAAGACAACAATTATAATCTGTAGGACTTCAAAAGTTTTGATAGCTCTCTACTTAAAGTTATACACTTACTTTTGAAACCTTTGGGACAGCATGAAGAAATACAGCTGTATGCATATTGGGTTAGTTGCTTGTTATTTCTTAATGCTCATTGTAAAACACTACAGTTTCAATCCATCAAGGGTTTAATGCTGAATGGGATAATCTGTGTTCTCCAGAGTAGCCATCTTGGACATACAGTGTTATTTTTATTAGTATGCTATGCTCAATATACTATTCACTTGTCTTGTGAAGTCTATTATTTTTGGCCATTATGGTATGTGCTTAGTAATAGGTGTATGTACTGTGTAGTGTAGGCTTTTTGTTTATTGTGGATGTCCAATAAATTTGCGCACTATATTTTGTGGAGTGGCCACTGGTAATTTAATTCTTTTAGTTGAAACTTTTTGTTATTGGGTGTGATTGTGCACTATATATTATGTGGCTGCTGATATTTTAATTCTTTTTGTTGAAACCTTTTTGTTATCGGGTGTGGTTGTGCACTATATAGTATATATTGTGTGGCTGCTGATATTCTAATGCTTTTAGTAGAAGTTTTGTTACCAGGAGTCAAGATTTTTCTTGCCAAATCTCATTATGCTATAAAACGTTGATGTATTTTGTACCAGTTTAGAATTGAACTTTGTTTATGCTGATTTATGTTTTGGTGATGCAACAACTGTTATAGGTTTGGGATGAAGTGACAGTGCATATGCTCATATCTATTTTACTGGATACCTATCCCTCTTGTTAATATTTACGTTAGTTACTATGTTCTTCCCCCACCCCTCCTTGGATATTGCCTCTCTCTAGTAACTTTTCTGAAACCTCTAGTTTCAATTTTTGACAGTCTAAAGGATTGATAGGCTGCGCTTTCATGATTTGTATTTGTATTGAAAGTCAAGATCAAATGAACATTTACCTCTTTGTTCTGTTGATGTCTGAAAATGCATGGTTCATTTTGAGCCAATTTTCTACCTTAGGAAGCCCCCTAAGGTCAGCATGGAGGTGTGAACCCTTGCAGGATAATGGAGATCAGTTGCTTTTGCAGGTTATGAATAGAGTCTTGAAGGACACACTTAGTTTGATCTTGCCACTGGCATACTTGGTTAACTATATCAAGGCAGTTGAAGGTGAGTACTTGGGGTTGATGGTGGATGGATTGAGCTTGAAGGCATTAGTTTTGAGAAGTTATGACACTTGGCTGAAGATATGCGCCTCACATGATGCACATACCTAAAGATGAAGAGCAAAATATTCCTATTGGAGAAGTGCCTTGCTTGTGAGAGGGATTTATGGGCCTGGAGATGCTGCACGTGCTTGAGACATGGCATAGAGCACTCTTGAAGAGGAGCGCTCAGCTTGGGGAGTCAGCAAGTGGTCCCGAAGTCACTGTTTTCTTTACGTAGCATGGGTAAGATGACCATATGGTGGAGCGCTTAGTTTGAGGAGGCTTGCAGTGGGTCCTAATAGGCCTATTTCACCTCAAGACTAGGTCAACAAGCCTCTATATGAGGAGCGCTCAGCATTTGGGGATATATATGGACCCAATTCATCAATTTGTGCATGAAGCAATGTAAGGAAAGCATTTCTAAAGGAACCACTCACCTTGGAAGGATGGATGTGGACCCTGAATCCCCCTTTTACTTCATGAAGCAAGGGATAAATGATCATCTAGAGTAGTGCTCTCATGGAGGAGATGCCAAGTTGGAGTTATATCCCCTTCCAAACCTTAATGCAGGTCAGATGCACACCAAAAGAGGAGCCCTCTACACGAGGGGAGTTTAATATGGCTCTAATCCCCTCATTTGCTCGTAAATTAAGACTATTTCAACATAGTAAGGGAACGCCTTGCACGAGGAGGTGCCATGTGGCCTTGAATACACTTTCAAACCCTAAACCATGTTAGATGAGTAGCGCTCCATTCGGGAAGTTATCTGGTGGTTTCTTAATGATATTTTAAAGAAGAGGGGGTTGGTGGAAGTCTATTTTCTTATTCTCCCTCGATCTAGCCCTAGAGTTCAAAGAGGCACTATAAAGGTGATGAGTATTCATTTGCAAGGGGAATTTGGGTGGAGGAAAAAAGAAGAGCTATAAAAGGAGGAGGTGCCATGTGGCCTTGAATACACTTTCAAACCCTAAACCATGTTAGATGAGTAGCGCTCCATTTGGGAAGTTATCTGGTGGCTTCTTAATGATATTTTAAAGAAGAGGGGGTTGGTGGAAGTCTTTTCTTATTCTCCCTCGATCTAGCCCTAGAGTTCAAAGAGGCACTATAAAGGTGATGAGGATTCATTTGCAAGGGGAATTTGGGTGGAGGAAAAAAGAAGAGTTATAAAAAGAGATGAGGATTTATTTGCAAGGGGAATTTAGGTGGAGGAAAAAAACCCCCTTAGGTCAAGTGCATTGTTTCTTGCAGGCAAGGGAGAAAGGGCTAATGATAGATTTGTGCTTCCATCTTCCTTTTTTTTGTAGGTGAAATTGATGTGCAAGGCTGCCACTGTAATTCTGCTGGTATATTCTTTTTTTGGAGCTCACTTATTATTTGGAAGGGTTGTTTTGATCTATAAGCATGACCTTAGGTTGTGACATATCCAGTTCTCTTTGATGTGTTAATAAATAAATTGCTGGCTGTACATTCATTTTGAAGGCTGTTCTGCTGTCCTCTTTGCATTTATGGTTGCATGCTACACTGGTTGAAGTTTATTGGAGGTGAAGTTGTATCTTTATGAACATTTCATTCGCTCTTGGCATATTAATCAGATGGATCTTATTAGTAAGGTACTTTGCTAATTTCTTTATTAATGTTCTCTGTTCCACTCTAGGCCTCTGTCATCTTGCTGCCTCAACTCCATAGCTCAAAGGATAAGGCACTTGTCCTCTTGAATTTGACCTTCTATTGTAAAAATCCTAAAACACTCCATACTCTACTGACTTTAGGGATTTCCCCCTTGTGCTGGAAAAGAACCAGCATAAAGTGAGAGGAACTACTGCTGTGGTGACAATGAGCAGTGTTCCTAATTTGACCTAGGGTTGCACTTTGTTCAGGGACTTGAATATTATTGAAGTGCAGGTTTGCGAGACAAGATTTTCCATCTGATATATCTTCTCTTTGACTTCGTCTTAGGACCCCTGCGTTATTTTGTGAACAGGGGTGCCGCCAAACAAGCCATTAAGCCACCTGACAGTGTCTTTCACTTAGATTGGCAGAAGTGTGCCTTGAGGCTAAAAACAGGGCCAATGCCACAACTCAGTTCATGGAATAAGTTAAACAACGTCAAAAGAAATTCTGATACGCTGCAGAGAGGAGGAAGCACACAAGTAACTGCCAAATGACGAGAAAATGCGGAGGCTAAGGCATACTCCCGACGGTGAATACCCAATCTGTGGGGTTGAGAGAAGCTTTTCTGATGATATTAAGATCCTATGATCATACTTTCTGATTCACGCCATGGAATTTCAATGGGTCTGTATTTGTAAGGGATTAATGCATCTCTAGGATATCTATACTGGATCCATTTCAGATAAACTCCCATGTCAAATTTCCAAAGAAAAGAGGAGGGAAAAATGTGTTTGTCAGTAAATAAACTTTCATCACGATTTCAGTGACTTGACAATAAAATATTTCTGATAGACATGATTGGTTCTACAACTATTGATATTAGACTTCCTTTATTGTGTATTGAGATATCAGTCTTGCTTTATTGTGTTTTGGCATTCACTTAATAACTTTACAAGTAAAAATACTGCTGAAAGATTTATGCAAGAAAATCTATATTTCCAGGTTTTGTACAAATTTTTAATGAAAAATTCTGACTATTCATGGAATCTTATATAGTATTAGTATCATGCATTAGACTTATATATATTTTTAAAGGAAAACCTTATGGTGCCCCTCCCTCTTTTCCAGAATTTACAGATGGATGGAAGTTAAAGTTTAAACCACTAGCCACAATAACAGCTGATAACTTAGTGGGATTCAATCCTAATTTAGACCAGAACCAGAGACCTCAATGCAAACTCTGCCTTGAAATAGTCCATTTGAACTGATTGAACTAACCCACTGGACTACATAAGAACTATATATATATATATATATGCCCATCCATATTGAGATCTATTGAGATCTGTATTTGTGCAACTTTGAGTGCCCACTTCAGTGTATGACTATTTGAAAGTCTGAATGTCTGACTTTGATAATTACTTGAAACAGCCATTCTATTGATTCATGCTTCCCTGTGAATTATTTAATACATCTCTGTTTAGTTACTGTCTACTTGGTTGTGTATGCAGTGCTCATCATTGGTTTACATAAGGAATCACTTCTGAACAAAGAAGCCACTGAGCTGTCTTAGTTGAGAAATATTGGTCTATTCTCACATTGATTATATTCTTTCAATCAAATAGCTGAACTGATCAGCATTTTTGCTTTTGGCAAAGGTTTTATGTAAATTAATTTTATTGCACTTCTATTGCAGATAAATGGTATTTTTCTAGCAATATCTAGGAGCATGGAGCACCCATCACTTATGGCAGGGGAATATCTTTACATACCAACAGGTAACAGCATATGCTGCTTTCTGAAATGTGTTCAAGATGCATGATTACTGTTTACAAGGGCAAAAATTTCAGATTAGGAATTTTTTCTCTATTGCCAGCGATTATCACAATTGAGAAGTGTTACTGCGGTGGTTTTTTCTGGTTCTCAAACACCATGTCTTTGAATGGGGGGGTATTCAAAAGTTGAACTTGGAAGATATTCCTGATACATTATTCAGCACCGACGCACTTACTATTTAGCCATCCATGAGGTAAGTCGTTCACCGAGAAAGATCTGGTGGCCTGCTGTCAGGTATACGGATGAAAAGGTTCCATCACACTCAACACTATAAAGGAATGCGTACTCGACCTCCAAACTAAAGTCTGAAAGATATGTTTATGATTTCGAGGTGAGAAGGATTCTCCAGTAACAGTCCAGGTTATTCCTGAATGCAAAAAATGTATGCTCATAATCAAGGGAAGATTTCAAAAGCTGTTTATTATTTAGAAGCAGTTTGAGAATGTGTATGCCTACTGAGTTTTCCTTGCTTAACAGTTTTGCTCATTGCATATGAATTGTTTACAGAGTATATTTTCCAACAAGCTGCAATTTGATGACCCGAGGAGTGCAAACGTATAAGAGGTAATGCTGCAAAACATTCTTTTATATTTACCTACTATTTTACTGTTCCATTTACATTCTACCCAATGTGAACTCTTTCTTTGAAACCAGAAACAAGTATTTAATTAAGTTATAAAATCCTACATGCGCCCCCAGCTATACCTGCATGCATTTTTTATGAAAAACCATGGCGGTCAAGTCCACCCTGTAGTTTTGCTAAGAACACAAGACGTTTGCTGCTTGCTACTGTTTTTCAAGATTGGCTAAGGTCCCTAATTTTGAGAACCGACATATCCGATGTAAACGCTTTTATTCAATGCCACGTGCTTAATAGAGGCTGGAATCTCTGTTCAACATAAAGGCCACTGGGATGAACATTGTATAATAATAGTGCTTCAACGAGTTAGAGGAAAAACATTTGTTTTGTTATAAGTACCGTTTTTTAAAATCGTGGCTGTTGTGTAGTCATGACTCTTGTTGCTTGCTTTGTTTTTTTTCTTAAATATTTTCTTGAAATACACTTTTTTGGGAAACTTACTGGGCACTTCTCATTCTAAGGATGGTACTCATGGTAAATTAGATTCTGTAAAAGCTTGAGGTTTTATCGACACATGGTTCAAGAATGTTACAACAACATATTCATTACAAGCTCAACATGTCACTTGCGGGAATTGAATCTGAGTAAAAAGGATAACACCTTCTCACAACGACTCAGGGTAAACTCCACTGATAAGGTTGCTGGACTTGTATCCCATCCACATCCAAAATCTAAATCACTTTTGTTCTCAATGTATAAGATGCAAGCCACATGTAAAGCTGTTGTTTTGTAATCATATATAACAAAACATGAGCTTTACTGGCCATGTCTTGCTGTTATCTTGGCAAACCTTGGAGAATAGAATAGAAATCTGCTACAGTTATGGATACCATCATATATGCAAGTTAATTAGGTGTTCCACAAGAGAGATACATGGTCTCTCAAGTTTACAAAAAATAACAGGCAGAACATAAGTCTAGATAATCTTTTTGAATTCGAATAAATGGCTTTGTATTTATTATTTGCCCTATTTTTCTGTATTATTGTAGCGAGGCCATCTCTTCGTCGTGTAGGTTGCATAGGTGCACAGGGTTGGCATGAAGGAAAACCATCCGTTCAGATGAAATTACTGATAGATCGTATTTCTGGTGTGCAATGAGTATGTGTTTGATCGTGTAAAAATTGTCAAAATGCATCTTCCTACCAACGAATCCTGAGTGTTTCCCACTTTAGCTATGTTTGGCCTTATTAGTGCAACAGGATCATTTGAGTGTGCAAAGCATAAATACAAAAGAGGAGTGGAATTACGGGCATAGCGGTAGGAGTGGAATTATTTGCGAGTAGTATGCAGTGTTATTTAACATGGGGTATTTTGTTCGTCAAATATGATTCATTTTTTTGATCACTCAAATCAAACAAGCAAATCTGTTAGCCTCTTTCTTGTATACAACACCTTTACATATTTCACATTTAAGAATATAGTTTTTATTTCAAGTGTGTTTCTACACTTTTATATTTTTCACATTTAAGTGTGTTTCTAGATTCTTATTTTGCCTCCTCTTACCTTATCTCCCGATGAAGTGTCCTCCTCCTACCTTATCTCCTGATGAAGTGTCTTGAGGTGGTTTCATTCTTGTATTATATATTTGTATCATTAAAATGAATACAATAAAGTAGTGAATATGGTTTGCCAAACTTTGTCTCTTGTTTTTCTTGTGCTCTATTTTTTCAAAATTGTTAAAACATTGGTTATAATGTAAAAATTGTAAAAAATGATAGATGAAATGTTTTTCAAATTTCAACTTTGGTAGTATGTAAGTTTAAAGTTATTAATTTTTTTTGGTTTACCATAAATTTGATGAATGCTTCTTATAAGGAAAAAATTAGCCTCCATATTTTGGCTTTTGTTATATTGTTGTTAGCATTACTTGTGCACGGAAAACATTTAAAATTTTTCTTCCAATCTCAATCTCATTGCTTGGTGTAAAAATAAAGTAGTCTTGAAAGTTCATGCATAAAATCGAAATAGCAGATAACTTAGAAATTAATTATAGCCCACACGTAAAGAATCGGTGACTTAGATATGATTACCCTGAACGTGATGGAGCTCAATCAAGACATGATCTCATGTTTTAAGCCACTTTTTGATTCTTATTGGATCAGTTGTATCTTACATTGTAAGAAATATATTAAGACTTTGCTTTGCTAGTTTAGTTGTCAATTAATATTATGATCTGAAGTTGAAATTGGAACAACTAAAGTTATAATAATTGTGATAATAATCGTGAATGTAAAATAAGTCAATTTAATTATAACTTTATATTATGTAAATAAAACACATATTTCAAGGAATTAAAAGTACAAAGAAATTTACAAAATATTTGATTAAACGAGGCATCAATCTCAAGAACCTTTAAAACTATATTATGTAAATAAAACACACATATATTTCAAGGAATTAAAAGTACAAAGAAATTTACAAAATGTTTGATTAAACGAGGCATCAGAGTGATCTCAAGAACCTTTAAAATTTTTCTCGTCATTTTGTTCACTTTTTTGCATAGCTAGTTTCTTAGATTACTTTCCTTGATTTGCATTTATGCTTTTCGAATAATCATTGTGGGGTGTAGATTCTTGTTGCCTTCCTTTTGGTTGTCATTTTTGTCCACATCCCTCCATTTTGCATCAAATGCAAAAGTGTTATAAGGCTTGGTTTTCAAGTTTTAAGTTTTGTTTTGCATTTTCACTTTTTTTCACATTTTGCATGCAGAAGGCAGAGTACAGAGTCTTATTGCTTGCTTTGCGTTCTTGCATTTTTCGTGGTTGGTTTGGAGTCCATGAATTCTTGCATCCAGTGCAAAGCCCTACGTTCCTTACATTCCAAGTTCATGCATTTTTGCATCCGGTCTCTACCTTTAGAGTCTTCACATCTCAACATTCAGTCCTTGCATCTATGTAGCTTTGTATTGGGTGCCAAGTCCCTTGTCTCTACATTTGATGCCAATTCCTTGCATTCCCGCATCTCTGCATTTGGTGCAATGTGTAGATTGTGGAGATTGAAGTCCATTGTATATTATATACCTTCATCCATTGACCCTACATTTTGCATGCCTACTTCTTCGTGTTGTCACATTTGGGAAAATCTTTAACATATATGTGTTAATATCACTTGTGACACCCCACACACACACACTAATGGTTGTATTGAATTCACAAGTGATCATACAAAAAGTGGGGTTGTGCATAGGGAATTTGTTCGAAAAAGTCCACAAAAATGAATTAGGGAATTTGTTCGAAAAAGTTCACAAAAATGATTGAGCTTATTGTTGTAAATATTGTTTTATTTTTTTGTAGTAGTGAAATAACAAAAAGATTCAATGTTACTGACCCTATAACATGATCTTAAAATAAAAGAGTTTGCAAAACATAATAAAACCTAAGTTTAAGGGAAGAACTTAAAATCAAACAGAGTTTGTAAAACATAATAAAACTGAAGATTAAGGTAAGAACTTAAAATCAAAGAGAGTTTGCAAAACATAATAAAACCTAAGATTAAGGTAAGAAATGATCGTTGTGTGCTTCATTCTAGTTTTTTGACAGTGGCTCGACTTTTTGTTCTGTCCATTCTATGTCCATTTTTTCAGGGTGTTGCTGCATTTAATCCTCCTTGTCTCTCATCTAGATTTGAATCAATTGACATCTTTTGAAATGAATATATTGAAGGGGGGCACTTTGCACTCTGCCTTTAGATTCTCTATTTGTTGTGTTACCAATTCAAAATTTTGTGTACTCATGATTATGAGCTCCCTTTTCAGAAATTATTGTTGTGGTTGCATTGAAGTACATTGAGTCCTTGCAAACATAGGCAAACACTTTTGGACCCTTGCAAACAAAGATGAAAACCTCTAGTTCCTTGCACACGAGGAACATCTCCAAATTTTGTTAAAGTTGCCATGGGTCAACCCTTGAAACTTTACGAACACAAATGAAAACCTTCCCTAAGTTGTTGAGCCGTCCCATAGTTCTTGAGGTGGGAGATACATTGCAAAAATCAAGGCATAATTTGAATGAGGGAAGGGAACAACTAGGGTTGCTTCTAGAATTATCCCCACTTGTATCTAGCACTAGGAAACACATTGACATTTGAAATTGCTTTGCTATCAAGTTCGGAGTGAGAACGTTTCAAGGAATTAATCCACCTTGTGTTTTGTCCTTCCAACTTAAATTCATGATACCATTGGGTAATGAGCGTTGAATGCTTGGTCTACTTTGAGTTGTTATTTTTCCCTCACTCATCACCTAGTAAATTATTTCATAGCAAATATTTTGCTGTTATAAACTTATTATTGTAGACTTACTGAATAAAAAAACACCATTGAGTTTTAACGATTTAAATAAATAAATTAGCGGAAACAATAAACAAGAAACCACAATTATGCACACATTTTTGGGTAAACACCTCTGGAAAAACCCTCAAGGGAAAACTAACAACATGATGATTTTATTATGATAAAATCAAGGCTTTTGTCCTGGGAAAATAACAAATACTTTGTTGTAGTAAACTTATCACTGTAGACTTATTGAATAAAAAACATGATTGAGTTTTAATGATTTAAATAAATAAATCATTGGAAACAATAAACAAAAAACCACAATTATGCACACATCTTTCCAGGGTAAACTACTTGGAAAAACCCTAGAGGGAAAACCAACAATGTGATAATTTTATTATGATAAAATCAGGGCTTTTGTGTTGGGAAAATGGTATCCTCTAAGGAAAAGTACAAAACAACAAAATAATTGATCACTCCTAAAGATTTGTCTTTTGATCTTGTTGGCTGCTACTCCTTTGATGTCCCTTGCTCCCTTCATCAGATCATGGCCCTGCACACTTGGATGAAAGTTCTTCTCCACCCAATACAATGAGATCTCATTATCTCACTCTCTGTGTGTCTCCTCCTCTCACCTTAGTTGCCTTTTATAATGTTTTGTTTACCCTAAATCCATAATCCTAGATTTCCAAAGTGATCAATTGTTGAGATTATATTTCACCAACACTTCAGATCAATGATTAAGATTTAATTTAATTTACTAATGCCAAAATTCTAGGCATTTCATTAAATTAAACTCAATTAATTATAAAAAAGACATAATTTTAATAAAGTGAATTTCTAAAGTCTTGAGAGGTATTAATGACAACTTCTACATGTTAGACACAAAATCAATGTGGAAATACCTGTCCGATTCTACAAACATCAACACTCACTCTCAGCGAGGAAGGTACTTCTCAAAGAGTCACTTGGAATTGGTTCTCCCTCCACTTTGACACAATGTTGCACACATCATCTTGTACAGTGACATCCCTCCAACCCTATTGGTCCACTGCTCTTTGAACACTGGAAGGATCAGAATTGTTGATGCCATATGTCACTACTTTGAATGTATGGACACTTCTTCGGAGGCTTGCTCTACCTGTCTGTGCTCTTAGGAGCTTCCTCATGTTCTTGAGTATCCATCAATATTAGCTCATACCAACTGGGTCTTCTGACAAAACTAGAAGGGGGTAACTCTCCCTTCCCATACGGAGGTTGACTTCCCACACTAAAAGTCTATGAACATTGTGTTCCCTTCGAAGCCTCTTGCTACTCATCCTCTGCCATTGACATCAATCCATGATCCAAGATCCTCTTAGACCCACTAGCAAGCTTTCCCCACAACCTGTATACTTTTTCCTCTCTGACACCAATATTCACTGCCGTGTCAGGGTTAGCTTCCTTTGAATGTATGAGTACTTGTCTGTTTTGGAACAAGCTTGCAGAAACCTTGTCCTCCGGTGCTGATACCAAGAGAAAATTCTTCAAATTTGGGACATAAAGCACATACCGAGCCTCTAATGAATCCCCCCGACTCAATCTAGAACAAGATAGTTCCTTGCCCTTCAACTACATATTCAACATTGTCACCAAGCTCCTCCACATGAGAACCTTAGTACTTCGTCGTCAGAATGCTAAATAACTCTCGTGCCTCTGTCACATGATGAGATGCACCACTGTCCAAGTACTAGTCATTGTTAGAAACTTTGCCAGAAAGACGAGATCGATAAGTAGTGATTCTCCAACTTCTCAACAAACTCCTTGACTTGAGTTTTTGTAGACGCTGCTACCCACTGAGTCTTCTCCTTACCTTTCTCCTTCTCTAGACATTGATGCATAATGCCCCTTCTTATGGCATGAGAAGCACTTGACTTCGCTCAAGTCCTTCTTCCCTCACTTGTAACTCCGTCCTTTGCTCCCCTTTGCTCGACTGACCAAAGCTAGGTTCTCTTCTCCATCTCCCTGCTTACCTGCTTTAGACGACTCTTGAGTCTCTTCCTAGATGCAATCAATCCAAAGCCTCTGCGAATCTAGAAACTTGTCTCAAGCATAGATCCCTTTGACAAATGGTTCCCAAGTCTTGGTGAACCCATTCAATGCCACATTGACAAGTTTTGCCTCATCCACTTTGTCTCCAATCGTCGTAAGTTAATCACGGGTTTGGGTTATGCTCATGAAGTAACTGGTAACATTGTCAGGTCTTGACATCTGGATGGATCTTCGCTTGTTTCTCAAGACCAACTTCCTGTTCAAGTTATCACTTTGGAACAAATCCACTAGATCCTTGAACATTTTTTTGGCTGATTGCTTCTCTGCCACGTGAGGGATCAAATGTTCCTTCACGACATCTATTATGATTCCTTGGAATTTGATAGGTTGGTGTAGGAACAACCTTCTCTATGATCTCCCACAAGTCATGTTCCTTCAAAATCAAAGTCACCCTTGCTTTCTAAAAGAAAATTTGATGCTCTATCCAACCCGTCTTCAAACTTGAGACGTGCCATTGTCATTTCTAGATTTGCAAAGAACTGCCATGTGCTTATTCCGTCAATCATAAAAAAATGATCTAATCTCTATGTTGGGTGACAGGATCCTTGCCTTGAATTTTTCCATTGCTTGATAAGTGTCCAACACTTCATAGAAATTTTACGTAGCTTAGATATGTTGTTTGTTGCCTGAGGACCTATGTGGCTTGCTCGTGGCTGCAATTTCCTGTGGCCTCGCTGGGCTTGCCCACAACCGCAGTTTCCTGTGGCCTCCATGGGATTTCTCGCGGCACCAATGGCTGCCCGCACCTTTACTGGACCTGCTTGTGTGCACCATATAGTTGTATGGTTCGACTGCTGCTTGTATGGCATGACTACAACCCATTTGCGGCTTGTATGCCCCGACTACAACTCGTACGACTCAACTACAGCTTGGTTGCATGTTGTACGTATTGTATGACACCTTGCAGTGGTTGGTATGGCCCACCTTTGGGAAAATATGCCATTGTATTAGTGCACATAAGAAAATTCTTTGCCTGGAAAAAAAATTATGCATTGGGTTTTATTTTTCCCTTGATGTACCGTTGTCCCTGCAAGAAATCATTGGATCTGTTCAACTTTGGTTTCCTCTCGTCGACCCATGAATGTGTTAGGTTTTTCACAAATGATCCCTTGTATATTTCGTTCCTACACTTAGAAATTTTTTCTTTTTGTCATAGGTTCACGAGTCAAATTCTTTGTTGTTGCAAACTTTTGTCTCTTCCAAAATGCACCGTCGAGTTCCACCGTATCCATTTTGCATTCATACTTAGTCGATTTCTTGAAGTCTATTGTGCTTTTTGGGCTGTCAGGGTTCCTCTTTGCTATACCTTTCACACTCACGAATCCACAACACCGCGACCCTCCATTCCTTTTATCACTTCACATCCTCGATCCCGTTAACTCGATTCACTCTTATACTTGGTCTAATTCTTGATTTTTCACCGCGGGGCTCGATCATTTCATTAATGCTCCACATACCCCGATCCTTTCTATTCAATCGATCCATTCTTGATACTGAGTCATTTTTTGAAGTCTCATTGCAGGTCCACAGGCCGCGGGTTCACGATTCTTTCAATATTTTTTTACATACATCCGATCCTTTGCTGATTGTGGTAACACATGTCTCATCTTGTCACTCTCCCCAAAGTACATTTAATGCAAATCTCACGGAAAATAACAAATGGTTAAAGTATTAAAAGGTTGTTATTAATGACAATCTTCTCCAGAGAATTCTCCATTCAAATTTAATTCATATTAATCACTCATTCGAAAGAAGAGTTTTAAGGTATATTATGGTAAAAAGGTTTACTTTGGTATTAACGTTCTAAAATGATTGAACATTAACTTGTCAACTTGAATAAGCATGGCAACCAGAAGAAGATGACAATTCTGTGGAGACACCATCAACTCATTTGGATGACAAGATCAAAAGTTTAAGAGGTCAAGAGTGTACTGGTATTATTTATCATTATTGCTTCCAGAAAGGAATTTCAATTAAATTTGGACATCAGGGATTGCTTTAACAGGTTGTGTACTAGAGGTTTTTGATTTCAAAGAACTAGTTTCCTGGTGCATGGACAAGTTCGATAAAAACCAGAGAATAATTCAACTTTAGGAGAATCCCCTATTTCTCTAGCACCTTTAGTCTTTAAGAAAATGCTCAAACTCCTAGAGCCAAGAATCACATTCAAAGGAGATGACACTAAGAGTTTCATGAAGGCAAGAAATGGTGGATTGGAGCTTTTGCAAGACTATCTTGAAGATCCAACAATGATGCTAGAAGATATATCAAGCATCCAGGTTAGTTTGTTAGAAAACCCATATCGAGAAATGACATAGCTTTTTGCCAGAGTAGCTGGTTAATAATCTATGGATACCATTCCTTGATTGGCTCTGTATATCTTACATTTTACAATTCACGAGAAAACAATTTTTGATTGGGCAAAGATTATTTATGGAGAAACATCTTTTCATTATCAAATTTTAGGAAGAATAAGAAATTCTATATGTCCTCATATCTAATTATCGTCGTTACCTACTGACACATTTTCAAATGTTTGCATTTGGAAAGAGGAGTCAATAGTAAAATTGACCCTGTTCAGGTATGGTACCCAACTTTATGGAAACAAAAGAATATGTATCATTTTTATGAAGTACACAATGCATTTGTTTCCTACTTGAAAAAACTTATCTTTGGGTCAAACACATCAAGATTATCTTTAGAAGCAACAACCTTTTTGGATAAGAAAGGAAACATCGAAGTGATAGAGCACTTTAGTGTTATTAGATTTTATTGTTCTCGAGAAAGACCTTCATATCTTCCGTATTACGTGTTAGACAAGATATTTGTTGTAGAGGTATGTAGACAATATAGATTTTGGGTCCATTTTTTCAATGTGAAAAGGGAAAAACAATTCATTTATTTGCCTTGGAGAATTGGAGAAATTATGTTGAAAAAATCTGCAAATATTGATGAATTTTCAATTCAATTTGATTAGTATAATTTAAAGTTATTAGATGAAATCAAAGGGTTCAACCCTAACCACTTGTTTATGAATCATATGACATTTGTAGGCTATAATGTCACATTTGCGAATTCATTCCTATTTGGAGAAGAAGAAGGTGATAGCCAAGACCCTCAAGCAATGGCTATTGAGAAAAAACAAGAGGACAATGAGATTGTTATTAGTACTACTAATCAATATAGACAACATGGAAGAGTTGTAAATGAAAGGAGTACTTAGTCTCCTAATGTTTCTTAGAAAAACAACGTACAAAAACAAAAATCTCTGTCAACAACTCAGGAACAAAGGAAATCTTCAACATACAATTCCGATGATGGAGAAGATAAGAACCCTCCTAAGGGAAGTCTGGAAGGACCTCATAAATTTCCCGTGACCAACAAAAAGAAAAGACAAACAAACAAAAGAGGAAATGAGGGTGCACATGAAGACAAAATTGTTCTTGAAGATATGGACCTGGATGTAAATATCGAGGTCATAAAATTTCTTGATGAAGAGCAAATGATTCAAGAAATCAGAGAAGTTGTAGCAGAATTGGCAACACATGAGCCAATTCTATTTGAAGAAGAATCCTCGACCTTGCATAGTAACATGTTCGACAAAAAATTAAAAAGTCCAAGGGAAATCTAGTTATGAATTTAATTTTAATGGAATTCCATCGTAAAAAATGGTACAGATTCATGAAGCTACTGGTGAATCTTTGGAAATGTCAATTGGAGAAATGGAGATTGAAAACATCATTCTAAAAGAAATAATTAAAGAATTAGAGAAGCTTTGACGCCCCCACCTATATTTGCCAGCGCTATTGCTATAATGCAATCATGGAAGAGTCTTGATGGAACACCAAAATCAAGCTCTGAATTAAGAGGAACATCGAGTCTGCTTGCTGTTGTTAGACAATACATTAGATAAAATATCAAGAAAATATTGTCTCTTATTCTTGAGACATGAGAATTGGCAAATAATTTTGTTTCTTTGGGATCAAGGGCTACAAACTTGAGATAATACCTTCACGCTGGCCTAGAGAATGATGAGGAGTTTTATAAAAGGAACTGTTTCCACATTTGTTGTAAAAGTTTCAAGCGTGAGTGAGTATAGAAGACAAGAGGAGGACTTGCCTTCCCTAGTCCATATAAAGAAACTCAAAGCATGCTGGAAAAAAATAATAGTGTTTAAAAGAAATATTGGTCGATTGTGATACCAGAAGTGTCAAAAGCAGAGAGTCATTTTTAAAATTGAGTTAGATTTAGCCGGAACAACCAGAGAAGTTGAGAACCAAAAATTAATATTAAATTCCATGCTTATGACAAGAGAACAATTTTGTTGATCCATATTCTTGATCAACTTGGTGTTTTCATTTAAACCACCCTTAGGATTTTCCTTACCCTTTTTTCCTGCTTATTTTCTTTCGTTTTTCTTTTTTTCCCATAATAAAAATTTTCAAACAATGTGGAGTGGGGGTAGCACAAGTTTCAAATTCATAGGTCTGTAGGTTTGTTAAGCCGTAGGTTCGCATTCTCACTACTTACATTTCATAACTTTCTACCTCCATACCTCTTAAGTCACTTTCACTTTTCTTTTCATACTTAGCCACTTTTCTAAAATATGGAAGCTAGCCACTTTTCTAAAATATGGAAGCGAAGTTGCATATCATTTGTCAAACTTGCCGAAGTTCTTAGGGCCGCAACTTCACATTTACCAAAATGCACTGCTCCTTTCCGTTATCTGAATGATACCTTTTTCATTTTTTCGACACTTAGTCAATTTTTCACCAAAGCGGATGTAGAGCTAGATACTCCCCATAACCTTTATCCTTGAGTTCTTAGGTCCGCAAGTTTGCATTATCCAAAACACACCTTTTCGATCCATAAAAACACCATTTTCAATACTTAACCATATTTTTGGATCCCAATATAGACGCCTTTACCTTACTTATATCCACGTTTGTCCCCATACATCATTTTGCACTTTCATACTTAACATTTTCCACCCAAAGGAAAGAATAAAAACTTCATTCACCTTATCATCATATGAAATAGATCAATGCATGCTGGCTAAGGAGAATCAAGGAATTAAGAGAAATGATGAATGAAACTGATGTCAGAAGAAATAAAAAGAGTGATTTATTTTTCAAACTTGTTAGTTGTTGAAATATTGTAACTACAAAGAGTATTCTATTTATTATTGTGTTATTATTCATCAGATTAATCCCCTTTTGTGGATTGATCATGTCGGGCTTTGTACTTGACCAAATCCCCTTTTGTGGATTGGTCAAACCCTAATTATATTATGCTAATTAAGAAGTTGGCCCCTATGCCTAATTAAAGTGGTTTTAACCACTAAGAAGAGAAGTCGGCCCTTCCCAGTGAAGAGACACCTTTCCAGTGCTTGCCAACTCGTATAAATAAAGGAGGCTAGCACCTCATTTGTTCACTCACTCATTTTCACTCATCAAGTGCGCAGGTTTGGAGAGCCGCAGTTGGGAGAAGAAGGAAGAGAGAGGCACATTGCTCAGTGTTGAATATTCTTTAATGTTTTGGTTTATTGTCTTGGCATTGTATTGGCTATCTATATTTAGTAAGTTTTTGCTGGGTTTTCTCCCCCATGAGGGTTTCCCAGGATAAATACTGTGTATCTTGTGATTGTGTTTCTCTCAGTGATCCTATCTATGCTATTGTTATCTAATAAATTGAAAAGAAACTTAATAGTTGCTCTAAAATTAACATTGTTTCAGAGCTAAACTAAAGAGAGCATCTTTCATTGGATAAGTAAAAACGTCACTATCGTCGTACACGAAAACTAGGGCTTTTTGTTGGAGAGGAATTTCAGCCTAAAACTCATCAAGGAAGCATGCTCTAGCCTAGCGAGCTCATTGACAGCTTGAGCGCACCTTTTCAGTTCACAGAACTTCCGGAAAGGGAAACCCTAGTTTTCACTGGTACCAGAAAACCAGGAAACCAGAACCAATACTAGAAGTATTAGTCTAGATTTCCGCAGGTCAAATTTGAAAGAGTAAAATTTGGGTTTTCTGAAATTTGACTGCACTAGCCTACTTGCCTCAGCCAAACACACCTCCTGGATTGCACTCATTCTTGAAGAGAATGATATTTCAAGATTTATCAAGGAAAATGTACCAGAACCTACAAATGCTACAGCTAAAGCAAAGTACCAGAGGGATATGGTTAGGGCCAAAATAATCATTGCAGACTCTATTAAAGATCACTTGATCCCTCAAGTGGCCTCCAAGAATACTCCAAAAAGAAATGTTTGATTTCCTAACCAAGATGTACGAAGGAAAGAATATTAACCAGAAGATGAATTTAAGAAACCAACTCAAGAATACAAAGATGCAGAAAGGATAAACCGTTCATGACTACTTCTCTAGGGTTTCTCAATTTAAGGAACAACTAGAAGCAATTGGAGACAACTTGGATGAAGATGAACTCATCTTAACAACTCATAATGGTCTCACAAGACCTTAGGATTCCTTCATCCAAACTGTTTGTGCCATAAAGGAAAAACTACAATTTGACAATCTTTGGGAAGAATGTGTCCAAGAAGAAAGAGTAGTTAACTGAGAAGCAATGCTTTCAATGGATGAAGATCAAGACCTAGCTGCTCACGTTAAAGGAGGAAAAAGGTCTTACTTCAAGAAGGAGACCCACCTACATAAGGAATCTCACTCCCCAAAGAGATTCAATCATTCTCATAAAGAATCTTAACCTCCAAGGAGATTCCAGAAATTTCAGAAAGGTCAAAGAAGAGAAAATGATTTCTCATCCTATCAATGTTACCATTGTGACAAGATGAGACATATTGCTAAGAATTTTCCAGCTATAAGAGAAGAATACACAAAGAGAAATAACAAAAGGCACCATGCCCATGCAGTTGAAGAAGAAGAGCCACCCACAAAGATGTTTAAAGAAAGGATTGAAGACTATGTCTTAATCACTGCCCTCTGAGGATCAATGTCACCTGGAGAAGATACTTGGCTCATAGATAGCGGTGCTTCAAAGCACATGATAGGCCAGAGAGACATTTTCTCTAACCTTACCGAAAATAACTTTCCTCAGAAAGTTACACTTGGAGATGATTACCAATACCCTATCAAAGGAGTGGGAGAGTCCAATTACAAACTTGATTCAGGGACCCCAATGAAGATTAAGGATGTACTATATGTACTAGGTTTGACAAATAACTTTCTTTCTATCTCAACTTTAGATAAGAAAGGATTTAGGGTTACATTCATAGATGTTGAAGTCCTCATGTGGTCTAAAGGCAAAACCATAGAAGATGCAATTGTTATTGGAACAAAAGAAGGTGGCCTATATAACTTAAAAGGTCACTCAGAAGCAACCTTGACACACTCCATCGAGAGTCCATGTGAACTTTGGCATAGAATATTAGCTCACATCAACTACAAAGCATTAGCATATGTGAGCAAGGCAGTGACAGGTCTACTAGAATTCAAGGTTGACCATGAAGGTGCGTGCAATGGATGTGCACAAGGAAAGAACATCAAGAACCCTTTCTCGAAGAGAGACCATAAAGCAGAAGGAGTCTTAGAGCTCATCCACTCAGATGTATGTGGCCCAATGCCATCAACCTCCATTAGTGGATATGTATACTATGTATAATTTATTGATGACTATTCTCACAAGACTTGGGTTTACTTCTTTAAATAAAAAAATGAAGTGTTTGGAAAATTCAAGGAATTCAAAGCCTTGATAGAGAATCTCTTTGAAAGAAAAATCAAGACACTCAGGTCAGATAATGGAGGAGAATACACCTCAAAAGAGTTTATAAACTTTTGTAAATATGTCGAGATTAAGAGGGAGCTCACCACTCCCTACAGTCCTTAACAAAATGGTGTAGCAGAAAGGAAGAACATAACTATAATGGAAGCTGTGAAGACTATGATCCATGATCGAGATCTTCTAATGCACTTATGGGCAGAAGCAACAAGAACAACAATGTATGTACAAAATAGATTATCCCATAGTGCACTTGGGTTCAAAACCCCCGAAGAAATGTTCTCCGGAAATAAGCCATAAGTAAGCCATCTCAAGATATTTGGCTGCCCAGTGTTTGTACACATTCCGAAGGAGAAGATAACAAAGCTGGGCCCTTCAGGAAAGAAGGGAATATTCGTTGGATACTATGAAGTCTCAAAGGCCTTCATAATTTATATACCAGGTTACCATCATATTGAGATTAGCAGAGATGTAACCTTTGATGAAGATGCATCACTCAAGAATTCAAGAAGATGCCAGCTTGAAGATGTATATGAAGAATAACCTGTAGCTCCTAGAGTTGTAGAACCAGTGAGGGAAGTCATAGCTTCCCTTGATGAGGAGATTCCAGAATATCATTACATGATAGAATCTCAAGAACCTCCCTAGATGACGATCTCTCACAAGAGAAATCCAGCTTGGGCAAGGAAACTTATTCAAGATGAAGAAAAGTATGGTGCCCCTAAAGGAACCATGAGACAAGTTAAGAAGCCTAAGCCATTCTCTAGTTATATGGCTTTGATGTGTGATCTCATAGAGAATGAGCCTACTTGCTTTGAAGAATCCATTCAAAAGAAAGAATGGGCAGATGTCATGATAGAAGAATACCAATCCATTATAAATAATGATGTATGAGAAATAGTTCTCAGACCGAAGAGAAAAGATGTGGTATCTTCCAAATGGCTATACAAGATAAAACATGCTATTGATGGAATTATTGAAAAATATAAAGCAAGGTTTGTAGCTCGTGGATTTTCTCAAAAGGAAGACATTGACTATGAAGAAACGTTTTCTCCTGTAGCCATATACACTTCTATCAGAACCATCATAGCCCTTGTAGCTAAGATGAAGTGGAAGTTACACCAGATGGATGTAAAAACAAGCTTCTTGAATGGTGTCATTGAAGAAGAAGTGTATATAGAACAACCCCAACAATTTGAAGTTGAAGATAGAAAGACTCATGTCTGTAGATTGAAGAAGGCTTCACACGAATAGAAGCAAGCTCCTAGAGCTTGGTATGGAAGAATCGACAGTTTCCTCACAAGCTTGGGCTTTACCAAGAGTAAAGATGATTCTAACCTTTACTTCAAGGTCATGAATGATGAGCCAATTATACTGTTGTATGTGGGTGATTTATTCTTAATTGGAGAAGAAAATCTCATCACTGATTGTAAGAAGAAGCTCGCTGCAGAATTTGAGATGAAAGACCTAGGCCTAATGAACTATTTCTTAGGTCTTGAGATTTGGCAGAGCCCAAAGAATATCTTCCTTAACCAAGGGAAGTATGCAGTTGAAGTACTGAAGAGGTTTGATATGTTGGAGTGTAAATCCATGAGCACACCCATGGAAACTAAGTTGAAGCTCCTAGTCGATACTTCGTTAGAATTGGTTGATGCTATGCTGTATGGAAAAATCATTGGATCATTAATGTATCTGATGAACACCAGGCCAGATATATGTTTTGCTGTGAACACCTTGAGTCACTGTCTGGTAGAGCCCAGACGTGTTCACCTTGTTGCTGCAAAACATGTGATGAGATACCTTAAGGGTACATTGGACTTTGGTCTATGTTACAATGGAGATCAAGACTTCAAACTGATTGGTTATATCGATTCAGATTGGGTTGGAAGTGTTTCTAACAAAAAGAGCACTTCAGGATGTTGTTTGAGTCTGGGGTCAACCATGACTTCATGGAAGAGTAGGAAGAAATCTAGTATTGCTCTCAGCACATCAGAAGCGAAATACATTGCTGCATGTTTCGCCAGTTGTGAAGCCATATGGCTACGGAAGTTGTTGACAAGTCTTTTTGACTTGGAGATGGAAGCGACCATGATTCTATGTGATAACCAGAACTGCATAAAGATGACAGAGAACCATGTGTTCCATGACAAGTCGAAGCACATAGAAATTTGGTATCACTACATTCGTGATATGGTGCAGAGGGGAGCCATAAAGCTCCAATATGTTGGCACAGATGAACATGTTGCAGATGTGTTGACCAAGCCCCTGTTTCGTGTAAAGTTTGAGCACTTTCGAGACAAGCTTGGTATAGTCTGAAAGGACCTCCCTCGAAAGGGGGAGTGATGCTGATGATACTATGGTATCCTGACCAATAACAGGTAGTTCAGTTAGGATTTTATATCCTAGGGGATTGATCATCCCTGGACATATCCCGAAGGTCCTGTAAGGACATTTTGTCAGAGTACCTGTGCATGTATATGCTAGCTATGGTCAGTAGTGGTAGCTCCGTTAGGATTTTTATAATCCTAGGGAATTTTTATAATCCCGAAGGTCCGGTAAGGATGGTCTTTCAGAGTACCACGTGGTAGCTTCGTTAGGATTTTATATCCTAGGGAATCTTATGATTCCCAGGCAACGCCTTAGGGACTATCAGAGTACCACAAAATGTTGTAACACCTGCCTCATTCTATTGTCCCATGATGATGATGATGTTATTGCTCCAGCCTTCGTGCTGTGATGATGTTGTTGCTCTAGCCTCTGTGCTGTGATGATGATGCTGTTGTTATTGATGTTATTATTGATGATGATGATGTATTAATGTTATACTAATTGATGTTGATACCATTCTAGCGCCATGATGTGGATGATGATATTGATGATGAGAAAAACTTCCGATGATTTATAGATATGCCAGTCAGTGTTCCAGATGCTATTGATGTTGCTTCCCTCTCTCTCTCCTGATGATGTTGTAGAATACATTTCTTGTTAAAGGGGAG
>JZKD02S1674241.1:44646-56315 GCA_000966675.3 Picea glauca | reverse complement strand
CTCTTGATATGATATACTTTCATGCTCTAATTTATGGGAAACAACTCGTGGGAAATCAAAGTTTTGTAGATGGAAATTCCCTCTTGAGAGGAATCACAAAAGTAGACAACATAATATAAAACCAATACCACCAAAAATTGACAATAATACTTTTCTCAAAACATCAAAATGACTTCTTGGTGCTGGACATGCTAGTAAGGAAAATACTTGTGGACCACATAGACCTAAATTTCCACTTAAGGATATGATAATACTTTGATTTGTAGAAAATCATCCTTTTGATATTTCTTCGTTGAGGTTGTTGAAAGATAAATTCAAATAGTAAAGCTCTTTCAACTTGTTGAGAGTAATTGGTGTTATTATTGATAAGGAGTTATAAGAGAGATCCATGTCCATGAGATTTTGTAGATACCCAAGTGAATATGGAATGAAACCTTCTAAGGAATTGTTATATAGATTCAATGATTCGAGTGCAGTGCAACTTCCAAGTGTTGGTGGAATGACACCAGTTAATAGATTGGTAGAAATGTATATGGCTAAAGTATTTTCAAGTTTCTTTTTCTCTTGAGGTAAGGGTGAAATAATTTCCTTTGGTGCTAAAACAATTCTCTACAACAAAATAATAAATATTACAATAAATATCACAGGAGAGTAATAAATATTATAGGAGTGTATACATGTCATTGGTGTAACACCCAACCCCCTATCCACTTTTAGGTTGGTGGGATGTTTGATTTTCATCTTCTTAGAACTCGAGATGATTATTTAGGTTAATTGGTGCCTATGATTTGTAATTTCTACTCGGAAGTGGTATCTATATTTCATTCATTTCAAATACTCTATTTCATAATTATGGTTATGCTTATACTATGATATCCATGGGATTACTTATACACAACCATAAAAAACCAAGTTGAAGTATTAGATTAGCTGTGTGAATCATATGATATGATGAACTAAAGGGAATAGAATATGATACATACTTGGGTGTGGTTCATTAGATAGAATGATTGGCCCCATAGTGGCCCACAAATGATGGTAATGTAAAAATAAATAAATAAAAAGAACCTTAAGAAGTCATAAAAAGAAGAAAAAATACAAGACATACCTGATCTTTGATATTCAAATGTGCAACATTGCATTGATACAACATCTATAGCATATGTAGATGCACAAACTGCATACTGTAGTAAATAAAAATAGAATTATATTTAGTTTTTAGTAAAAACCAAAAAATACTTTTAAGACATGTCAATAAATCCTAATAGAAATTAAAACCGATAAGATTGCAAATAATAAACACCATTGATATTCTTTTTTGTAAAAGCCATATGAGAGACGATTAAATAGTGACACACACACACACACACACATCTCAGATGCGACGACATGAATAAGCTCATCTTGGTTTCGAGAATAATTTATTGGAGCTCTCTGATCTTGGAGCAAACCTCTCTCGGTCTGAAGGAACAACAACGAAGTCAATATTGACTATGTTGTTGCTCCGTTGGATCGATAAAGGTTTTCTCCAAGAATAAATGTCTCAAATAAATTTTTCTCTACCGAACAAGGTCAACCACGTGAAGGTGGAAGCTCCTATGGCCCTTTCTCCCCCCTTCACATCACTCTCAATTCCCTAATACCCAATCTATATTCTACTAAAAAATATGCATTAAAAATATTCAAAATTGATAAAAAGTGATTGTAAAGCTATAAATGAGGTTTATCATTCAAAGGTATGTCATTTTTTTTTTTTTATAAATGAGATTTGTCATTCAAATATGTTACAAATATACTATCTATATAATGTAAAGCTATCTGTCTTATAAAATTATTATACATCATCAATTTCTTTTAGTATTCTTTTGTGTTTTCCAATTCTTAAATAATTCATCCATGTCCATGTTTTCGTTTACTAGGTGCTCTTCAACAACTGATGTTGCTTCATTCCTTTCATGTCGAGCACGTCGGGTCTCATACCCATGGTCTGGAGGCTTCTGTGAGGGGCCATCACCTACAAAAAAAAACATTAAATTTATATGGCCAATTTTTAAATATCATTGAAGTAGTTCATTAATATTAAAAAAAACTTATGCAATGTAATTATTTACCTACTGGTCCACTAGTCGGCACCGTTGGAATGGCTTCCCTATTTTCCTGATCATCTTCAGGTCGAGGAGGCTCAACTACGACATTCTCTGTCATTGAAATGACATAATTTATAAGGACAAAACCGTAAATGTATAAGTAATAAAAATTAGAAGTACGGAATTATTAAGTATATGATTAATATACAACCATTTTACCATCGCGGGCCTCAGTCACAGGAACATTTTGGGGATGCACCCCACTGGAATGGGGCTATTGGGGAGCACCATGATCTTCTGGCCGCACTATTAACGCTTTGTTGTCCAATGCTAATGGTTTAATTGATAGTGCTGCTTCCATGATTAAAACAAAGTAAGACATTAAAGTTGTGGACGATATCAAACATTTACGTATTTTATAAGTAATGAAAGGTTAATGCAGACTATTTTTTATTTACTTTATCCCACAAACTGGATCTTGGGGTCTACCCCATGCTTTTCCTATGATCAACCATGACTTTATAGTTGTACTTGTAACCAAGTTGGAGGTCTTCCTCCGTGGTTTCAGTTCCGAAGTTGTCGCCCTGCATTACATAAGAGCATGTTTTTTTAATGTTTTTGGCTACAATAAACTGAAAGTTGTAAGGCGATACAAATAATATTCTTAAGATGTTTGGTTACTTACGATTCATGACTGTAACCTCGAGTAGCCGCCCTGGCCTAGCTTGTGTTAGCCATGTTTGACAATCCTTTCTTTGGTTGCCTTTGAAGTGTTAGACAACCTATCATAAAAAAATTCAAGTATGTTATATACCACACTTTTATTTAGATCTAAAGAAAATTAAAGGTATTGAAATCAAAATATTGTAATTTACCTTGGGGTACCAGTTATTTTTTCTCATGATTTTTTCAATATATTTTCTTTTGCATCATCAATGACCGCCTTCCACTCCCTCTCTGGAATCAAGGGAGGAGGCTCATACTTAGGGTTTCCTGCCAAGATTCGTCTCCAAACATCCTACGTATATTTTAAGTATTCTCTTGTTGCAAAGGTGACTGCTTTTTTATTGAACGTGTCTACTCCAAAGAGGCCTTTCAGATAATTCATAAGTTCTTTTTTGAGGTTGGAATTCTGGCAATTCCACCTCATGCATAAGGTTGCCCCAAAAATCCATAAGGCCTTGCTCTTCAGGTGCTTATAAAAATGGTCGTTTCCTACACAAAAATATATGATCATTATTTTAAAAATAATAATCTAGATGATTTGTATATGAGATGGACAACGTGAAACAATTAAAATATGAAAAACTACTTGAGAGTCTTATTTGTTTTAATGAAAGTCTGTTATCGTCGACCAAAAATGTGCACATAAGGGTCCTCGTGATGGTCACACGTCTAACTCTAGGAAATGCAACTATGTCAACCACATCATCAACCTCATCTCTGTCACCACCTCCAGAGCTTGACTGCTGTGTGTATGCCTGGTGGTGCATGTCATGGCACATATCTAAATTAGGTGTGGAAAATAAAGAAGTAAACAATACTATAGCAGCTGTATGACATCTTGCGTCAAGACTTTGTGGTGTCTCTATAGTACCACTACTACCAACACTGAGTTGAACAAGATCCAAAAATATCTTTATATAAAATCAAATGTTTTCTCGTGAGATAATGTAAAAGTTAAAAAACAAACTTTCATAATTGAACATATGAGTACATTAAAAAAAAACACTTTAAATTATGGTTATTACCTTATATGTGTTAAGCCGTGACATAAGGAGATTGATCATTTCTAGGACGTCTGGAGTTTAATCTTGATGGTCTAAAAATCTATCAAGTTCCTTGTTCACTTTAATGATCTTTCTTTTTATTAATACCATCAGATCAGGGGATGAATACAACCCCTCCTCATTGGCATAATCATGATCAACATGGCCTGCCGACTACATATAATTTCAACATGAAAATCAATGTTATTTCAGTTATACAAGCAAATGAAATAACTGATTGCCACATAAATAAAATTATATAAACAAATAATAAAATTCACGTAAAATGAAAGTCGAATTTGATAATCATTTACATGTTCTGCGGTTGGCTCTTTTCCAAGATCATCTTGCCACATTATAATATAATTAGAACTCCCAAATATTTAAAAAATTGTTAATGATATCAAAAAAACTGATTGCCACCCAAATAAAATCAACCTCCCACATTATTATGAAACTGGGACCGTGAAATATTTAAAACATTGTTAAATATCAAAAAATATAATGCAATAAGTAGAGGTTTCTTAAATAGGTGTTTCATAAGTACCCACACACTATTAGTCGACGTTTCTATTCGATTCAAATGGTAATCCCCTAATAACTCTTCCCAAGGATATATCTTTATTATTGCACACATGACTACCCGATTCTCTTCGTGTCCTTCATATATGCAATTCGGTTGATTGTTTATTGTCCCGGGTCGTGTGCTGTTTATAAACCCTGCGATATGCTGGAAGCTTTAGGCCTTCCATCAATATAGATAATCGCTCCCTTATTTTTATCGTTGTTTATTAGATGTATATAATTTGAGGTGAGTGCATATATTCACATACTTCTCATGTACTGGACCAACCACATCCAATTGTTATAATTGTAACATGGTGCGACATAGTCCATCAATTTAGTTACTGTATTGTATTTTACAGTTATTCCATCCATGTAAAATAGCCCCAGGCCATGCAGGGAGGATGGTGCAATACGATATGTCCTATTGTTAAAAATGAAGACAATGTCTAACAGAGGCAGTTCCTTAGATACCAATTGCTTCACCAGATGCTCATACATGAGTGGCACCACTATGTCTCATATGATCTCATCATCATAAGAGCATGATCCTCCTTCGACAAGAAAACATTCCACGCATCTACAGAATTTTCTTCTGAAATTTTTACCTCTGGTCCTTGTTTGCGTATCGTATCTACTAGATGTAGTCACATTTCCCTCTATTTGTCCTACGTTTCCCTCACTTGAGGAAGAAATATCCGACAGGTACCTATTTGGTTGTACCTTCAGTCGCATGTGCACGTGTTGTCAGTGAGTAATCCATCCTCATCCTAGTTCCAATTTTCGAACTTTTTTTTTATATTCAAAGTTCTAAATGAATTTTTCTATATATTTAGTTTCGGATGCACAATTATAGGGTGAAATTACCTAAATTAGTATGGGCACTCATGCATGTGGATTCCTAACTTAGTGAAGGTTATGAATGTCTAGGTGGGTTTCACCTAGAGAACAGTGAGAGGAAGAACACAATTCCACATGGAGCTTGAAGACACATAGGGGGATTTTGTGGATGCCCTCAATGAGTAATATTACCATGTGGGGAGCTATGGGGACCAATACACCAAATGGTTGCATCTCCACCCGGGCCAGGATCAAACTATGGGACTATACCAACACCTTCCATACCTTTACTACAAACTTAGGAAACTAACCAGCATAGAGTTCTAAAATACCACAATGGTACACAAGTATATACATACTAAGATGGATTTTTTGGAGATATAATGCAAGGGAGAAACCCATAGACATGTGGTTAAATTAAGGATAAGTTCCAGCTAAAGGGTAAAGCAAAGTTTGGCCTTAAAACAAATCACAACCACCTATAACGTGCAAACAACTTGATCAATCATAGTCATTTTGCATAGTGTACTTGTCCACTTTCAGTGCACAAAGAACTTGAACATTATAAAAGCATCCATGGTCCATGACTTGTCACAACCAAGAGAAAAAAGTGCCAAAGGGGAAGATGAAACCCTCAGGCTATGAGAGATAAAACCCCTTCAAAGTCATCAATCACATATAATTCCCAAATAACCAATTTCAATCTCAAGATGAAGATTCCCACAATATGTTTTTGGGGATGAAATGTAAGCACACACTTAACATGGAAAATATCAAATTAACCTTCAAAATGCAACATATTTACAAGAATACAACATATTTACAAGAAAAAAATGATGTAGTGAACAATGACTATGATCATTCATTTCCCTCTTTGGAGAAAATGAACACTAAACGTCCCCTTAACAACGCAAAGACGTCATCATTATCCAACTATTTACTACAAGAAGACAAATAAAAAGTGTTCCCCTTGCTGTAAAAGCTTAAAAAACAAAGAGTTTTCGATTATTGTAAAAGCGTTGCAAAAAGTGTTTGCCTTGGTGTAAAAGCTTTGAAAAAGCAACGTTTTTCGATTAATGTAAAATCATTTGCCAAACAAATTCCCTTGCATGGAATTGAATGGGGCCTCTCCGACGAGAGTCGAGTATAAATTAACTACAATGAAGCAACTTACCAATTAAACATAACCAAAAGTAATTTTAAAGACATTGAAATTCAATTTTAAAAAATTGATGGACGTTGCAATTTGTTTGCATCTACAATTAAATGAATGGCCCATATTTGTTCAAGGAATCACAACCTAGATATTGGGCTTATGTGTATCATTGAAATCCAAGAAATGTCTATCTGCAACTTCAAGAAACATCCTAGTTGGTCATGCTATGTGAAATGATGGCTTGAAATCTGACATGGCCAATATCAAGATCACACCAACAAACCAAAAGCGTGTTCCGATCTTGTAGAGAACAAAAGACACTGTGGAAATTCCATAAGCTATTATTATGACATCACTCCATTTATGGATGAACTTCACTAAAAGGATGTTGAGTTTTTATTTTCAAACGACCCCCAAGAATATTTTGATTTGTTGAAGACGAAACTAGTCAAAGCTCTTACTCCAATAATTCACGATTGGAACACGTAGTATAGTGTGCAAGTTGATGCCACAAATATTGTTTTTTATGCCATCTTACCTCAACTCATGGAGGGAAATATTGACCATCCACATTATTATGTAAATAAAAAGTTGAATAAGGTAGAAATGAACTATTTGATGATAGAGAGAGAAGGCCTTGGAATGACATTCTCTCTATATCAGTTCTAACATTAAACTTGTCATGAAACTTTTATTATCTATATTGATCAATTTACACTAATGTATATTGTGAACAAGCTAGTGCATCATGATCACATTTACATATGACTCTTACTCTTCCAAGAATTCAACTTTCAAAATGTAGAAAAGACATGTAAGTCTCACATCAAGCTTGACTGCTTGTTGAGAGTCGACTCAAGAGAAGAACCAATGGTATAGATGAGGACATTCCAGATGAAAATCTATTCAAAGTAAAAGATTTCCTAGAATATCTAGTGGAGTAGATTCTTCATGATAGCTAAGTATCCATGGACATGCAATAACATAATAAATATGTGTTGTTATGAAAGTTGTTTACTACACGACTGACAGACACTTGTACAAATTGTGATGAAATGATATCCCGAGGAGATTCATCCTTGAACATGAAATGTGGGACATGATTGAAGAAGCACATGATGGGGTGTTAGGTGGACATTACCAAACTGATACAATAGTAAGTAAAATCATTTATGAAATACTATGGTGGCTTAATTTGTATGAAGACTATAGAACTCTTTTTTGCAGGAAAAATTTGCAGGGAAACCCAAGGGATGCTTCCTCACATCTGTGGATGGAATCCTTAGTAACCTCATCGACATAGATCATTGCACCTATCCTTGGGGGATTCAAACTGAGCACCCGTTGGCACATAACTACCCAAATTCCCAACAACGTTGGCAACAACTAGTTGAGATAACCCCTTGGTTACATTGACTATAGAACTTGTATAGATACTTGAAACAAATTTTAGGGAATGGGTAGATCTCTATAGAAATATGAGATCCCATAAGAACCCATTCTTCCATAGTCTCCATTTGAGATGTGGGAAATAGGTTTTTTCAATCCATTTTTTTACGAGAGGAAGGATGCTTAAAGATAAATACATAAAATTAAAATTGTGTTATTAACAAAGTGTGCATAAGTAGAACTAGTATGAGACTATATTATATAGACAACAATGAGGTTTAATTATGAGAATATAATTATAAGGTTTTGATGCCCCTTGTCAATAATAAGTGATCAAGGGACCCACTTTTAAATCATACTATTGAGATTTTAATATATGAATTCATGATTCGACATAGAAATAGATCTCTTTGTCGCCCTTATCCCAACGAAGTAGTAGAGTCTCTCTATGCAATTTTGATGCAGGGCCTGACCAAAATTCACAACATCAACATGGATGAATAGGATGACAAATACTTGATATTCTTATGAGCATATAGGAAAACCCATAAAAAATATATAGGTCATACCCCCTTTAAACTTGTGTCGAGACGAGAAAGTAGTGGCTCGAATGAACTTGATGCCTTCAACAACAAAAAATACAAGTGTGTTTAAACTGACATGATGACATCTATGGAAGATAAACCAATAGATATTATGACTTAACAACATGCACCATATTGTCAATAGATACAAACGAAGCAGTGGAATCCCACCATGATCAAAATATACAAAAGAATCAATTCAAGATTGGTGACCTCGTATTAGTATACAACAGTAAAATTGGAAATCATTAGACCTGGAACTTGCATTGTCAAAGACATCATAGCTAATTTCTTGGTCCAATTAAAGATAGTTTAAGAATCTATATTGAAGAAAATTTTAAATGGGGAAAAATTAAAGAGATACAATGCTTGAAGACCCCGATATTTCTTTTAAAGAGAAATAAAAAATCTATAGGTTAGTTAGGATAAGCGTGGTTACCACTTTGTAGTGAAAAGGTTGCTAGTCAAATATTGAAACCGTTAACCATATTGGAAAAATGTTATAGTTCAAAGTTTACTATTTTGACATAAGCAAAGAAGAATGGCAGTTGACTAGTCAAATGAAGAGAAAGAAAAATAAACAATTTAGGGAATGGAGTTTCATAAATAAAGAAGACCTTCTATCATACAATTGAGATTTTAGGTAAGAAGATATTAGAGGAAAATCATTAAGGAGGGAGAAATAAGTCACCGAGTAGTCCAATGAGATTTGGAGTAGAGTTGGGCTATGGAGAAATTAATGGGATGTTGTATATGCTTATGAACCAAGATCGAGATAATGAGCACAAAATCTTCATTGAGAGAAAAAATTGAAGGAGAAGATGGAAATTTGATAGAGGAGGCAACCCAACAAAAGTTGACATGACCAATTGACAAATAATTGACCACATATAATTTAACGAGGAGATAAGAGGTTAAATAATATGCAAGAGAGTTAATGGGAGATGGAAAGTCCAAAAGAGGATGAATGGAGAACCGACCAACCTTCAGAGAATTGTTGAATATTTTTGCACCCAAATTAATGGAATTAAGATTAATGAAAGTAGGGCCAATAAAGGTGGGATCAACGATAAATATGTCAACATAAGAAGAGTTGACAAAAAATTAGTTTGACGAGTGGAAGGGAAATGGAAAGTGAGTTAGTGTCACCTAAACCAATGAAAGTTAGTTTGACCAGTGGAAGATTAATGGGATGTAACTCGATGAAAGGTAAGAAGATATGCGGAAAGGATAAGGCATTAAAGGAAGTATAAATATTAAAGAAAGTAGTCATTCAAGCAATAAATGAGGAAAAAATCAATAAAACACATCCAGTTAAGAAGAAATCCACAAAAGTTTCCAAAAAATCATTATGTTCCTAAGAAGCCCCAAATGACAGAGAGAGAGAGAATTCCATTAATATAGTAAGAACCAATAAAAGTGGTAGTGACAATGAAGAGATGGGGATTATAATGATGAGAGAAAGAGGCAAAACAATAGCACCGTTTGTCATAGAAAATTAAGCCCAAAACTAGAATGGAGGTCATTAAAAAATTATAGATAGATGAACTAAGATGGGTTGAATAAAGGAAGAGATATAAAACCTGGGGTAAAATAAAGTTGTGGAAAATTGAAAAGGAGAAATAGATAGGCAAAGTAATAAACATTTTTGTTGGCGACGGAAGTCACTCCCGGATTGCTATCAGAAGCAGAGCCCGACGCCCATCAGTTTTATGTCACAGTTTGTTTATAGATGGGGTGACCGAATGGAAGCCAACTAAAAATGATATCATTCCAACTCCAAACTAGGCCAGGCATACATAGGCGAGTGAGGTCTTTATAAACTTCAGACAATGAGTTGTAGTAAAGGGTGAACATGCGAAGGACTTATATGGGAAGAGTGCGAAGGTCTGTTATAAACGACGAGTTCCTAACAGACTGTAGAAGAAGGCATCCAAACGCAAGGTCTTCTTGCACTTAAATACAAAAAACCATAGAATACAATAATGCAACGATAAATCATTTATCACAACAGAACCGCAATAATTCGCGTGACTCAGTCTATCACGAACTCTCTTAGCATGAGACGAAAATTAGATGGAGTGAGGAAAACTGTCTGTCATAAAACAAGATATCTCATATACAGATGCATATCCAACAAACTAGAATGTCTATTAAACTTTACAGTAGGGATCTCTGCTCTACCATCGATCATTACAAAATGGAAAAAATGCCTACATATACTCCTCCCCTCCTCTCGGCCAGTGGAGGCGTCTCAAAACTTTCAAAGGGTGACGTCTTCTCAATCAAATCTGTCCTTTATTCCCCTGTAATACGCCTCTTTAATTCAGCATGGCTCATGCCAAGGTGGTAGCTGAGCCCTTTGAATGTTGAATTGGTGTGTGCAGGTTCTTCTGGCGAGTTGAAGACTCGGCGTGGCTTTCCTGAAAAGAACTGGTACAGGGGACCCTCCCGGGTAGATTTTTGGTTGGGACCTCCATACTCTTCAATAAATGACTGAGGAGAGGCCTCAACCGCCCACTCTTCTCTGCATTCATTCATGGCAGCTACTGGGATTTCATGTCGAATCAGTGCCCGGAGAATGTAGTGCTTCCTATCTTTCCTCACGGTCTCCTGCATTTCACCGTGACTTTTCCCCGACTCTGTATCGGGTTCCGGGGTTTCGCGTTCCCTATTGTCAAGAGTTCTTGACCCTTTGAACTCCTGATCACCGATTCCCCGATGAGCGCTCCTTTCACGCGCGAGCCCTCCTGAGCTTAACTCCTGTCACATAAGACCATACCTTCGTGACCGTGGCCTTACCCTCTTATTGAAGTTTCGGCGCTTGCGATGTCACGGTTCACAAGTCCTCCATACTCGCGAATCTCCGATCCCCAATGGCTCATGGCTGTTGACCTGTCAACGATCCCTTCCCTGTCACGAAAGCTTGCCACCTGTCCTCCGTCGAATTTCGTGGCCCCACGCGCTAACCAATGGTTGCCGAGATATCGCTTCTTGCAATCTTGCAACTCTGGACGCAAATCTTTGCGGCTCCAACTCACGAACCTCCGAGTTCGCGATTGTTAGAAAAATAGGACCGCGGAGCAATAAAATAAAACAAATGCAGAAGCAAAACATAGAAGACACACAATACAAGAGAGACACAGATTTACGTGGTTCACCCAATGTGGGCTACGTCCACCAGAGAAACTGCCAGGTCCTTCCTTTATTATTATCCAGCAAATGAAGGGATACAACCTACAACAAAACCCGCTGTAACTTCCTCTTCTTTCTCTCACAG
>JZKD02S1674240.1:594545-627018 GCA_000966675.3 Picea glauca | reverse complement strand
AACTCATCCTTCTAGAAGATTCCTTCTAGAAGAATCGAGAACTTATTCATTTTCTCCTTTAGAAACATGTCTGCACCCTAACCATTAACACAGTGCGGAAAATCCGCAGTCCAGATGAATGAAGCCTGCGGAAATTAAGGATTTCCGCAGGAGAGTATATAAGCAGCCTGCGTACCATTCTTAAAATATGATTTTGAGAAAATGATAAATGTAACCTTCTTCTAGAAAATGTTCTTAATGAAGAGTTTGATCTTCTATCACCATGACATGATCATGTTATCATCCCGATAACCAAAAATGTGGATAACACTTATCCAATCAGTCAGTAACAATAAGCAGTAATCAAATAAAAATATATCATGATATCTATCATAGTACACATTTTTCTTAAGAAAAAATTGTTCAACCATGTACACATCTGAAACCCTAATCATGTATAAGACTTTTGAACTCTTTTTCACTCTAGCTATGCAATTACCAATTTTTCCCTTACTGTCATAGTTGAACACACACCTTTGTCACTATCATGAGTGATCATACCTGAAATAAATATTTTATCTCTTTCTATATCCTCTTCTTTGATACTTCCTTCATATATATGCATAGATACTGAAATGGAATGAGGTTAATTAACGTTCTCACAAAAATCTAACTTGTAATGAGAAAGTATTAAAGTAAACAAGATACTAAAAAAATAACATGAATACTTATCTATTTTTTTGTGCGGGGAGGCTCCACAGACTCCACCATTTGTTATATTTCTTCAGATCAACTATCTTAAAGTACATAATCCTCAATTTCTACTAAATATTTCTTTGATGGAGGAGATTCCTCTTCCTCTACCACATGTGCTTGATACTTTATTTTCCCTTTTCCTTATGCTTGGTCTTTTTCTATTCTTCCTGTGGTTTTGGTACACTCACTGTGACATGTTCTCATCTAGAATCATCTACAACCTATGCTTCCAAAATATGAAGATTCCATATCCTTTCAGCTTGTCTTCTACCCTCATATTGATAGTCATTCTTTGTTGCAATAGAAACCATATCCCTCTGAGCTATAGAAATAATAAAAAACTCAAATTTCTTGGATCGGAAAATTAAACTCACCAAAAGATGCACTGGACTGAGGTGAGTATGCTGGTATACTCAGTTTATGAAAATTCCAATTTCTGACCCTTGAAACTGGACCAACGGATTTCTGGACTGGTGCTTGAGGTTTTCTAATGCTTTTGGGTTTCTGGTACTTTTGGTTTTCTGGTACTTCTGGTTTCATGGTACTTCTGGTTTTTCGGCACTGGTGAAAACTAGGGTTTCACTTTTGGGGATTTCTATCCACTGAAAAGGTGCTCTAAAGGTGCCAATGATTTCCTTAGGCTATGACACACTTTTCTAGATGATCTTTGGGCTGAAATTCCTCTTTAATAAAAAGACCTAATTTTCTTGTATGACAACAGTGACATTTTTTCCTTTTCTGTGAAAGATGCTCTCTTGAGCTTACCTCTAATACCATGTTAAAGTTTATTTATTAATCTATTATTATTAATTCTTCATGATAACAACATCATAATAAGGATGTTACTGAAAGAAACACAATCATAGACTACACAAGCATTTATCCTCAGAAACCCTTAAGGGGAAGAAAACCCAACAAAACTTCTTTAATATAGATTCAATAACCAAGTATAGTGTCTCTCATAAGAGATATCTCACCAAATAGAAGATCCACCGGAAATACTAACCAGAACAAAGTAGTGAACCACTTAGACCAAGATAGTCCTTCACGATGATAACCTTCACCTTTACTGAGATACTCTTCCTTGTAGTTGTGTCACTTCTCCTTGTAGTTGCGTCACTCTCAGACTTACGCACTTGATAGAGAGAGCTTGATGATTGTGTGTACAAATGAGGTGTTAGGCCTCTTATAAATACAAGTTGTTCCCCACCAATAATTAGGTCAGGGTCAACCTGTACACTTTACCTTTCTAATTTACATTTGAATTTTCAATATAATATATATATTTATTTTATCTTTTACTTTTTCCACAAAAGGGGATAATAATATTCTTTGTACTTACACAATATTTTAAGATATAATCGATAATATCAGGAGGCTCCACTCACACCAGAGTTAATCATGCAGTTGCGCGAGGTCGGTTGAATTGATATCCCCCTGATACCTTCTTACCATCATAGATATTTCTTGGGATCTATTCGTATATGGGGATATTGGTAGTTCCCTTACCTCCGTGAGAGGTGGTGATTTCAAGGTTTTGATCTTTTCTACCCTTCCCATATGGTGGACTTGACTTATGACTATTCTTTTGTGCATCGTTTATACAATGGTTTATTAGTTGCTTGACTTAGGTGCCACATAGGTGACCTACAAGGGTTATTCTGCAGGTACCCTAGGTCAGATAAGGGTCGAACAACACACAATGTTTATGTAGGATTACCTCTTAAGGGGGATTTGATCAAATGGTTATTAAGCCCACGAGGGCCCTTATAATGGATTATTTTACCTCCTATATTTAGTAGGGACTCTCAGTCCCCTCCTGGGTGAGACATACCTTCTTCAGGGAGGGAGGCCACTCTCAACCACTTTACCTCGTTTGTATTCATATTATCCATTTGACTTTTGATGTGCTCTTTGATTACTAGTTGGCCTTAGGATTGATTTTTCCTCTTTAGAGTCTTAATTCATTGTGGAGTTGGACTAGTATCCATACCTGTCCTATCGCTTGTTACATTTACCATCATTTTTTGAGTCTTTGCCTTCTAAAAGGTGTAGATTTATTAGGTGTGGTACACACACATCCACTGTTTAGACTTGTTATTCTACAAGGATGAGTATTGAACCTAGTCTTAAAGACATTAGGAGCCCTTCGAATCCGACACCCACTATAGTTAATGGCACCCCTTCGACCCCTACAACCAAAATGGTGTTAGTGATAAAGGCACCTATCATTACTATGAATCGGCCTATAGTGAATGCTCAATCTCTTTCATTGAACCCTTTTGGGTCTCTTGGTCACTCATCGGGCTATAATTTTTAGTTCATCCCTATGGCCTCTAGTCCTTTTTCTTATGGTATGCAAAACTTTACTTCGCATTTTCTAAATGTTATCCTAGCTGCTGGCCCTAATGATAGCATTGGGATTGGGGGAACTACACCTACTTATACTCCATTTTCATTTGGTGTTTCTCAAATCCCTCAAACGATTCCTAATATGGGAGGCATTCCTACTTTTAATCCCAGGTCTAATCCTCTTGCTTCTAGGTGGAACAACCAACCTGGTAGACAAGCCTCTACCTAAGTTCCATCCTACACCCCTACCTCCTCATTTCCCATTTCGACCAATATGTTTGGCATGACGAATCCACTTCTATCCTCTAGATTCACACCCAGAGGATGTCAGTTGCATGCTTTGGGAAACCCCCAACATGGATCGAATCTAGTTGGGGGAAATTTTTATAACCCCCAACAGAACATTCCTACTGGAATGATGCCCAACCAACCTTTTATGAATCATTTTGGAGGAGGGTCTTACAATCCTGGACAGGTCCATGGTGCTTACCAGAACCCTGAATGGGCTGCAGTTCCTCAAGCACAATCTTTCTTAAGATCTTGGGGCCAGATGTCACAACCCTGTCTCCCTTTTCTAGCCACGCTTAATCTACCATAATTCTCTAAGTTGATGAATGATCCTATGAGTCATGATCCTACATGCCCCCCCATCCCCACCAAGATTCCTCAGACATTCTGAAATTCGAAGGTAAGAATAGCGAGGATCTTGGTGATCACGTTACTACATTTCACCTATGTTTCTCCTCAAATTCCCTTAATGATGATTCTATTCGATTAATATTATTTAAACTCACCCCTATTGGAGTAATTGTGAAATGGTATATCGATCTACCTAGGGGGGCATAAGGTAAATTTATTCAAATGGTATTAGTCTTCCTTAACAACTTTCAATTGTCGGTTCATTATGATGATGACCTAGAACTTTTGTCAACTTTACGCCAGGACATAAATAGTCATATATGAGACCATATACAGGAGTGGTGTAGAAGGAAGAGGTTGATTAAAACTCCTATACCCACGACCTTTATTTTAGAATGGTTCCCTAAGTATTTTCACCCTCTTGTTTCAAAGGATGTTGCTACAGTCGGGGTTACCACTGAGGAAGAAGTGACTTTTAAATCTGAGCAGCTAGATCTGATATACGATCAGTCTGGGATGTTATAACACATTATTTCGGATGCACTATGGTCAACTTATGACACTAGACATAAGACCAAACCTCATGCTGATGGAATTGTGGGTATTGCCAATGTAAAATGCGCAGACTTGGTGACAAGGAAATTGACAGAGTTTTCTCTAAACCAGTTTGCAGGAGGACCAACTTCATCTATGTCTTCCAATCCCACTCAGTCGACAGATGTACACTCTGTGCAATCATCGGCCAACCCAAATGGTAACCAACAACTAGGAGGGAATAATAAGAAAGAACGTAATAATCACAAGGGTGGGAAAAATAATAATAAACCCAAGGACAATGGTAATAATTAGAAGACGAATAATAATTCTAGAGAGGGAAAATGAGAAAGATGTAAGGTGAAGTTTCCCTGTAAGCTTTGAACAGATGATCACCTTACCCATTTATGCCCCAAACTTGTTGAAGATGCGAGGATATTATATTTACCACCCTCTATGCTGACAAATCCATTCCCACATCATCAACACATGGCCTCGAGTTCCTCAAACACAGGAAATATAGTTGGTGGGAGTCAAAACCCATCATTGCAAGACGACGATCATTTCTGTATCAATATGGTTTATGCAAAAGTTAATGTAGCCACTTGATCTCAAGATTATATCTCTTCACAGGATATTCTTGGTCTATAATCTCCTCTTCCTCCTCTATAAATAAATTTTCATATTGAATAACTAGAGCCACCACCTCATATTCCAAAAGGAGTAATCAATCTCTCTACCCACAATCCAAATGCAAGAGCCACCCAAAACTACTTTATTGTTGAGGATCTGGGTCAAACCCCTTGTGCTATGTCGATTTTGGAGGTACTCCAGACATGTCCTTCTATAACCTAGTGACTCAAAATTTATCAAGTTTGACATCACAGATGTGAAGCCTTGCTTTCCTTACCATGTGGCTTTCCAAATCCACATGGGTTACTCAAAGTATACCATCAAACGTGCAATTGTTGATGAAGGCGCTGCTACATGTGTGATGTCCTTGATATGTTGGAAATCTCTCGATTCTCTAACTCTTTCTAAGTCATTGAACATGTTGACTACTTTGAAGTTCATTCCTTCCATCCTCATGATATTCTCCCTACCTTTTCAGTCTAGTTGGGTGGGAGTATGGTAGAGGTGGAGGTAGAGGTAGTTGATGCACCTCTTGATTATAAATGGTTACTAGGATGCAATTGGACCTATGATATGGTTTTTGTATTACCATTCATCCTCCATACTCTTTCTTTTCCTCATGAAGGGGAGATCGTGATGATCGACCAGTTATCCTTTGTGTACTCTATTCCTAATGCATCTATTGGATAGTTGATCCTTGTGATAAAAAATTCTCTGTTGACAACTAAGAATATCGGTGTCAAAATGTATTCTTCCCTTATGGGTACTTTTGAATTCAAGGCACCGAGTCATGATGTTTGTTCCATGTCTAGTAGGGCAGTATTGACACAAAGGTCCATTCCTTTCTGCACTTCTTATTTTAGTGATCCATGGACCCTACCTTCCTCGACTTCATCTTGTGAAGGTCAATTGCATGCTATAATGGCCATGCCACTATCAAAAAAAAATATTGTGTATTTGTTCTTGACTCTTTCATTGATCTCGATCTTGTTACCTCGTCAATAGACGAGGAGGATCCCATTCTTAGGCCCATGTGGGACACTTCAGTGTCTTGTTCACATGATTTCCTTGATGATACTTTGCCTTAGGATGAAGCTATCATCAAAGACATCAATGGTTCCAACAAACCTTGGGATGATATGCATCACCACTCTTATTTTCTCCTAGAGATTGAACGAATCGAACAAGATGACTTTCAATATCCTTTGACTCAGATAGGAGGTTGCGTCGTAGTTCCACTTGAAACACATGACATTTATGTTGAAGTAAATATGGTAAGTATTTCTCCTACCATCACGACCGATATCTCTCGTACCCCTGGAAAGATTGAAAACGTAAATATCATTGCATATTGTTCACCAGAACAAATCCTGATCTACACTGAACTCTTCAAGGAATTCTGAGATGCATTTGCTTGGTCATATGAAGAGATGCCAATAATCAACCCTCGTATTCTTGAGCATGAAATTAGAACTTATTTGGATGTTGAACCTGTTTGGAAACATCTTAGTGCTATTAATCCTTGGAAGGCCCCTGCTATTAAGGTGGAGATGGAGAAGCTACGTAATGTTGGCTTCATCTATGAGGTTCCCTTGAATGAATGGGTATCCAATCCTATTCCCGTAAATAAGAATCAAGGAACTATCTATGTATGTATGTAATTTCATGACCTGAACAAGGCATGTCCTAAAGACAACTTCCCGACACCTTACATCGATCGAAGTATTTTCTTTTATGGACAAATTTTCATGGTATAACCAAATTCAAATTAAATATGAGGATCAATACAAGATGACATTTATTTTTCCTTGGGGTACTTTCACATACAAAAAAAATCCTTTAGGCCTTAAAAATGACGGAGCAACCTTTCAACGTGCCATGAATTTCTCTTTTCATGATATTAAGCACATAGTCGAAGCTTACCTTGATCATCTTCCTAATCACTCTCGCAAGAGAGCGGATCATGCTACGCACCTTCGACTTGTTTTTTAAGGATATCATTACTATAGAATCTGGTTGAATCCTCACAAGTGCATCTTCTATGTTAATTCTGGTCGTATTTTTGGATTTCTAGTTTCTGAGACTGGGATCATGGTAGATCCATTAAAGGTTGAGGCAATACTTCAATTGCCTCTCTCGTGCACTATTAGACAAATTCAAGGTTTACAGGGGAAAACTAACTTTATACGTCGGTTTATAGTGAATTATGCCAATATTAGTATGGGTTTCATGCATATTTTGAAGAAGGACACCCATTTTATCTAGGATAAGAGAGCCGAAGAGTCCTTCGATGCTTTGAAGAAAGCCTTGGCATCAACGCCCCTACTGAAGTCTCCTAACTACAATAGGGACTACTTTATTTATATCCTCGCATATGAAGAGATGATTGGTATGGTTCTGGTTCAATAGGATGACAATCTCTACGAGCACGTCATTTACTATCTTAGTCGAAACTTAGTCGGTCCTGAACTTAATTATTCTCACGTTGAAAAGCTATCTTTGGTTGTTGTCCACACAATCCAATATTTGAGTCATTTTATATTATTTTGCAAGACTATTGTGGTTGTTGATTTCACTACATTTCAATACGTCCTTACCAGGCATATCATAGGGGGAAAATATAATAAATGGATTGTCATTTTATAAGAGTTTGATCTCGATTTTGCTTCTGTAAAATCCAAGAAATCACTAGTATTTGTGCAGTTAATATCTGAATTTACACTATTAGATGAGGATCTTATCCATGTTGATTCATTTGTGGATGAACACATTTTTCTTGTCTCGTCATCTGAGCCCTGGTATGGAGACATTTTTCTCTATCGTTAGAATTTGAAGTTCCCTCAGCATCTCTCACGAGATGATTGATGACATTTGAGGTACCAAGATAAGAATTATACTATTGTCAGTGGCACTTTGTAACTCTGAGGAATTAACAATATGTTTCTTCTCTGTTTAACTCATGGAGAAGCCGAGTCATTCCTAAACAATTGCCATAATGGGGCTTGTGGTGGTCATCTATCCATGCTTGCAACAACCCAAAAAATCTTGCAAGGTGATTATTTATGGCCTACAATATTTAAATATTGTTTTGAAGAAATTAAGAAGGATCACCCCTATCAGGTGTTCACTCGAAAAATGCACTCGCATCCATCCCCTCTTCACCCATTCATTATTGTCGGTCCCTTCACCAAGTGGGGGGTGGACTTTGTGGATTTCAACACAACTTCGGCTAGGGGGAATCAACACATTATCGTGGTCATCGAATACTTTACTAAGTGGGTCAAGGCCATGCCTACAGTTAAATATGATGGGAATACTACCGCCTTCTTCATATTCAAACAAATTATCGCCCAATTCGTATCCCAAGTGAGATTGTCACTAATCATGGCAGTCACTTTTAGAACAAAATGATGTAAGAGGTAGCATCTAATATGGGGTTTATACATGGTCATTCTTGTCCTTATTACCTCGAATAAAATGGATAGGCAAAGGCTTTCAACAAGTCTCTCAAGACCATTTTGCAAAAAAATGTCAGCCAAAGTAAGTCCGACTGGCACATTATGCTATATCCCACACTCTGGGTGTATCGAACCCCAATAAAGACTACCACTAATTTTTCCCCTTTACAATTAGTACATGGTGTGGAGTCTATATTAACTGTTGAATGAGAAATCCCTTCTCTTAAGTTGGCAGTCAAGCTCCTACCTGACACTTATGATATCGAGCGATGCCTTGTACACCTAGAGAGTCTTGAAGAGCAACATCGAGACGCCTCTGCAGTGATAGAGGTTAACAAAAGATGTGTCAAGGTCCAATACGATAAGTTTGTCTATCCTCGGTTGTACATTGAGGGTGACTTGGTCCTCTTGTATGATCAAGAAAAATAACCACTGGGGGCAGGCAAGTATAAAACCATGTGGCACGATCCTTATATCGTGCGATGTGTCTTAGAAAATGGATCTTATGAGTTAGAAGATTATGAAGGGAATATGTTGGCCAAGCCCAGGAATGGGCTCTACTTGAAACAATATTACACTTGAGTCCCAAGCTCAGGTGGAACTCTTTGTATACTAATTTAATTTAGTGTATATATATTTTCCCTTTCTTTTCATCTTCAGTTTTCTTATCGAGTTTTCCCTTGGTTGGCATATGTAAATGTAGTCTTTGGTCTACCTAGGATTCATAGATGGATCCAGACGTCATACACGGAACTTGGCTTCCTCCACTTGGGTGGTGTACTCCCCTAAGGGTATACTGGTGTCTTCAGGTGGCGTATGCCTAGGGATATCCACGAATAATGTGGTCCAATATAACGCCATTATAGAACTTTTGCGTGATGCTATCTCACATACTATTCTCTCGTTAGAGCTTCGCCTGGATTCCTAGTTAGTAGTATTTCAATTGAAGGACAGTTACCGCGTCTATGATCCTACTTTACTCTGACAATTCCTACGAGTACGTGTTTTAGAGAGACAATTTTATTTTATTACTTATTATAACATTCCTAGGAGTTCTAATCATTTATCTGATGCTTATGCTAATTTCATTTTAGATTGGCATTTTTCACATAACTAAAGTAAAGAAAATCATCTCATCAATGTACACATTGTAAAATATAAGTAAGGTTGAAGATCCATGTTTCATATATATTTCAACAAATATGATGTTCATAGTAAAATATTGGGGCTAATACCCTAAATACACATATATAGACGATACTACGATATCCATGACATCTACGCCTTTGGAACTGGATGTGTGTCATGTTAACAAACTATGATGTTTGTGAGACACCAAAAGAGTCACACCCAAGATCTGGGCACACCAACCACCTGTTGTTGCATGGCTTCAGGCATATCCTCTACCTGAACCATGGGGATCCTATGAGTCAAATGATACAGGTTCCCATGCATGTTTTGTATGACTCTCTCAACTTATTCTCTTGCTGCCTCATCTCCCCAGTTCCTCCATTGATCTCCAGGAAACCCTTCCGACCATCACGGATCCACGTCTACATTACATAAGTGTCTAGTTAGTAATTAAGAACCATCCAAAAGTATTTTTGTTCTATTATACAAAAAAAAAAAAAATGACATATTTAAAAACATTTGACATACTTATGTCACCATAGGCATCCCCTGGTGGGAGTGGCATGTCTGGAATCCCTTTGAAGTCAATCCTTGGATAGGGATAGTCATCTAGAGCAATGGCCTATCACTTCCATCAGTAGAAGAAATCCTCATTGTAGGTTGTTGGCATCCTGTCTCCCCCCTATCACCTCATTACCTTGGTCCATCATGCCATGGATGGATTGCGAGGTCCTCTCAGAAGAATATTGACTCTAGGTCCAAAACCCAAAACCTGCTCGAGGATAAAACTACATAGGATAGAGGCAAACCCAAAATTACTCTTACTCCCCTGTTTTCATTCTATCAACTGACTCTTCATATTCTCCAGTAGGGAGGTAAACCATTCATATACTGTGGGTCTCACACATTGTACTACATAGAACATGAGGGGCCTTGATGCCTAGTGCAATGAGGTCAAACCTATGATCATGGTCAATACAAGGACAACAATATTCAGGCTGAGATTGTTTATCGCCCAAATTGGGATTTGACTCCCGACCTTTGGAGTCCCTTCTACACAGTGGGAGTCGATGTAGTCCTCTATTCACATTCCACTCACTTCTCCCCGTGATTTGAATTTTAAAACCTCTCCCTGATGTGATAATCCAGTCAAAAAGTATATGTCCTCTACTTCACTCCCCAATGGTTGCTCATCGAGTTTGAATATTTCACTCTCAAGGTCCCAGTAACCCACAAGCATCTCGAGAAACCTCACCTGGGACCTCATCCCTTTGAGTGCCCAAAATTTATATAAGCCACATCCTTTGAAGTCCATTTGGGCCTGTGGATCTTGATCCACAACAACATCAACCTCCTCATGATCTCTTTCTCTCCATTCAAGAACCATATTGCCAAAGACAAGTCAAGATTTGAGTTAGCATCTATAGAATTCATTGTTTATGTGTCTGTACTCGAGTTTCTTCACTTACAGTCATGTATAGGTCTCGGTATATGCTTCTTTTAGTTTTCACATGTGTGTATAACCCATCGTATACGCGATCCGATAGGAGACAACCCACATACACCAAATTTCATAATTTACACCCTAAATTACTCAAAATTTGGAACCTAATTTAATAATTTAGTCCACTGGAAATGAAGAGGAAGGGAAGAAAAATTACCTAGTCTAGACAATTTCTGATTGCATTGCATGGTGCTCCCACAATCACCATTTGAATCTCAGAGGTATTTTGTTCCAATTTTCACTATTTGGGTAAAAAATCAAAATGGTATAGTAATTTTTGGTGTTGTTACTATTTATAAACAATTTTTACCCACTTTCTATAGTTTTGAACCATTTTTTCACCTAATGGACTAATACAAAGGTGGATTGAGTTGTTTTTTGTAGTGTTTGTTAGCATTCAGTAAAGTTTTCTAGCTGGATGAAAAATGACAGAGGTAACTATTTCAACCAACTTTGGGTTGGATTCTGACCTTTCCAATCAGAGAGGGATCTCTCGAGAATATAACTATTTAGGATATTAAAAAGATTTGGCAATGTGTGTATAGAGGTCAAATTCTTCCATGGTGTAAAATTTAAAGGTGGTAGAACAAAATAGAAGAGCAATCCCATTGGGCAATGGGGTCCATTCCTGAAAAGTATGAAGAGTTATAAGATACATACTTCTAGAGGGAACAAAGACAAAATAGGTATGATGTTCAACCAAATAAGTAATATGTGATGGAAGAGAAGAGGAAAGAAAAGACTACTATCAACAAGAGGCATCTAATAGAGGGCGAATATCTTGGTGTAGTATTGGAAGAGGAAACATGAGGGCTGGCTACTGCAGGCAGAGCACCAATCGTGAGTGAAGTATGAAATAATAACCAAAAATACATAACAAGTATAATCCATGTGAGAAGGATCGCCAACAAAAAATGAATTCCTTCTACTACTTAAAGATTATTACTAGTAGAAAAAACACATTCATGAATATGAAGGACAAGAAAACACATTGAACATCAACACCGTGATGAATCTTGGCTATCTAATAAAAACCTTATCTTCTTATATTAAAATTTCATAAAAAACTTCAAAGTTCTCTTGCTATGAGGGTAAACCCCTCTTAGGCAAGTCCAACCATTTATTTATCTTTTTGATAGTATATAAAGATAAGTTACATATGGAATTCAAAATAGATCATCTTCCCCAAGATTCCAAAAATAGCTACCGGTTACAAAGGGAGTAACGTACTAAAACCGAGCTCCTACTTTCTAGAGAGAAGTATAAACCAAAAATGACATATTTGAGATTTTTGCTCTAAACGCCACTTGTCTGCATCATCACAAAATTCCCTGAAATATACTTAATTTATCTTGAAATCTATTTTAGGTTTGTGATTTCTTCCTTGAAGGTGACAAGCCAATCAGGATGGTTCTCTCCAATACTTTCAACCACTTGAGCTTTAACCTCCTTCTTCTTTCGCTTACTCCTTTTACCCTTTTCATCTTGCATGTGATATATCTCTATGTACCCATTGATAATCAAATCCTTCATGATAGGATTTAATGTAATTTCTTCACCTGAACCTCATTCATTTGCAGACTTTGTGTGAAATTTTGTTGCCAATATTCAGACAACAAGCTTCTCTTTCTTCTTCATTGATAATTTTGTCAGATTATTTGAATATCCCAGTTCAGTTAAAGTTGTTGGGTCTGTCTTCTTCATTTCCTCTAGTTTTCCTAGAAGCACAAGCTTACCTCCTTTGTCTTGTACAATAATTTGATGAAAAATTTGATTTTCGGTTACCCATTATGTAATAAAAATGTTAATCGCCCAAAACAAAGTAATGTCACCCATGTTTTGAATGAAAGTTGTCATTGAGTGCCAATCATGGGATACTAACTAAAGTCATTGCAGGGATAAATAATTATCATGTTCGACTATTGATTTCAAATCATGAGCCTTCGAATCATTTTTTGGAGGCTCTCACCTAGCATCGCACGAACGAAAAGTACCCAAACAAGTGTCTCGAGATGATTTTACTGGCCGTCAACTTTCCCTTTCCACATGTGACCCTTAGATTTTACATATTCAATGACATTTTGACACATTCCATTGGGGTATGATTGATCATTTTCAATATCACTCACTTTCCCCCCCAATATGCATCTTGTAGCACCACGTGGCCTCTAGGAGAAACCGTGGTATTCCTATCGACCTTCTTTCAAAATATTATCCTCCACATTAGTTCATAGCCCGATATGATCCACAACCGTTGATCTATGGCGCTTGTAATATGTGACCCTATGGGTCCCATCAACTTCACCTTTCCACTATATTTAGCCTCGTTTGTTATATGTGGCCCTATCTGCTAGTCTATTTCTCCTCTGTACTGATTTAACCTCTTGCTAAGTCTCGAGACTTGGACTCCATACATAAATGTTTTTACAATGATAATATGGGCTCCAACTCGGGATGATATCCTCCCTGTGAGGTAGCAAAGAACAATAGACCTTGTGCCTTATTCATTGGGGATTCCCTTACAATAGGTGCGTATAATACCTTGACTTTTCACCAATGTTCATTGAAAACCACAATCTGCACACTGCTCTCAGTTGGAGGCTGAATGCTTTATTTGGAGACCTAAACTTGAAAATGCTTGATCCACAAGATTATTTGCACCTACCTACCCTAACTACTCAAATGCACTTCTAATAAAATGAAATAAAAATGACAATGTAGCCATGTCAACATTTTATCCATTGTTTGTTTACTTTGCACAAGCTTCCTCCAAATCTCGTTCACTGATAACCCATTCAAGAAGTTATATATGAATTTGAATCTTAGAATTTCAAAAACCTTGGAACTGTTTATTGTTTCTAGAAAAAATTCAAATGGATCTTCCAACACATGCATAATACCACAATCATGTTTCTCGTATTCCACTGCATTCTCTCTTTCATGCGATTTACCTTGTTGATTTCCATCAAGAGGATGGAAAATATGTTGACACTACTGAAAGTAACAACCTCCCGAATCAGAAGACAACACTGGCTGAAAAGAAATCACTGGTGTAAAACAACCCGTGCTTAATACTGACATTGATTGGCCATTATATTCATCTCTGAGACTGCAATCCATCCTAAGCCTTAAATTTTGATTGTCATAATTTTCCATATAACATGCCATGGGATCATGAAATACATGAAAAATCATTTCTTCTTGATGAACAAAAACATAAAGACAAGCCTCTTTCATAGGTGTTTGTTGTTATTTCTCTATTTCTTCTGTTCTAAGAACATTTTCAAATGAAATGGCAACAATAGTTTTGTCAACTCTTCCATGCATATCAACAAAAAAATTCATACATCCTTGAACATCTTCAAATAAGACAACCATATTAAGTGTATCAAGACTGTCCTTTTATTTATCAAACAATTTTGGTTTGGTTTTATTAATCTTCTGGAAGTTTACTTGAGGAATGCCATTTTGAATTTCAAATGAATGAAGGGGAATAAGTTCATGTTCATAATTTTCTTGCAAATGTGAAAATCTAACATCATGAACTATTTCACAGTCTAGAGTTCCCATGGACCCTTATTTTCAAATGAATTAATCGACTCTTCATTATCTTTTGATATTCCTGATCGAAAAGTGGCATACACCATTTTGTTTCTTTCCTGAAACTCCATGTCATTTGTTTGTTTACTTATTGAAGTTTCCATAGATGCAGTTTCATAATCCTTATCCATGTTTATGCCACTTAGAATTTGAACAACCACATCATTCATAGGGGAATAAAACAACTTTGAAACAAATTTTCTTGCTGGAAATCTTGCTGAATATATTCATCAAGTTCAGGAGAAGGAGAATGGATTTTAAAAACAATTTCTTGATCAACTTCATCTTCATTTCCAAGTTGGTAGTTGATCACATGCTACAAATCTGAACTGAAATAACCTTCCATGTAATCAACCACATGATCATTAAATGCATGAGAAGGTTGTCAATTTTCCTTAATGATAACAATTTTCTCATGTAAAACAATGTCATTGTGAATGCAATGAGACTTTCCTGCTTCCTATTTTATCTCATGATTTGCTTTCAACAATTCAAAGGAAGAAAAACATAATGGAATATAATTTTTGTTAGCAATTCCACTTCTTTCTTCATATTCAACATCATTCCTCGAGGATTTATGATTTGAAACATTATAACCATTTTGCTTCAACAATTTGAAAGAAGAAAAACACAATGGAAAGGCTCTTTCACCTAATTCAAAACCTTCTTCATTTCATTCACTATTGTCATATGCACAATTTTCAATTTCTTTGGATGGATGAGCACACTCATTTTCAGATTCATCTTCGACCAGTGGATGCAATTTTGAACTAACAAAACATTCTACATAATAAGTAACAGGGTCATCAAACACATGAGAATATTTTTGCAATTTATTTTCAATTTGTTCCAGTGAATCAGTGTGATTTGGAATCAACACACATTCCTTTACTTCAATGATGATCTTAGAATTTTCGTTCAACAATTTAAATGAACAAAATCATAAAGGTAAGGAATTCCCTTCAGTCGATTCAATACTTTCTTCTTTGTAACTGTGATATGTAGGTTGATTGCTCTCATTACACTACTGAAAAGGACTATTTTATGATAGAGAACATGCAATTGGTTCTTCTAGGAGGTCAACATCATAATCATCATCATATTCATCATATATATGCAAATCAACAACATATGCAATCTCATATTCTTGATTGTCTACAAATGATATATGAAACAATCAATTCCATACTCATCATGGGATGGATCAGAAGGTAAATTAGCACCTCCTTATTGAATAAGTGGAATATAATATTTTTCAAAATCATCAGCATTGAAAACTTCAAGAGGATCTATGATATTATCAACTCTATGCTCAAAATTCCAATCAACTATTTTCTGTTCATATTCACTTTCATGTTATTTAGCATCCAAATCCTCTTTTCGAATTTGTTTACATGCTTGGATATTCTGTTAAATATCTTGAGCATCATTAAGAATTTGTTGTAAGGACTTAAGTATTCTTTCCATCAGGAGGAAAGACAAATTTGGATGAAGAGTTTTTGTATAATGGAGCATGGAAACAACTTCAGTGGATTGAATTTCTTTGGGAAAATTGTAATAGATACTGGAAAACCTTCTACTGAATGTGGAAATAGTCTCATTGATTTTCCTTTTCAAGGCATATAATTCTATAAGTTGTAAGTCTAGAGGTTTCTTCTTACCCCAGAACTTTGAAAAAAATTTATTGAATTCGTTCCATGAGCTAATTGTCTCTGGATGTAAATATTTGAACCATTCTTTGGTGTCCCCTTTCAAGGATTGAGAGAAATCCCTTATACAAACATCATCATGGTCAATCTCAAACAAATCTACAAAATGTTCAAACCCTTGGATGTGTTTTTCAGCTGTGATGGCATCATGTTCCCCATCAAATATATGTAGGTACTTATAGTGATTTGGAAGAAAATCATGAAGGATGTAAGGCAATTTTAAGGGTTTGTATGTATGCTGAGTCTTGGAGGGTGTTAGATCAATTACAAGAGGTGAAATAACAGCCTTGGTTTCATGAGGTTGATCAACTTGGTCATGGTTATCACATGGCTCAGATGGGATATTTTGATCAAAATCAATGATAAACTGAGGGGATATCTGTTTAATTTTAAGAGGAGGATATGAAATTTCAAGATTATCACGATGATCATTTGCATGCAGTAGGTGAAACAAAAATTGTTTAGCATGTTCATGAAAGGACCAGAGGTAATTCACAACAAGAAATAAAATTTCTTGAAAAAACCTCAATCTTAAATACTTGTTTTATCCCATGAAGAATTTTCATACCTTTATCAAGGGATCTCATATTTGAACAATGTAATTTCCAATGATGTTTTGGAAGATGGATTGCACATTGAGAGTGGAGTCGCTAGTGAAAATTTAAATTTATGGATTCTTCTACCAATGGAATCACCTTCAAATTGATTTGTTGATGTGTGGAGTCACCAAATTAGGAATAAAACCAATATGTGCCTAAGTGTCTTCTTCTCTCAAACCTTAGAGCTCAACCATCTCGTTATTTCCCAAGGAAATGTTTTTAATTTCATCCCCGACAGCAGCACCAAAATATTAGCACTCTGTTAATATGTCTAGCTGGATGAAAGGGGACAAACTTAACTATTTCAACCAACTTTAGGTTGGATTCTAACCTTTCCAACCAAAGAGGGCTCTCTTGAGCATATAACTATTTAGGATATTAAAAATATTTGGCAATGTGTGTACAGAGGTTAGATTCTACCATGGTGTAAAATTTAAAGGTGGCAGGACAAAACAGAAGAGGAGGGCCATTGGGCAATGGGGTTCATTCCTAAAAATTATGAAGAGTTATAAGATACACATTTCCAAAGGGAATAAAGGAAAAATAGTTATGATGTTCATCCAAATAACTAATATGTTATGGAAGAGGAGAGGAAAGGAAATACTACTATCAGTAAGAGGCGTCTAAAAAAGGGAGAATCTCTTGGTGTAGTATTAGAAGTGGAAACATGAGGAATGACTACTGCAAGAAGACCACCAATCACGAGTGAAGTCTGAAACAATAACCAAAAATACATAACAAGTATAATCCATGTGAGAAGGAGCACTATCAAACAATGAATTTCTCCTACTACTTAAGTATTGTTACTAGCAGCAAAAACACATTCATGAATATGAAGAACAAGAAAACACATTGAACATCAAAACCATGATGAATATTGACTATCTAAGAAAAACCTTATATGCTTCTATTGAAATTTCATAAAAAACTACAAAGTTATCCTGCTACAAGGGTAGGCCCCTCTCTGGTAAGTCCAACCATTCATTTATCTTTTTGATAGTGTATATAGCTAAGTTACATATGGAATTCAAAATGGATTGTCTTCCCCAAGATTACAAAAATATCTATCAGTTACAAAGAGAGTAACGTACTAAAACCAAGATCCTACTTTCTAAGAAGAGTTATAAAGCAATAATGACATATTTTAGATTTTTACTCTGAATGCCACTTGTCTGCCTCATCAAAAAATTCCCTCAAATATAATTAATTTATCTTGAAATCTATATCAGGTTTGTGACTTCTTCCTTTAAGGTGTCAAGCCAATGAGGCTAGTTCTCTCCAATACTTTCAACCACTTCAGCTTTAGCCTGCTTCTTTCGTCACTTTCTCCTTTTACCCTTGCCATCTTGCGTGTCATATCGGTTTGTGTACCCATTGATAATCAAATCCTTCATGATAGGATTTAATCTAATTTCTTCACCTGACCATGTTTCATCTGCAGACTTTGCATGAAAGTTTGTTGCCAATATTCAGACCTCAAGCTTCTCATTCTTTTTCATTGATAATTTTGTCAGATTATTTGAATATCTCGATTCACTAAAATTCGATGGGTTTGTCTTGTTCATTTCCTTTGGTTTTCCTGGAAGCACGAGCTTACCTCCTTTGTCTTGTTCAAGAATTAGATAAACGATTTGATTCATGGTTACCCATTATGAAATAAAAATCTTAATCGCCCAAAATAGAGTAATGCCATTCATCTTTTGAATGATAGTCGTCATTGAGTGCCAATCATGGGCTATTGATGAAAGTCCTTGCAGGGATAATGACTTGTCATGTTCAACTATTGATTTCAAATGATGAGCCTTCAAATCAATTTTTGGGTAGCACTAACCCAACATCACACAGACGAAAAGTACCCAAACAAGTGTCTCGAGATGATTTCACTAGTCATCAAATTTTCCTTTCCACATGCGTCCCTTGGACTTGACATATTCATTGATATTTTGACATGTGCCATCGGGGTGTGATTGAGTGGTTTCAAGATCACTCAATCAAGGGGAAACCATGGTATTCCTATCAACCTGCTTTCAAAATATTAAGCTCCATGTGAGTTCTCAGCTTGATATGCTCCACGACCATTGATCTATGGCACGTTCTATCTATGACCCACTGGGTACCATAAAATTCACCTTTATACTATATTTAACCTCATATGCTAGATGTGGCCCCATATGCTAGTCTATCACTCCTCTATACTGATTTATCTTCTTCCTAAGTCTTGAGACATGGACTCCATTTGAATTTTTTTTACAGTGATAACACTGTTCAATGAGGATTCTTGTGGATTTCGACGTTATGTTGGTCGTTCATCACCACGAGCAAGTATTTTCACTACCCAACATATAGGATAGGTATCCATTTCATCATGCATTTTTGCATCGTCCTATAACTTTCACTTTTTTCCTTAGGTACGAACCCATTTGTTGTGACACATAACCTTTCGTCTGCTATAATTCGTGCTATTATCAAGTGGTAGAGATTTACCAAACATGGGTGCCCTAGTTATATCCCCTGCCTCATTTGGTGCCCATGCATGGATCGTTTCCATAGGAACGGGAGTCCCTCATAAGCTAGTACACGAATTTATGATGAGCCTCATTTCTCACTCATAAACATGATGCCTTATACCTAGAGGACTCCCAACCAAGTTTAATTTAAGCTCTTTTCCAACTTGCCTTCAGAAAGTGAAAATATTGTCGAGTGATTTGTCCCTTTCACACTCATTAAATTGGACTTGAAAGTTTGTGAGTATTAGTTAATATCTTTTCCGACTCATCATCAAAAAGTGAAAATATTACCGAGTGAACTTGTCTCTTTCACACTTGTAAATTGGATTTGAAAAGACGTCTTTTTGACAGAAGTTTATCCCCTTTTCACACCAAGTAGACTAAAAGTCATAAAAAAATACATTTTTTAGCATTAAGTTGTGATTTCATCTCATGACATTAATTGTGGTATCGAGCCTATAGTCAATTCTCACTTTTCATTATAAACCGTTTTCCTCAACAGTTTTTGCATCCTCAACCAATAAGAGACTTGTTTATATCCTTAGCAATTTGACACCCTATACCTAGGAGGGAACATTCCCCCAGTTTCCATCTCCCAAATGCATCTCCTTTCATTGAGCATAGGTAAGTTCCACTGCTGGAACTATTTTTTCTTACTTGGGACACTTGTTTCCTCCTTTGTATCATAACATTTATTTGTCTATGAAAAAACAAAAAAAGATGGGCGGGAAGGTAGTATTATCTTGTATTGGCAGTAGTCGTGTCACCTTTGAACATAGCACAAAGTTATTGAGTCCATTTGTCATCATAATTTTTGGATTAGCATGGCCTTAGGAAGCTGAGCTCATTACAATGTCTTCTCTACCGACTAGTTACTCTTCAAGTCCCTATAGATAATTTTATTGATGCCTCCTTCATCTCATGGTTTCATCATTGGGTCTATGTTGATAGAGTCCTCTATATGTCTCATGCTCTTGTTCAAAGGAATTCTATCAACCTATGTCTTCCACTCCTCAGAAATCTTGACTTTGCATGTCAGACATACCCTCAGTTTGTCTCATAGTCACATGATATTGTAGTCTTATCATGCACCCTGGCCCTACTTTCATCATTGGTAGGAAACCTTGAACCTAATAGTGGACATCTCATCATTGATCATTGAATGGGTGGTTTCCCTTATGTTTGATGATAGGAAATCTATTCACAAATTGGGATTCGTGGATCTTCTTGGATTAAATTATCCTTATTGGTGGTTTCCTTGCCTTTGCCAACAGTTTGCATCATATTTTGTTATTCAAAGGGTCTTTTTCATGTACCGCCTATACTTGGCACATGAGAAATACACACAGGATCATTGGTTTGTGAACATGTTCTTCATCTGATTTCTACCAAATCATGAATCACTTTCTTTGTACCTCATGTTGACTAATGAGATATTCCTTAATGATTTCCTTTCAGTGGGTCTCTTTCCATCGACTTCAAATCATTTACTCTGAAGACAAGACCTAGAGTTTTATGAGTACCTTGAGGCTTGTAATCATTAGTGGCAGTTTCTCTTGCCATTGACAGTTGGGAATACATCAATGTCTCTTAATTGATGGATTGTTCAGGTGTTCGACACTGACTCCTTTATTCACACCTGTAACAATGTACTCGGTGCCTTGATACCTACTTTCATTATCATTAGGTTGTCTCACATTTGATAATGATATACCTCAATGACCGGTAATCAAACAATGCCTCATTGTGTTTGACCTCAATTCCTTTATTCACATGATGTAGACTTGCACCCTTGGTGGATTGTGTGGAAGACTTGAAGACATCACTATGTGGCCGCAACTTTCCTAATTTTTTGCTTCCTTCTCATTGGACCAGTACCTATATGACTTTAGTGATCATGGGAGATCAGATTGTAATCCATTGTATACATAAATCTTTAGATTGGTTTTGAGACTGGTTCTATTGGGCCTTGTTCATGACTATGAGATCTATTGGCATGTAACCACATTTATATTTTCCTATTCATGGCCACAGACATTTGTTTTGATATATTTTCACATGGATTTGCAGTGTAATTCTATCGGAAGCCATGTATGCAAAGTTAGTGTAGAATGTAATTAGCAACTACTTCTTCGAGCTGGTTCCCCATCAATCCACTTTTGGTTTGTTTATAATGTATTGCAGCCATCGCATATACTCCTCTGACCTCACACATTAGGGGGAATCTGTTATAGCAAGATTTGCCTCACCCTATGCAGTCTTTCATACAAGGCCTGTTTCCATTTCCCTATATAGACATATCATCCCTGTTTGTGAAATCCAGAGCTAAGAAGACATATTTTTCCACATGTATGCATATTGCCTACTATAAAACATGTGTATCTGCAGGCTTCTCCACTACATCTCACGTACATCGGGAGTTGTGCCATAAAATGAAAATTAATGTCGGGTTTCCATGTCACGACAAGATATCTATGATCATTGACCTTCCATATACTGGAAACGTTCCGACTCGGCCATTTAGTTCCATTTTGAAGGATATAAATGGGCCAATTCTGAGCTATGGAAAGAAAAGAAAGAATTCAACTTTGAGAGAAAAGTTACTCTGGAGGAATTATTTACTTCATATTAATTATTTATCCCTTTGTCCTTTGATTCTGAACATAGTTTTCATCCCTCAAGCTCTTCCCTTATTTATTGAGAATATCATTGTTTCTCTTTTATAAGCTTGCCTCTGGTTGAGGACTGAAGTGGTGGAGGTCCAACTGGAATGAACTTGGTTTCTCGGTTTTGAACCATCCCTACATGAAAGTCTGTAACATGTTCACTTATGTTGATCATATATTAATAGCAATACTCTTTTCCCATCCAATTGATATCTTGCAAATATTTGAATTATTATTCCATGGGTGTATTTTTCATGTTTATTAATGGATCATGCTATTTAAATTTCCAACATCATTTATTATCACCATATGCTTACTTTGCTGGCTTGTTGAGGACTAGTTGCAAGTATATTTCTTTGGGTCAAGTGCTCAACGGTGGACTTCATCGAACGTCTGGATGAGGTAGGCCCGTTATCTTGTCTTGCTAGCATATTTGTTTATATAGCATACTTGAGAAGAGTGTTGATTTATGAATTCATTCTGTCTGTTTTGGTTTACCCTATCCATAGAGAGATTTAACTTGTAACAATGTTGTATCACCCTCAAGCCAATGGGATAGTAGAAGCCTTCAATAAAATTTAAGATAATTCTCTGAGAAAGATATGCAACATAGTGAGGGATGATTAGGACTTGGGGATCCCTACAATATTATGGGCATATCGGACTACAATGAAAAATTTCACAGGACAAACACCTTTTAGGTTCGTGTATGGGAAAGAAGCATTAATGTCGATGACATTTATTTTGTTGAGCCTGCGCATTGCAATGATTACTGATCTTTCAGATTCTGGTGCAATAGAAGAAATACTATCATAATCATTATAGCTTGAGGAAGATCATTTTTTTGTTGGATTACATCAATAATTTCAGAAGGAACAAGATGAAGCAGACCCCGCCCCGACCCTCGGGCCGAGAGTCCACATAGGATCATTCTTCTTCGAATCCGCAGAACCGAATTAGTTCTTTCAGGCCCTCACTGGAACCCCACGAATCCGATCCACAGGTCCTTCATGAAAACTCCACCTACATAATGAATGCACCAGGCGTGAGTCTTCACCTCCATATGCCTACTAGATATGACCACGACCTTTTCCAAAAAGGGATTTCAGGTTTCGCGATTTTGGGGGTTTCAATAACAAGATACCTGGCTCCTTGTCATCAGAAGTGCCAAAAATCCAAACCCTGAAATGACAAAATGTGTGACCACAGTCCCACTCCAAAGATATGTTATGTTTCACAAATTTGGGGGTTTCTAACTCAAAGTGCCCCGACACCTTGTCCTCGAGATTTCTAAAATTCCAAACCTTGAACCTCCGAAATGTTGAACCCCGAAAGGGCTGGCGAGTGACAAGCTCCCCGCTTGGATCTTGTCCATGTGACCCTGTCCCATGACCCGATACTATTCCTCTGAATGCTTTTGGTTTTTCATGTTTCAAGATTTCGTGATTCCACCTGCAACAGTTCTTGACCCTTCGAAATCCCGGGTCCCGAAATGACGAAATGTCGAAATTCCACTGCAAAGGGAGATCAATGGTTGTGAGCCTCCCCTGATCTAATGACTTACATTATTTCGATATTTCATGGGTCAAGAGTCTCGACTCTTTCCCTTTGTATCTCTCGATATCCCAAATTCTGAAATGCCGAAATATATCTGCTGAGAGATCAATGGTCCATGTCCCTCTTGGACCAACGACTATGATCCAACTGGATCGACGACCCAGATCCTTTCGGGAATTTTCCCAAAACCTTGACTGCTTGCCATGTGTCCTCCTTGTGGATGGTCATGATGCTTTCAGTATTTCCTGAGTCCTCACCTTTTCATATATGAGGGTTAAACCTCGTGAACCCTTTCCTGGATCCGATGGCTATCAGTCTGTGTGCCTAGATCTGACGGCCTAGATCTCTTTCTACTGCGTGCTCTTCTCCTACTGCCTGGACATAGATTCAATGGTCTAGATATCATCCTCTACCTGATCCAACAGTAGCTATGCTCCCTCCTGAGCTTCAGCTTCTTCCTTCCCCTTGGAAGATTTCCAAAGCTTCAAGGGCCTTGGGCTTTGATTTTGCTGTGAAGCCTATATCCTTGGCTCCCGCCTATATTCTAAAGATGTTGTCCCTTTTGAGCTTCATCGATTGTGAAACCTCAAAGGGTTCCTCAACTTCCTACTCCTCTCGACTATTTCTCTGTGCACAAAGTCATTGTTCCTCCTGAGCTTCTGAACTTGAAACAAGTTCACTCTGAGTGCACTCCTTGCGTTGTTCCTTCTAAGCTTAATAACTTCAAACAAGTTCTTATTCACACACTCCTTGTGCTGCTAATTTTTTTGGATAACTCAATTCAAAGTATTTCTTACAAAGAAATGCTTCATGCCTTCCTGGTGTTCTTCTGCTCGACGCACACCTTGCAGAGCCTCTGCACACAACTGTGCTTTCTATCTTGAGCTTATATATGGCTCTGATATCAAAGTTTATCTATCCCTTTATCTCCTTGAAGGGATATAAGAACCCTCTGGAAACTTATGTTCAAGCACTCCTTGCTTAGCCTGCAGGGTGTTCAATAACCCTGTAAGTTCCTTCTCCTTGACACTTCCCTTTCCTTATAACTCAAAATAGAGTTCCCTGGTGCACTCTATGCATGTGTTCAATGCCCTCTTGGTAGATCTCTACATAACTTTCAGTAGTTCTATCTTCCTTGAACTCGAAATAGAGTTCCTCCTATGCACTTTATGCATGCGCTCAATGCCCTCCTAGCAGAGCTTCTATAGAATTCTCGGCAATTCTGCTTTTCCTTTTTGTGCTCTCCTCAACACAGTTCTTCCTTCAGGGTGTTCAACAACCTTGAGGATTCTTCCTTGAGTTAATGACTTCAACTGGTGTTCCCACCTGGCACGTCTTTTTCTGAAATTCTGCAGAATTCAGAAGTGCACTCGTTGCATTGGCTTATAGAACCCCCATTATTCTATCATGCAACCTCTTGCATGAAGCCACAAAGAATCCAAACCTAAAATCAAAGAACTCAATAGACAACTACTCCAGTCTGTAATCTGCAAATGTAAATAATGCATAGATCTATGACATATTATCAACACATAGAGACATTAATTCATGAAGTCACAAACTCATGGAAAACAACATGCAAGAAAAACTTCTATGTTTGTTTAATCAAGAATGCCTGATTACAATGTGTTCAATCTCGGACTGTCACCAAGTATCGGCTCTGCTCTCGTATCTCTATTCTCTATTCTATCTTTTCTAACTATGCTCTTGAAAACAAAAGAAGAGGTTTTTACAAAGAGGGGCTCCTCGAGATATTCCCTCCATCCTCACCAAATATCATTAATTAAAATGAATTACATTGAATGGGCTATCTAATTTGAATCAGATTTAGATCCCCATCGAACTAACAGCCATTAAGGTGACACCAATTGTAACATGCTGAAAGGTACGATTTCTTCTCTACAAGCCTTACAAACATTTGATTCATTAAATTCAAATTTGAAATTTGAAAGTGAGAGGGTTGTGCCTCTCCTCTCCATTGAATGCACGCTGGATGGTTGGTGCTTGATGACGTGGAGTGATGCTCTTGCATCATACTCCTCAACTGCAAAAATCATGAGCTCATGCTCATGAGCTTCCCAACATGGATGTCGAAATCCACCTGGGTCCCAAATAGTTCTTTGGAGATGTCCATCCGCTCCACAGATTCGTTGTTACTGTTGTTGTTTCCCTACTACTATGACAGTTTCTCCTCTACTGATCTCCTCCTCACTGGTATTTTTTGCTGATTTGATCCTTAGCCTTTTGATCTCCTCAATTATCTCATACAGTTGCTCCCATGGCCGACTCTTCTTTTGCATTCTTCTCAGCTGCACTTCTTCCCTACAAATGGGTAGATCAACTAGATCTCCCATGTTATCTTCTTCCTTTGTGGCCTCATCTTGCCACTCTGCTACAAAATTCATCTTTGCAGTCTTATCCTCCTAAATGACCTGTTGTTCAGTCACCTTCTCTGACAGACTTGCTTCTACCATTTCTCCTTGTGCTGGTTGAATTCTAGCTTCCTCCAGCTTCTCCTTAGACTGGAATTCTAATTTATCTTCTGTTACATGCCTCAAAATTGCAGTCATCATCAACTATTCAGGTCCCTGGATAAAAATTTTGAGCAATTCCTCAAAATTATCCTCCACTAACATCTGCATGACTGTCTTCTCTCAGAAGTCATCTACTGGTTCTAGATTGTTCATCCAATCCTCCATCCTTTCTATCTCCTTCTCCCATGGAGTGAGCATCTAAACCATGTGCTCCCCTTCTTTTCCTTGGTCAACTTTTGACATATACTCCATCTCTTTGAGAGTCACAACTGGTTGTCCTTCTGCTATTGCTACAGCCACAACATCTTCCCTGGCCTCAACTGGGCTATATGGCAGGAATACCTTTATCCCTCTAATAATCAGAATGCTCTTATGATCTTCCTTCTGGATGGGGCAATTTTTTAACTTGTCATCATCTTCATTCACATGGTATGAAAAACCACATGAATCTTCACTTCCCAGCACTCCTTGCTGACCTGAACTCACTCCTAAGTCCCTGAGACTTTCAGACAATCTCACTTATTTTCCCCTACCCACCTAGCAATTTTGGAATTTCTCCCTGCCCTCCTGGCAGTCTCTGAGATCCTCCAGTGATCTCATCTCAATGTCCTCCCAACAATTTTAACTTTTAACACTGCCCTCCTAGAATTATACGAGACCTTCACTTGATCTCTTTCTATTTCCCACCTGGTAATTTGAAGGTCCATCTCTGCCCACTTGGCAATATATGAGATCTCTGCTTGATCTCTCCTCTTCATCAACATTGATATTTCTCCCAGCTTCTAGTTCACACACATGAACCATGTCTTATGTGGGCCTGAGGATTTTCACATACTTCAACCACCTCCTCAAATCGTTGTTGTCTTCTGGCCAACAATTTCTTGACTGGCCACTTTGCTTTCCTCCTCAGAGGCCATTCATACACCCAATGTTTCTTTGCATTCTGTTGCAGCCACAATGCAAGCTCTTCCATCCTTGCCCTTATCTTAGGGAGTTCTTTATCCATCTCTAGATTTCTCTTCTGCTTGTGGTTTTCCTTGTGACCATGCACATGGCCTTTAGTAGCCATCTTCATGTTCCTATCTTCCCTCCTGGAAAACTTGTTGTTGTTACTCTACAACCGTGAGTGCTTCCAACATCTCCTATAGTCCTCCTGACTGTCTATTGGCTGTTGTGCACCTTGCAACAATCATCACAGAGATTCAACACTTTGTCTTTTCCTTCTTTTCTCTGGCTCCCTTTGCCTGCAATATATAGAAAAAATCAAGCTCTGATACCACAACTGTGATGTAGATCCCTAACCCTTAGGCCAAGATCCACACAAGATTGTTCTCCTTCGAATCCGTAGAACTGAACTAGTTCTTTCAGGCCCTCACTAGAACCCCACGAATCCGATCCACAGGTCCTTCACAAATACTCCACATAGCCACCAGATATGACCATGACCTTTTCTGAAAAGGGATTTAGGGTTTCACAACTTCGGGGGTTTCAAAAACAAGATCCTTGGCTCCTTGTCATCAAAAGTGCCGAAAAGATGAACCTCAAAATGACGAAATGTGTGACATCAACTCCACTCCAAAGATACAACGTGTTTCATGACTTCGAGGGTTTTCAACTCAAAGTGCCCCGGCTCCTTGTCCTCAGGATTTTTGAAATGTTGAATCCAAACCTATGAAATGCTGAACCCCGAAAGGGTTGGTGAGTGAAAAGCTCCCCACTTGGATCCTATTCACATGACCCTATCCCATGACCCAGTACTATTCCTTTGAATTTTTTCAAGTTTTCACGTTTCAGGATTTCGTGATTCCAGTTGCAATAGTTCTTGACCCTTCGAGCTCCCAGGTCCCAGAATGCTAAAATACTAAACCCTGAAATGTCGAAATTCCACTCCAAAGGGAGATCAATGATTGTGAGCTTCCCCTAATCCGACGGCTTACATTCTTTCAGGATTCCCTGTGTTAAGAGTCCTGACTCTTTATCTTTATATCTCTCGGTAGCCGAAATGCAGAAATGTTGAAATATCTCTGCTTAGATATCAACAGTCCATGTCCCTCTTGGACTAATGGCTATGATCCAACTGGATCGACAACCCACATCCTTTTGGTAATTTTCCTAAAACCTTGACTGCTTGCCATGTGTCCTCCTTGTGGATGGTCATGATGCTTTTTGGATTTCATGAGTCCTCACCTTTGCATATACAAGGGTTAAACCTTGTGCACCCTTTCCTGGATCCGATGGCTATTGGTCCATGTGCCCAGATCTGATGGCCCATATCACTTTCTCTTATGTGCTCTCTTCCTGCTACCTAGACGTAGATTCAACGATCCAGATCTTGTCCTCCACCTGATCTAATGGTAGCTATGCTCCCTCCTCGGCTTCTACTTCTTCCTTCCCCTTGGAATATTTCCAAAGATTCAAGGGCCTCGGCCTTTTCTTTTGTTGTGAAGCATATATCCTTGACTCCCACCTATATTCTAAGGACGTTTCCCCTCTTGATCTTCGTCGATTGTGAAACCTCAAAGGGTTCATTGACTTCCTTCTCCTCTCGACTATTTCTCTATGCACAAAGGTATTGTTCCTCCTGAGCTTCTGAACTTGAGACAACTTCACTCTGAGTGCACTCCTTGCACTATTCCTTCTGAGCTTAAGAACATCAGACAAGTTCTTATTTTCACACTCCTTGTGCTACTGAGTTTTTCAGATAACTCAATTCAAAGTATTTCTTGCAAAGAAATGCTTCACGTCCTCCTGGTGTTCTTCTTCTTGATGCACACCTTCGAGAGCCTTTGCACACAACTCTTCTTTCTATCCTGAGCTTATCTATGGCTCTGACCTCAAAGTGTCTCTATCCCTTTATATCCTTGAAGGGATATAAGCATCCTATGGCAACTTATGCTCAAGAACTCCTTGCTGAGCCTGCAGGGTGTTCAGTAACCCTATAAGTGCCTTCTCCTTGACACTTCCCTTTCCTTAGAACTCAAAATAGAGTTCCCTGGTGCACTCTATGCACACGCTCAATGCCCTCTTGGCAAAGCTCTACAAAACCTTCAATAGTTCTATCCTTCTTGAACTCGAAATAGAGTTCCTCCTGTGCACTCTATGCACGCACTCAATTCCCTCCTAGGAAAGCTTCTATAGAATTCTCAGCAATTCTGCTTCTCTTTTCTGTGCTCTCCTCAACACAGTTCTTCCTTCAGGGTGTTCAACTACCCTAAGGATTCTTCCTTGAGTTAATGACTTCAGTTGGTGCACCCTCCTTGCATGTCTTTGTTTGAAATTCCATAGAATTCAGAAGTGCACTCGTTGCACTAGCTTACAGAACCCTCAGTATTCTGTCATGCAACATCTTTCATGAAGCCACAAAGAATCCAAACCTGAAATAAAAGAACTTAGAAGACAACTACTCTTGTCTGTAATCTGCAAATGTAAACAACGTATACATCTACAACATATTATCAACGCATAGAGACATTCTTTCATGAACTCACAAACTCATGGAAAACAATATGCAGGAAAAAATGCTCTGTTTGTATTAATCAAGAATGCCTGATTACAATGTGTTTGAGATCGGACTGTCACTAAGTCTCATCTCTCCTCTCCTGTCTCTATTCTCTATTCTATATTTTCTAACTATGCTCCTGAAAACAAAAGAAGATGTTTTTACAAAGAGGAGCTCATCGAGCTCTTCCCTCCATCCTCCCCAACTCTCATTAATTACAATGAATTACATTGAATGGGCCATCTAATCCGAATCGGATTTAGATCCAAATCGACCTATCATCCATTAAGGTGACACCAACTATAGCATGCTCAAAGGCATGGCTTCGGCTCTACCAGCCTTACAGACATTTAATTCATTAAATTCAAATTTGAAATTTGAAAGTGAGAGGGTTGCGCCTCTCCTCTCCATTGAATTCGTGTTGGATGGCTAGTGCTTGATCACATAGAGTGATGCTCCTACATCACAAGAACACAAATGGAATGATAAGCATATTAAGAAGAAGATATTCCAAGTGGGAGACTTATCATTTTATATGAATTTTTTTATGAAACGTACAAAAAAGTTATGAATGCATTGGTTAGGTCCATACGTGACAAAGGCAGGTGTTGTTTAGTTGGAAACTCGAAATGGAGAAATATTAGGAGGAATATTGAATGGGAATCAGATGGAATTTTACAAGGACAACCGACCTACCACACACTAGTCCGACCTGTGCAATAATATATGTACCATAGTAGTCATACTATAGTAGAAAATTAAAATAAAGAAAAAGAAATAAAAATGGAAAAAAGGTAATAAATTAATTAAAGCAAAGAAATAAAGATAAATTAACAAACTTCATAGGAAGGAATAAACATTATAATGTCATAGATATAAATAAATGCATAGAGGGAACATCGCGCAGAGGAAGTGAAATTCACGCAGAAGAAGATATTGCATTGTTGAAGAACAAACAAAATAGAACACTATGTAGATGAGAAATAAAGACTGCTAAGGGAATTAAAAGGTGGAAATTATGGTTACAAAGAAATAATGACATGTTATTATGGGGATTATTAGTCATAAATAAAAAAATCTAGTGGATATCGTGACATACTAGCAAACTGAAGAAAAAAAATAGTTAAATATTTTGAAAACAAAATAGCTTTAAAGCATACATTAATTGCACAACTAGTGGATTTGAAAGTTAATTTAGCTGCAAAGGGAGGTGGAAAACTGGATAAGGGGCACAAAATTTATGAAGAGTCGAAAAAAATTCGTCATTTTCATTTAGAGTTGCATGTGAGTAATGTAGAGCCAAGGAAAGTGTTACAGATCCTCATAAAAAACATAGAGCCAAAGTAGTTTTTGCTAGTAACCAGATTAAAGAGATAGAACCAGCAAAGGAAGCAACATCCACACGAAATATATCCTGAACAAGTGAAAACAAAACATCACCAAAGGTTGAGGAGTCTTTGAGAGCATCAACATCAAAGCGAATTTTTCCCAGGGACAACATTCAGCTGAGGAAGAATGATGCCAAACTAGTGACATCAAAGAATGATGCTAAGTATCCATTGGTGATGACCAACATCCCATATGGAGTCATAATTAATAAGGATATGATAGGAAATGTGTCACAGCTAATATATGAGACCACGAAATCACAAAGACAGTGAAGTTTCTTGAACTTGCACCAAGAAAAAACTTGGACTTGAAAATAGATCCAATGATGAATGAGACTATACATGTCCCAAAGGTATGGGCCAAAGGATTGGAATACTAAATTTGTTTTGCATTCCACACTTCAGAAGGATCCACGAGTTGAATGCATGTGTAAATATGCTTTTAACCTATGTGCATGGAAATTACTTATGGTTGAAGATGTCAATTTATATAGACAAAAATCTTATTTCTCAAATCACCTGCTTACCATAACTGGGGGAAGATCCCACCTTATTGTTTGAAGAAAAAAAGAATGAGAATAATATGTTAGATTCCATGAACGATAAGTACCGCACAATTATTTGTGTGTGTGGGTTGTGTTATATTCATAGGTCACTCCTGGATTGCGGCAGGAGTAATCCTAAAGCCCATCAGTTTATGTCATGATTTGTTTATAAAGGGGATGATTGAATGGAAGTAAACTCAGAACAATATCGCTCACTCAGAAAACTGGGTTGGAACAACAAGGACATTTGAGGTCTTGATTCAACTTAAGCCAGTAAATTTTCATAGTGGTGAGCAAGTGGAGGGAAATAAAGGGGAAAAGTATCTTATATGAGATCCTCTCAGACCGAAGAAACTTCAAAGTAAACCTCAAACATTGCAGAACTAATACAATCAAACATGCATCATATAGTTACAGCAACACCCGACTGGATCATCCATACCCGGGCTTTCAGATTTATAGGAACAAGGAAAGGAGGAGGTTGGCTGCCATTAAACAAGAAATCTCAAAATTTCATTGTATAACCAGAGAACCAAAGTTTTTGTTAAAGGTTTACAGTCGAGAGCTTAGCTCTACCATATATCCTTACAAAAATACAAAAACTGAGTATATATACTCAGAGCAATTCACCCCCTTAGCAACAGGAGGGTAGATGAGACATTAAATTCTAACTTACCATGTGCAGTGTAAGTTTTAAACCTGCGAAGTAAAGAAATGCATATAGATTCTTAAGCAATACAAAAATTAATTAATGGCTCATACACAGATTACACAGAGATTTTTACCGGAAACCCTCAACCGGGGAAACCTTTCTTATTTTCATTATATCGAATTTCACCATTCGCCATACAATATATACAATGTTTTTAGGTATTCCGTAGAT